>CANSGD010001096.1:0-329103 GCA_947645195.1 Patellifolia procumbens
CAGCACCAGCAGTACACAAAATGGTCAACCCAGAATAATGGGAATCAACTCTCATCCATATCTAACACTACAAAATTCACATGGATATAGAATTTCTGACTTAATAAGAACGTCCTGTCACCTAGAGGGTATTTTATAGAACGATCTGCTATCTATAAAGGGGTATATATGCATTTAAGTGCTCCCATGTTTAGTTTCTTATAAATGCATTAATGGCATAACAGAAACAGAAGCACCTAAATCACACAATGCCATATCACTAAAAATAGCTCCAAGATGGCAGAGTATAGAAAACTACTAGATCTTTTAACTTTGGTGGGGTTTTATTTTTGGTCAAAAGCACTATATTTTCAGTAAGAGCTAATATCGTTCTACCCCAATTAAAGTCTCTTTTTTCAGTGATCATGTCTTTCAGAAATTTGGCATAAACAGGCACTTTGGTAATTAAGTCTGTGAATGGAATCATTACCTCTGGCGTTCTTGACCATAGCCAAGCACTTACCTAACTGCTGATCGACCTTTGATTGCTGTAGAGATCCCTGCGAGGGAAAGGTAGCCTTGGTGTAAAAGGCGTTTCAGAAACCTTCTCCTTTTTCTTCCCTGTCTGTTCAGCTTCTGCAGACAAGTAGACTTCAGACGTCGAATTCTTCCTTTTTCCTTCCTCTACCAATCTCTCTTTCTTCCCCGCAGTAGGGGTAACCTCATCAACGGGCAACGGAGGGGCATCATATGCAATGCCACTACGAAGAGTGATGACCACATGCTCTCTTTGAACGGGCTGCCCTGGCAATTGTCCCTGCTGCCTCTATGCATTAGCTTCTGCCAATTGAGCAACTTGAGCCTCGAGAAGTTTGATGTGCTTCTCTTGGGCCCTCCGTGCTTCCTCATTGGCTTTCTGCATAGTCTGCATAGCCAACAACTGTCTCTCTTTGAGCTCTTTGTGCCTCCTCATTTGTTTCTGCATAGACAATATTAGTTTGTCACTTCGCATATTTGGTTTGCCCAGATGGGGGTCTCCTGAAAGCCTTTTGGGTTTGGCATGATGGGATGGTTTCTGCTGAGGGCAGGATGGTGGTTTTTTGTTTGCATGCATGAGGCCGGAAATTGTGGTCTCTCGCTCGAATGCATTTGCCTGCTCCATCTGAAGTTGACTGAACTGACAGTCATGCCCTGGGTGACCCCAAATGCCATACCTCGCAGTAAGATGAGGTAATGGGTGCTACTGCAGACATAGCATTGATAATTAAAGGAGGTGATGTTGAGGAAGAGGAGTTTAAGGTGTTAATCTGTTGACCCAGCTTCGCCATCTGCGTTGTCAATAATGCAATGGCATCTACCTGGGGTACCTCTCTGGAGGCTTCGGGAAGTGGAATGATCATTGGCTGCGAGGTTTGATAGAAACTCGTCGTCAACATCCACTTCCTTATCCAGAAAACCTCCTCCGGTAGATGAATCGAAAAAAAACTTCGTTCGAGGCTGCAGACCGCTGTAGAATGTCTGCGTCAAGAACCATTTGTCCATGTTGTGGTGTGGACACTCTCTCCTGTAAATCCCTAAACCCAGCTCCACGCTTCCCGTAATGTTTCATCAGGCTCTTGGGAAAACGTGGCTTTTTATCGGCGATTTCTGCTGTTTTAGTAGGTGGGCAATACTCTCTCAGAAATGCAGCAGAAATCTCACTCCATTCAGTTTCCTTCACATCGTTCAACCACTTCTGGGCTCTATCTCTCAATGAAAACTCGAACAAGATGACTTTGAGTTGATCTGGAGTGACACCGGCATGTTTAACGGCTCGACAAAGTTGTTGAAACCGTTGCAGATGATTTGCCGATCTTCTGCAGAATGCCCACCAAATTGATTTTGCTGGACCATGCTGATAAGTCCAGGCTTTCATTTCGAAATTTGCTGCGGCAATGGTGGGCATAGTAGGTCCAGTGGAGAGACCATCTGGGGTGGGCACCCCGGATGACTTCAGTGACTTTGACATGACTGAACTCACAAACGTGTCCTTTGGGAAGGTGTCTAGCTGAACAGACTGCTTTTCTTTTCAGCTCTATCTTTCGGATCCGCCTGATTGTCCTAGTAAGATCGGGGTCCGCTGGAATGGGGGGAACCGTTTCGGGAGGACCTGGGCATACAAAAGAAACAAAAAGCAGCAGTAAAACGTACCCTCGGATTGAAACAATGAAGTTCCAATGAGGTACAGAGAAGTAGACCAAATAATCAAATAAAAACTTAGGAAAACTAGCCGTCTCCCCGGCAACGGCGCCAAAATTTGACAGGGTTCTAGTCGTATCACCTAATCAAAAATAAACCTACAGACCTCTAACTAGGTAGTCAGTGGAAGCAGGGTCGAATCCACAGGGAGATGAGCCCAAATCAATATTCAACCAATTCAGCTACTTCAGACGAAATCAGGGAGAATTAATTAAACTAAAGATTAAACTAAGAGACGAATTAAATTGAGGATTTGACTATGGAATAAAAGTCTGGGGTATTAGGTCGGTCCACCATGCTTATACCAATCAAATAGGGTCAACTACTACCAAACCTAAGTCAAGAGTCGGGGGATTAGAGCCTATGTTGAGCTATGGTTAAGATCAACGCTCATAGTTCAACATACGCCGCATGGTCACTAACGTAATCAGAACTACTGATGTGTCCTAGGCCTCGAGTTGTAAGACGGATCTGTGCAACAACTATTAACCACAAGCAACCAATGAAATTGCGCAATAACATTAATTACTCAATAAAGAACAAACCACATCACAATCACCCTAATCAAGCCCTAGAAATTGATAGAAATCAAAATCACAATCATGGTATAAACATGGTTTTCCTATCTAACACCCTAGAAAGAGACTACTCAGACATGATCGAATTAACAACGACAAAACTAATATGAAACCCCAACAATTGCATCATGAACGATTAAATAAACTAAGCAATCAAAGAATAACAAAAGAGATTAGGATAGAAAGAGTACCAATTGACGGGCAGGAACTTTTATTGAAATCGAAATAGGTTTGATCACCTCAAAATTAATCTAAAGTGTTTAAACTAGACTAAGAACAATGAGAAATAAACTAGAGTCTAAAGCAGTCAAAAGATGAATAAAAGATGTCCCTAAATAATGAGGAAAAAGGCATTATAATACCCCCGTCTAATCACTAAAACGGAAATAAGAAAGCGAAAAAGTGCGATTTAGGCACCAGACCCGATCGGGCCCGAGCACAGTACCCGATCGGGTCCATAGTCTATAGCCCAACCCTTGTTGATTCTTGATCCAGCACAGCAACGCAGCATAAGCCATGCGAATTTTACGGCCCACCCGATCGGGCCGTGGGCATCCACCCGATCGGACCAGGCGACTAAACGAGCCCAGCAGCATCTCCTCATCCGCAGCTTCACAACGAGACCTAGTAGCACCCAACCCGATCGGGTCGGGCATGGCCCCCTGATCGGGTTCGGGCACATGTATGCTCGCCTGATGCGATCGGGCATGTTTCCTGGCCCGATCGGGTCCGTGCAACTTCTATACCCGATCAATTGGCTGGGCCCGATCGGGCCATTTCTGCCCCATTCCAGTGCACGGAAACCCTCCTTTTTGACTCTTTGGCTCTCTAATCTTCACATTTAGGGGTCTTGGGACCTCCTAAACTACCCATAAAACTCGTGAGCCATCCTACGTGCCTCGTAACATCCGTAAAGCCGTGGTTGCTTCCAATGGTCGGGGATAGGGAGAACTCCTAAAACCTGCACCAACACTAAACACAAAACCACAACTATATACGATAGTTAGCACAAAATAGTTGGCAAGACCTTAATGGACGCACAAATTAGCTTGTAAATAAGGGAGAAAACTCTATATAAATACGGATATCATGGGGCTAGTAATATGAAAGGTGAGATAAATGGCCTTAAGACCTTGATTATGAATGATACTCCAAATGCATACTACATTCATTGTTTTTGCTCATCAACTTCAACTAACACTTATTGCGGTTGCTAAAAGAAAGGTGAGTGTGCTTGGCTTTTTAGTACTCTTGCAATATTGTTAAATGTCATTGGGAATTCTTGTAAGAGAAGATAAATGATTCGAGAGGTTCAAGCTCAATACATTGGATAAAGCTTTAGAAGTGGGTGAGCTTGAAACAGGGTCCGGGGATGGTAATCAAGAACTTGGTTTGAAAAGACCCGGCATACTCGTTGCCCCCTCACTGCAAAACTATACTAAATGTCATGAACTTGTTTCCTACTTTAATATAGGTACTTGTGATGATTGGAAATAATAGTTCAAATTCGGATGATTGTTTTTAAAGCTCAAGGCATTGTGCTCTTACTTGAATCCTTTGATTTTGTTTTTATGGCACAATTAATGTCTACTATACTTGGGTACACTAATGATTTGTGTAATGCTTTGCAAAAAAAGATCAAGATATTGTTAGTACTATGAGACTTGTTTCCATAACTAAAATGCAAAAAATGAGAATAGAGCATCGGAGAAACATTTGAACAAGGTTATCTTATTTTGCAATAAACATGATATTGATGTTCCCTATATGGAAGCCAATTATATTCCTCAAGGAAGATCCAAGCGTTTGTGGAAGAAACTACATATCTTCATCATTTTCGAGTTGAAATGTTCATAGGAGTAATTGATTTGCTACTCCAAGAACTTAACAACCGTTTTGATGGAGGTAAATATGGAGTTGCTTATGTCCAAAAAAATGGCTTCTCTTCTTTTGACAAGGAAAAGGTACTTAAACTTGCCTCTCTTTATGAATTCGAATTTTCAACCAATGATTTGGATACTCTTTATTGTCAACTTGACATATTTATAGAAGATGTGGAAGAGGATGATGACTTTTAAAATGTGCATGATCTTACTTCGCTCTCGATGAAGTTTGTTGAAACAAATAGGCATGAAGCCTATCCCTAGTGTTTTTGCTCATCAAGTTGAGGTTGATTCTTCCCGTAGGTACGGCAAGTGTGGAAAGGGCGTTTTCGGGAATGACTTATGTAAAAAATAAGTTGCCCGGAGTAGTATGGGTGATCAATTTTTGAATGATTGTTTAGTCACTTTGCTTGAAAAGAACTTGTTTATACAAGTTCCCGAAGATGATATTGTTGACCGCTTTCAAGAAATGAGGCCTAAGTCGGATGAATTTGTAATTTTTATTTGAATGTTATGTAATTTTTCGAAATTTGGGATGTATGACTTTATGTTTTGGATTGTATTTTTTTATATAATTTGCGTGAATGACTTTAAACATTGAACAAAGTTTCGGCTTGTATTTTTTTTTCACAAAACTTTTTTATATAATTAATGAATGTATCCCCGTCAAAGAAATCCTGACTCCGCCACTGCATACATCGGACACTATATTTCCATGTATATACCATGTTAAATGGTAGGTATTTTTATATATTTGAAGTCACCGTATTACCCCTCATTTTACATATTAAATGACCATTTTCCTTTCATTTTCTATATATAAAATGATCATTTAGTTTAACTCTTAGTTTTACATATAAGATGACCACTATCAGTGGCGGATCCAGGATTTTCCGGATGGTGGTGCACCACTATCAATCACCGTTCACATATCGAAATCAAATTTTTGTCTCAAACAAACTCTCTAACAAATTTCATTCCAAAAGTAAGAATAATAATAATAATTCATATTACATGTGGAGCGAAATTTGTTCATTTTGTGTTGGAGATGGAGGAGAATTTGGAATAGGATTTTTTTAGTGAAGAAACTAGCAATATTCTGCATTTTGTTTGGAGTCGTTTTCTCTTCATTATGAAATCTGAAAACCATGTAAAAATTCAACTAAATCAAGCAATCACATCAAAACTCTTACAAATAGTGATAACCATTAAGCACAATTTGAAATCCAAATTAATATCTAACATATATAATATGATTAATATCTAACAAGAAAGAATTATAAACTAATCAACACATTCGATGTTGTAAAACAACAGTTTCAATCACTAATCAACACATTTGATGTTGTTAAACAACATTTTCAATCTAAATAGCAATTTAGAGCAAATATATAACCTAATTTCAAATACTACAAATAATTTTCTATAATGACTACAAATCTACAAGTTTTCACAATCTATTTGGAGTAAACCCACATGAATTTCGAGTAAATTAAAGCAATTTAGAGCATCTAAAACTTAATTTTAAGTAATTTAAAGCAAAAATAAGATATAAAAGTAATTTTAATTAATTTATTTACCTCAGTCCTCAGTAAATCAGTAGGCTGGCCTGCTGGGTGGCCGTGGGCCCGTGAGGCCGTGACCCAGTGTGGCGGTGTGCCGGACTGCGGTGCGGTGGCTCGATGCACTTCGACCGTTCGACGCAACTCCCGTCTCCAGCCTCCAGCCTCCAGCCTCCAGTCAGGCGAGCTCGCGCCTCGCAGTCGCACTGGCACACTCGCACAGTCGCACTCGCTGACTCGCAAAGCCGCAGCAGCCAGCAGTCGCCTCAACAAATCAGTGACGGACTGACGGTTTTCGTCGGAGGTCGGAGGAAGGTGTCAAGGTGAGGTCTGTGGATTGAAGGGAGAAGGGGAAGGAGCGTTCAAAGTTGAGAGCATTTGAGAATTAGGGCGAAAATGTTTACAGAGTCAGAGGCGTTATTTATTTTTTTGATTTTTGATTTTTTTTATTTTTGATTTTTGATTTTTGATTTTTTTTTAAATTTTTCCTGGTGCACGTGCACCGGGGTGCGCCACGGCTCCGCCACTGCCCACTATGTTCGTGTTAGATGTTTTGAAACAACTTTCTAACTATTAAAAATGTTTATCAATTCTCGTCCCTATGCAACTGGACCCTTAGCCAACTTGTGAATCTGCCAACTTTGGAAACCTATTGCCACGATAATTACATTGCGATGCACTAATTATCCACAAGAATTTAGTGAAAGAAGGTGAGCCGCGTGGAGTAAACAGTATTAATATGGTACCACTCTTTCAGATCTGCCAAATTACAGTTCTGTCTTACCATTCTTACACCCAACACTGTCTACCTAGTGTCTCCCAGTCCCATCATATATAAAAATATTGTACGTGTAGTAAATGATACCCCCTTATTACATTGATGAAGCTTAGTTTAAACCCTCCATAAAAGTCATGCTTTTTTCTACCCTCACATCCCTCAATCAAAATCACATGTTATACATTACGTACACACGCTGCATAAATACCCTCAACCACCGTTACCCTTTCTCCTCTCCCTCAAATTCCCTCTCTCCCCTCCCCCCCCCCCCAAAGAAATTCCCAATACCATTTTTAACCTACAAAGATAGTATCTTATACTATTAGATCCAAATCTCACATTTCCTTAAAAAAATTACTCAAACCTTGTATTTATCCCTCTAATCGTTACACTTACACAGCCCGTTTCTGCATATGCATATGCATGCTTGTCAATAAATTAGAGTGGTGAATATCATAATCAGTTTCATATTGAGATGGTCTACTATTATTCAGACGACGTAGAAGCTACAACAAGTAGTAGTACAGCCAGTTCTTATTCAATGAGCGAGTTTCACTTCAACTCATCACCTGATAATAATAATTTGTCAATGTTAAAGCCTCACCGTTCTTCTGACTCTGCCTTTGAAGCAATCGTCTCCGCCACCAATGCCGCCAACAATCGGCCTCTCACCTTCAACGACTTCAAGCTCGTCCGCCGTATCGGTGCGGGCGATATAAGTACAGTATATTTGTGCCGTCTTAGGTCGGACGAGGTTTGTGAGTATGCAATGAAAGTGGTTGATAAAGAGGCCTTAGCTTTGAAGAATAAAACACAAAGAGCAGAGATGGAGAAGAAGATTCTTAAGTTGCTTGATCACCCATTTTTGCCTACTTTATACGCTCAGTTTAATGCTTCTCATTTCTCTTGCATTGTTATGGAATATTGCTCTGGCGGTGACTTGCACTCCCTCCGCCATAGATTTCCTTCTAAGCGTTTTTCTATCTCCTCTGCCAGGTACTTTCTTGCTTGCTTCCTTATCATCTTATGATTTTATCTTTTTCTTTATTGCAACAAAAGTAATATTCAAATCTTGTTTTGTTTAATGTTATGGGATATAATCGAAGGGTAATTTAATAGAGGGGTAACATGGTACCAATAATTGTTATTTTATTGAATCAATAAAAAGAATAGGTTTGTTGTACTCCATCCGTCCTAAAATTACTACTACTATTACATATTCCTTTTAAGGATGTTGTAAGTTAATTGTCACATTCTTTTTGAAACTAGAATTTCTCCCTATTTTTTTCAATTAGTAGATAATACATCAAGGAGTACAATGAGTATGGTGCTCCTTGTTCAAAACGCAACAAATAAAAGTAGAACAAAATGCGGCTTTTTAAGTTGGGCTGACTGCTCAGTGTATATTGAGTGTTCGTCTGTGTACAAAACAAAATTTAAAAAATAATTGATTTGACAAGTTACCATTCACCATTAAAGCCTAAATAGATGGGTTTGCCGCCACTTCTCTTTCCACTTCCCCATACTCCAACTCCATCACCAAGCTTGGCCTTGTATAGGGGTAAGAGTTTGACCTCATGACTTGAAGGGTCATGGGATCAAATCCCACTAGGAGCATTTGGGGGCAGGGATTCCCTTACCATTCCCCCTTACTCTCAAGTGTCTGGCCCAATAAGACCCGAGCGGGGGTCCGGCTACTTCTCCTTACCAAAAAAAAATACTCCAACTCCATCATTTCTCTTTATCTCTCAAATGTCCATTATATATATGTTCAAGTCTCAATTATTTGATTTATGTACATGCAGATATGATCTTTTGTACACTTACGTGTAAGCTATTATACAATTACCAATGTTCACTCGCTTTAAACATGTGTACAAAACCATAATTTATATGTTCGCTAATTGTATATACATATACATTGTCTAAACCTATATGTTCACCCATTAAATTTCTATGTCAAACTTAATTGGAAAAAATTTTGTTTTGAAATTGAGTATTATTATACAATGAACATTTTAAATAAATAAATAACCATATTTAATAATCATAATGAACAATAAAATTATATAAAAGAGCGTATGCTAAAGTTATTTGGAACATTCGGAGGGAAAAGTTTTAGCCAAATGATTTCAAAATGTCCAATTATAGAGGAGAAAAAAATATGTTGTACATTCGGGAGTTAATGTACATTTGGGGTTAATGTACACTACGAGTATGTTGATGTACATGGTGACGTAGGCATGGAGCACCATCTAATTTGCGATCTTTTCTTTAAAGTTGGCCTCACACAATCAAATCAATTGTTCATTTTTTTCTCTTCACTTCTCTGCCCCTAAGAAATTTGTGCCACGACTTAATGTAACACTTATTTTAAATAGAGGGAGTATGATGTTTTTGAACGTTTACATTATTTTAAAGTTAGAGTAATGAAAATCTCACCATGCAATCAAATGAAGTGGCAAAATTATTTAGGTGTCATTTGATTTAAGTTATGAAATGAAAAGGGAATGGAAATGAATTGAGGAGGAAAATGATAGCAAATAAGGTTATCTTTATGAAGTGTTTGCTTCATTCATAAAATAGAAAAGAGGTGATAACCATTACTACCTAGTAATGAATTTTGTATTTTGTATTTTGGGAGGGGAAGGTAACAAATTGAGGAAATCCATTAATGGTTATAGCCTTATAAGTTGAGGACGAGGTGAACAAGAGAAGATGTATGCGAATTAAAAATTAATTTTATTTCTTACAGTTCAAAAATAGCGAACCAAAACTATCCCTTATTTAATTTTGTTTCCAATTCAAAACAGTCTAATCTTTAGATACTGCTTTCTACTTATGAGTTAGGATGTCCCAAATTTACCAATTAGCTTGATGTCAATTAACTAATTCGTGTGTCGAAATAGTGGAAAATGAAACAGTTAATCTCACATTGATTACGGTGACGTTCATATTTGTCACCAATTACAATAAAATGGAAAAAGTTGGATAGGTCGATATGAAGCCTAACTATGGAGAAAAGAGTAAAGTCAAATTAAAGGGAAAGAAATTTAATGAAAAATGTATGTTGAAACTAAAGTCAAAGTATTTCCAATCCAATCTTGTTTTTATCGATGGTTAAAGTTGAAAACTTCCATAAAATAATTACCTTTACTTTTCTTAAATGATCACATCATGTAATCCGTTGTATATTCATTGTAATTTTTGACTTTCTAAACTATTTATACAGTTTTGTTTAGTCTTTTTTTGTAATTTATACATAAGGACAATATAGTCACACGTTATCTTTTTAGATTCTTCTCGATATATGTTTAACTAATATCACCTTCAAAATTAGAAATATTAACATTTAAAGAAGTATATATTAGAAGACGTACAACTCCATACAAATAGATATGAAACGGAAGTAATATTAAGAAAAATAAGTGAAGACGTATGAAAGACAAGCAAAATCGTCTACAACAAGAGGTGAAAAAATAGATACTTATGAGACAAATAACATAGACTTTTGTTTTGAGATAAACTGGTTAATAGAAAATTTTACATCTGCAAAGCAAAGATTTACTCGTTATAAGAAAAATTATCATCTTTGTAATCTTAGTTTTAGCTGTATGTGCTATTTCAATAGGTGAATCTCTATAACTTTACTATTAGTGATGTATAATCAAAGATTATTCATGGACAAAGTTATGGTTTACTTTTTTATGTTTCCTTTTGATTGTCCTCATTTAATCAAAAGCTCTCGTACTATTGGTCAAAGTATGACAAATAAAAAAAGGAGAGATATAAAATAATAGTATACTTCTTCGATTCTCTAATAGTTGTTCAAGTTTTACTAAACACATTGGTTTAACATTTAATATGATTATGATCTACTCTTTCCATCCTTAAAAACATATCCACTCTCTTCTTTCACTTTTTCTAAGTATGTATTAAGCGCATTAGTAATTTTGTCCTGAGCGTGTAGGGGTACTCCCTCGGCTTCTTTTAGACTGTCTGATCAATAATACCTCCAATTATCAAGAAAGATGATGAAAATTTGATGTAATGTCATGTGGGGTAAAAAGGGTAAGGAGAGAAAAAAGTGAGGATCATAATTTTATGAAGAAATGGAAGGTATGAGGATTTTTGGTAGGACAATGAGAAAAATAAAGAAAATTATTCATAATTTTGTGAGGGTCTAGCTATCAGATAAGGAAATGTTGTAATTAAAAATGACCTCAATTTAGGGAAAAATGTATTTCCTCCATTTTCTAAAAACTGCAATACCTTGACTATTATCTTTACCAAGGCACAAATTCGATTGTTGATGTTGTCGATTATATGATAAAGATCTTAAAATACTCATATTTTTAAAATAAACATTAAGTACAAATTTAATAATGCATTACATGTGTTAACATTTTATTTATCATATTATTCAAAACTACGAATAATTTGAGGATTTGAATAATACAAAAGTAAAGGGTACTGTAATACTCCCTCCGTCCAAAATACTCGTTATATTTGACCAAAAAGTATTTTGTTTTTGGTCAAATATAGCAGTTATTTTGGGACAGAGGAGTATTTAGAAATTGGAGGTGTAGGAGATAAAAAAGATGGTGTAAGAAGTAACAACATTTCAAAGTAGAGAAAAAAAAGAGGTTAGAGTAACACTTAAATCATGTTTAATAATGGTTCTTTTTCCTGTTAGAAGACTGCAAATTGCAGGTAATTTATATTTTAGTTTTTGGGAAGTTGTAATTCGTAAGTGGACAGAGATCATTCAGTTACTGTCTGATGATGAGATGACGATGGAGGTCTATTTTCAATTTTTAAATTTCCCTGGGGAAGGTTAGTTGTTTGTATATGGGACAAAATTGTTCAGATGTTCTTCATCTGTCTGGTAAATGCAGCTGCTTTGGCAATTTCCTCGTCACTTCACACATCATTCATGCTTTTTCCTCTTTTATGATTGAAATATCATTTTTGTATTACTGATCAAAAAGATTTTCTCCGATTTGGAGCCTGCCATTCAGCCGCACCTTTTGAGTACTATTCTTTTCCTCGATTATCTTTGTTTGCGTTAATATTTAGGTTACTTTTTTTCCTACCCTCTATTCTATTTTTGCCCTTTTCATGTATTTTTATTCACAACTAACTTTACTTATGAAGGACTTTTTTCTTTCCCGTAGTTCCTTTTATTTTTTCATCGGTAAAAAGAAGGATTTTGATCAGTTTCAACTAGCTCAATTTCTTGCATTAATATTTAGGGCTACATATTTGATAGTAAGTGCGAAAGATAAAGAGAAACTCTCTAACCACTTGGGCAAGTCTTGTTTGGTCCCTTTTTCTTAGTTAGAGGTAACAATGTTTATTTATTTATTTATTATTATTATCAATACACAAATTATCCTTTAAAACTTTATCAATTAGTAAATATTTTATGAAGTTAATATTTTTGAAGTATACTTAAGATAGATCTAACTTTTCCTTACAAACTAAAATTTGTTTTATATAGTACTCCATCCATTTTTATTTAATGGGGACATTTTGACTTGTAAGCCTATTCACATTCTACTATTTGATCATCCTATGTTAATTACCTTTGAGGAAAAACATAGCCATGTAGGTTCTTGTTTAATTTATCTCAATGTATAGTTTTTTTATATCAATTTTTCGTAATTTTTACTTATGTGTAATATTAAAGGTCAAAGACATGCATTGGTAAAAGTGAAAAATACAAAATGTCCCTATTAAATAAAAACAGGGGGAATAAAAAACATTTAGTGAAAGTTAGAAGATTGATAATGCAAAATCAAAAAGGTTGCGGCTAATTAAAAAAAAACATAAGTAGTACGAATATTATTTAGAGTAGGTGTTCTCTTTACCTTTAAGTTCACCTTAAAAAATAAGTTTGATGTGTAATAAGTTCATGTATGTTCTAATACGTTCTAAAACTCTATAAAATGGTTTATAATAAATTTTAATAAGTTTAAATAATTCAGAAAAACTGTAATAACTTCCAATAAATTCAAGAAAAATAAATGCAAAAATGCACCTTTAGTATACTTCATTGTATTTAATATTTATTGTTGATGGTACAGCTAGTTATATTATAATAGAATTAAAAGATTAAGAAATAGAAATGAAAGACACTTCTAACAACCCATGTTCAAACTTTTTAGATGCTGGTTTCATATGAAAATGATCTCTTATTTCCCGACAGGAAAAAGAAAACTAAGACTATGAATGATAAATAAGCCAGCGTAGTAAAAGTCTATATTCCTTGAAGCTTATTCAATTAGATTGTCCCCCCACCCCCTCCAAAATTAAAACCAAAGGAAAGATTCACGTACTGATGATTGGCACCACAATTGTTATTTTATACTGTTGTTGTTCCTCCATCGTCATTATTTATGATATTATTAGGTTTCTGGTATATTATAGTTTACCGATTACCAGCATTAATATCATTCTTATTAGATTGAGTTAATTTACCGTTAAATTCTTCCTCCGTTTCTAAATAAGTTAGAACATGGAGAAAGTGGAGGAAACCAAGGAGTTTAGAGAGAGAAAGTTGGGGACCACAACTAAATAAACAATTGGATATATATTGCTTGAGTAAGGGTAATTATGTAATTTTATCATTTAAAGTGTCCTATTTTAAGTTTGGTGTTACTTATTGTATCATTTCCATATTAGGAAAGTGTGTCACTTATTTAAAAACGAAGGAAGTAATATTTTTGACTGCTATCTTAGCAAACAAGTATTTCTATTGTTTTCCGGTGGTATTGATTACTTCCTTAAGCACCATAAGTTAGGTACTAGCTTATGGAGTATAATAAAATTGCTTAACAACTAATTGGGGTTGTTAAAAAACTAGTTTACAATACAAATAGCATGTCTCCTTGTTATACAAGTATGATTAGTACAAACGAATTTGTATGAATTATGATATTGAAGTTTGTGTTTCACAATGGAGACGTAACAGAGTGAATAATGAGTTAAGTCTAACATGCATGTATGTGTTTGTGTTGTGTGTGTGGGTTCAGGTTTTACGCGGCAGAGGTATTGGTGGCGTTGGAATATCTGCACATGCTAGGAATTATTTACAGAGACTTGAAACCTGAGAACGTTTTAGTCAGATCAGACGGTCACATCATGCTCTCTGATTTCGATCTCTCTTTATGCTCTCATTCTATCCCAGCCGTTCAATGGCTCAATTCTTCATCCCCAACTCCTCCCTTACCCTCTTCACCAACTCATCACACAACTACTACGACTACTACTACTACGACGACTACTACTACTACAATTACGATGTTTTCTTGCCTTCCTTACAACAAGCTATTCCGGTCTAAGAAGATACAATCCCTTAACGCAAACTGGCTCTTTGTCGCCGAGCCGGTTAGCGCCAGGTCCTGCTCCTTTGTTGGTACCCATGAGTACATTGCACCTGAGGTTGCTTCCGGTAACTCCCACGGGAATGCCGTTGATTGGTGGGCTTTTGGAATATTCATTTACGAGATGATTTACGGACATACACCCTTTGCTGGACCATCCAACTCCGCTACACTCAAAAACATATTAAAAAAACCCTTAACTTTCCCTACACATACGCCTTCTTCAACGTCTGAGGCACACGCTCGGGATCTTATATCAAAGTTGCTTAACAAAGACCCGGAGACTAGACTCGGGTCAAGTCGTGGAGCTGCTGATGTTAAGACTCACCCTTTTTTCAAGAGCTTGAACTTCGCGCTTGTGAGGTCACTCAGGCCGCCCGCGCTTCCGGGATTACGTCAACAAAGTCAAGGTCAAAGTCAAGGCCCACTAGGCGCAACGTCGTTTAAGGATGTTACTACCACAAAGGAATCAATGATGTTTGATTACTTCTAAGGATATGGTTTTTAACGGTCCAGATTATCTCCACGTTTCTTGTATATTTTAGCTGTCTATTTAATACAGGAGACAAGTCTTTTTTTTTTTTTTTATTAAATTAATTAGTTGTAGGTTCGTAGAACTGATTCAGAGGGTAGATCAAAGATATATACGTCACGAATAACGTGAGTATTAAAGAAAGATTATGTATGAGTTTGGCGTAGGATAGGCAGAGCAAGAAGGAATTGAAATAATGTAGGTGCATGTAAAGGTGCTAACTCCACTTTTTAACCTTTGTTCTAGACATGTTGCACCTTAAGATGCTTTGCGTATCAATTATACTATTCGCTTTTTGCCGTCTTTTACCGTCCATGACAAGGTTGACCTCATCATTGTAATGATAACTATCTAAGATGAAACTTGTAATCTACTCTAAATTGTTCTAGATTTGAAAATATGTCTAAATGCAATTCAAACCCTCTTTAATAGCTAAGTTCGAATGTTCGATAGCAACAATTTCATAATAAATGCACCATTTTAATTATGATGTTTGCTACTAAATACTCCCCCTTACTTTATTAATCACAATAATACCTTTTGCACATAGTTTTAAGAAGTTAATAGAGTAGGGTGTACGTTATATTAATTTATTATAAAAGATGATGTGATAGAAAGTGATGTGATAAAAAGTGATGTGATACTTTTAGTAAGTTAATAGAATATGAGAGTAATATTTTAATTTATTTTTCACATAAATCAATGAATGAGTGGGGTATATTAGTTGGGTGATAATAAAATATTGGTGGGTCCATGTCTAAAATAGAAATATTGCAATTAATATGGTACAACCGTATATGAAAAGTATTGCAACTAATATGAGACGGGGGTAGTAATTTTGACAATTAATTGTTGAGGTCAACAAAATAAATATAGAGGATGTTTAGGAAGGAAGATTGAGCTGATTGCTTTCTTTGATTTCAGCCAAAAAAAATGGTTGATGCTACATTACTAGTTGTCCTGCTATATATATGTAGGATTGGGCTCTTGTGAGAATACCTCATTTATATGAGAACACATCTTCTATATGAGAACAGATCCGCACCGTTGATAAATCAAGATTGAATGGTTCAGATTAATCGTCATATTTTAAATGAAAAATTCAAGCAACAAAACAGAAGAAAGAGAAAATCTAAACCCACACAAAACTTCGTAGCAAATTCGAACTTCTGGCTTCAACCTTCACTGTAGCCCAAAAATCTACCAAATTCGAACAAAATTTGCAGAAATTCCTAACACTGATTCTAGCTTTGAGAAATCTTCACTGAAAAAATGCAAGAATTTTGATTTCAAGAGGAAGAGAAGGTCATTGCACAACGTTTTACTTGCGAATCAATGGAGGTAAACAAAGAAGAAGCATTTAATGCAAAAACTTCAGCAAATACTTTGGAATTACGAAAGTAAGTTCAAACTGGTGAAATTATAATTCATTTCGTGATTATTGTTTCACTTTTGATGATTTTCGGGTGTTAAAATTTCACTACACCACATGAATTGCCATTACAAACAGCTCAATCTAATCTGTAAGTATTTGCGAACCCTAAATTCTTATTTTCCAGTTCAATTTTTTCGGATGTTAAAAATGTAGTTGTATTTTGGATTGTTTTCCCGCATTTCTCTTTTTGTTTATATAATAGAGATTTGTAGACTATTTGGAATTTGAAAGAGATTAGTGCATTTCTGGCCAATTCGTATAATATATATATGTCACATGAATTGAGCTGCTTCGAATTTGGAGGTTTTTGCTGTTGTTCCTAAGATAATTATTTCTTATGTGCTAAAGTGATGTCATTTTAATTTTCCTACTGAACAATGAAGGGATGAGTGCCGTTTTAAAGACATCCTTAGTGCCATTCTGAAGCCCTTGTTGCCTTCTGTTTCATTCAATTTTTCAGTGTACATATTTGCTATGGAAGCTACGCTGTTCAGTTCGCTAAAAGAATTGGCCCTGATTTTGCACATTGTAGGGCAAGATTATCATCTTACGCTTTATTTTGACCTAACTGTTACAAAAGAGTTTTTGGCTTTGTTTTTAGCTTGTAGTGCAATGTCCCAAGAGAATTGATCATGATGTTGCCCATTGACTCAAATGTTTTTTTTAAAATGTCGCTATACATCTTTTCGTTGACTGAACTATTTTCTAAATAGGCTTACTAATGGGATTGTTGAGTTCCTTTGTTATATTTGCGCTTTAAGAGGATATTCAGTTAATGTTCATTCTGTTAATGAAAAATTATTTGAGTCTAGTACTATGTCTATAGATTAATTTTTTTCCATACGGTTAAATGGCTTGGATGCTGTATATACTTTAGAAACTTGGTTTTTCCTAAATTTATGTCCGATGACATTCTTTATTTGCCTCACTTGAGCTTGAGAAGCCCTTTTACATTTTATTTCAAATTTTGCATCAATGATATTGATTTGTGTTGCTGTGATGAAGCTAAGTGTGGACTAGAGTTTCTGACCTTCTGGTTGAAGACAAACCCTTGGCTTTTTGAGCAAAACACATTGTTGTTAAGCTGGAAGTTACTTTGTTTGTGCATGGTCATTATATGTGCTTTTAAAACTAAGAGCCACCATGTATGGTGTAGGGTTTTTTATTTGTCCTGCTAACTTTCTATTTTGTTGAATGCAGGAATAGGGAACATAACAAAAGTAATCAAGATATTAGATGTTACAAAATAAGGAGGCGCAAGGAAAATTTAAGCCCAATTGTGGATCAAAGGATTCTACAAGACATTATTTCAGGATGCGAGAAAAACAAGTAATGTTTACTAAAATTTAGAACATGAATGACATAATTTAGGACATATTGAACAGATTTATGAACAAGTAATGTTTACTTATGCATTATTTCATAATTTACTATTTATGCAACTTTGGAATTGTTGATAAAGTCTTGTAGCTTCTTATTCGACATTAAATTCTTCAATTTTGTAGTTAGATATTAATGTTATCAGGACTAATAATTGAGTTTTGAATTCATGGTAGAAGTTTTTCAACTACTTAAAAAAAGTAATTCAGAACATGAAAAAAATTTAGAAAATAAATTTTTGTTCGTATGTTCTAAATTTTTGTTCCTACGTTCCGAATGTTTGTTCTTATGTTATGAGATTCTGTTCTTATGTTCTAACTTTTTGTTTATATGTTCTAACTTTTGTTCTTATGTTCTAAAGTTTTGTTCTTATGTTCTAAAGTTTTGTTCTTATGTTCTAATTTTTTCTTCATATGTTCTAAATGTTTGTTCTTATGTTCTAAATATCTGTTCTTATGTTCTAAATATCTGTTCTTATGTTCTAAATATTTTTTCTTATGAATGTTTGTTCTTATGTTCTAAATATTTGTTTTTATGTTCTAAATATTTGTTCTTATGTTCTAAATGTTTGTTCTTATGTTCTAAATGTTTGTTCTTATGTTCTAAATATTTGTTCTTATGTTCTAAATGTTTGTTCTTATGTTCTAAATGTTTGTTCTTAGAAGAAGAAGAAGAAGAAGAAGAAGAAGAAGAAGAAGACTATTGTGTGGAAGTTGATGGTAGAAAGGCAAGGGCCTTACATCAAAGTGTTTCACCCAAGACATTTATGTTGATAGTTCTCAAGAATTTGTCTCCATTTGGAGGTTTTTTAGAGTTGGATCTTAGTTCACATAATTCATCTTTTTGTGATAAATTAGTGTGAAGTTTTAGTATAAAGCTTGATAGAAATCAAGAGATTGATATAGATTTAGATGATATTCATATTGTTTATGGCTTTCCAAAAGGTGGTGAGCTAATTGTTGAACAAAAAAGAGGAGGAGGAGGATGATTGGAGGTTGTTTTTGACAAGATTGAGAGAAACATTTGGACTTAGAAAAGAAAGTCCAAATAATTCAAAGGTTATTGTTGAGGTTGAAAGGTTTAAGGAAGAACCTATATGTGATGAGTTCATATGGAACTTTATTGCTTGTTGTCAATTGTTGTATTCGTTTAACAACAAATGATGCATTGAACTACAAATTTTTATATAGTTGTATGGACACCAAAAAAATTATCAAACTTAATTGGTGTGAGTTTGTGTTTAAAAGTGCCCGTGAGTTTGCTAAAGAATGGCAAAGTAGATCTTCCCACTATACCGGTCCATTGCCTTTTTTCATGGTAATTATATTGATAACTCTCTTTTTTCTTATATTTATTATTTTTCATATGTATACTAACCAAGATTTTATATGTTTGTCAGCTATGTTACTTTGATCGTCTTCAAGATCAAAAATTCAACATCCAAGAAGGATTCCACTTACTTCAGTATGGAAGAAAGAATTGACGAAAGATAGGATGCTTTTAGAAAAGCTAAGGGGTTTTGGAAAAGGAGTTGTACTTGAGAGAATAAAGGACCCAAACATGGAAGAAGAACCTCAATTACACCAAATGAAATGACGGTAAAAATAATTAAACTTGTTAAAAGTAATTCAAAACATTGTTTCTCATTCAATTCACAATATAGTCACAATTAGTACTTGTTTTATGTAAACTTGAAGAATACGGTATTTGTCCTGATGATGGACAGGTGTAGGGTTGATATTGGGAGGCTTGTGCTGAGATGTTGCTTCGTTCCCGAACCTGCAAAAGGGGAAAACCAAACCAGAGGTTTGGGTTTGATTCCCTCTCCGATGCTTAAGTCAGTGTTCAATAGATAATAGCTGGGTATGAATTTTGACAGAGTAAGTTTAAGAGAGAGTTGTTGTGTACCTTTTACCTGATTATGAGGGACTATTTATAGTATCTATGTATAGAAAAGAGCACCCTAGGATGAAGGAATGTGATTGGTTAGGCAATGGGAGAGCGACACTTGTCATGGTCTGATTGTCCTGAGCCTTTTATCCAATCACCTTCTTCCTTTTTAGGGAATTTGGGCTGATTATTCCCTCTTTTAGGGAATAGTTGGGCCTCTTGTTTGCAGAATTGATGATATCATTAGCTCCCCATAACATGCTGCCACGTGTGGATGAGGGGGTGAGCCACGTGTCACCGATTCATTGGGCCACGTGGCGATCCCTGACTGGGCCACGTGTCCTCTTTAAATATGTTACAACATTTGCCCCTAAAAGGGAAGGTATCTGAATCCAATACTGATATATTTCCTTTTATTAGTAGTAGTAATTCTAGTTTTACTGAAGTAAGTCCAATTGTACCGAAAGAAAGGGCCAATCAAATGATGTGGGATGCTGACGTGCCCCTCTCACAAGGTGACACGTGTAAAATTACTGTGGGAGGAGAGAGGTCTTTTTACCCTCCTATAATTATCCCCCCTCCTCTTCATTTCCTCACTTTCTGTTTTCAGAGTTTTGAGAGCATTCTAGAGAGAGGGATATTTTTAGAGAGAAGCACAGATCGTCCGAAGAGCCGCTTTTGTTCAACGTTCATCTGTCTTCAGCCCACCTGTCAAAGCTCGTCAGGTATCTTTCCTCCTTCCATTCTTTTATTTATTCATTTATTCTTTATAAATAAATGGAATCCTCATCCTCGTCCAACACCCTTGGCCGTCCGAGAGAGTGTCTAGGCCCTAGAAATAAACTCCAAACATCCTCGAGTTCTTCTAGAGTTGGACCTTTTTTAGGCGGTCCCTTTGTGTATTTTTATGCCCATCAACCTTGTCCGACGTCCCAGTCTCTGCCTGTGCAGGGTATTCTGGCGCGCGTCAAGCAAACTGCTCGTTTAAGACGCCAGCTAATCTTTCCAACCTCTAGCTCAGAAATGGAGGAATCAACTGGTCGAGGCCCACAAAGGGGCCCTACTGAGATTCCAGAACGATCTCCCTATGGGGATGATATACAGCTAGGTGAACAAAGTCGACCCTATTCTGACCCAGAACCGTCCGTGGCAGGGCCGTCTGGGCTTCAGGAAGAGAACCCTCTTTTATATGATGATGATGAGGATGAGGAGCTTGTTGATGAGGTGGAGGTTGATGACAAAGCCCAAGGGGATGATGCAGAGGAAGCTGAGGAGGAGGACGAGGGAGATAGTGAGGACGAGGGAAGTGCTTCACCCACTCCATCTGAAATTCGCAGAACCCTAGGAGACTTAGCGGACCCTGGGACCATAAAGATAGATAGGGCTTGGCTAAATAAGCTTGGAACTGATCCCTATCATTTATGGGCAGCTATTCCCATAACAGACTATGAGTTTGTCATTCCTTCTAAGGGGCAAACCGTTCTTGACGCCAAATACGGCCAATTTCCTGTTTATAAACTGGCCTTAGATTGTGGTCTTAGGTTTCCCCTTCACCCTTTCATAGAGGAGATACTGCGTCATTATAACCTCGGCCAAAGTCAACTGGCTCCCAATGCATGGCACAACGTCCTGACCTTTATAGCTACCTGTGAGCTTAAAGGTTATCCCCTTTCTTTAGCCGCCTTCACTCACATGCACTATTTATCCAAGATGCCTAAGACGGTGGATGGCTCTTGGTTTAGTATATGTAATCGGACTGGCTTTATGACGGCTTGGGGTAAGTCGTCAAAGATGCATGGCTGGAAGTCTAACTTCCTTTATCTCCGGGCCCCCGACGAGGAAACAGCCAAACGTTATAGGTACCGTAGTCGTGCGGTTACCCATACTGGACGTGGAGCTCCCCTCCTGGGCCTGGAGAATAAATTTGACGACATGGTGGTTGACCACTTCAAAGTGGTGGAGTATAAAAAGGAGGATCGTCCAACCATCAAAGGCCCTGCCGGCAGGATACCCTTCAAGGAGAGATTTTATAGTAACAAATTTTTAGTGGCCGCTGGACTTTGGTTAGGCGAGGATAAAGGTAATCCAATTTTTATAATTCTCCTCTGCTCCATCATTATGTCCTTGTCTCACTTTGTTTTTATTGTTTGTTTTCCAAGAGGAAGCCAGATCATTGTTGACTCGCTCTCAGAGAGGCGAAATGGATCCAGCTCGCTTTGCCCATAAGCTGCGCATGGAGGCGGCCAAGAAGCCTGCCGAGAAACTGGGCACCACCCTGGTAAGACAGCCACTTCTAATTATTTTCAAACTTTCAACCCAATATTACTTGTAAAAGGAGGGCGTCTGGGTATTCAATCATTGGACGTTTTTCTTTATTGAACAAATTGTCTAAAGACAAATTGTTCTGAAAAGGAAGGCGTCCAGTTATTCAATCTATAGACGTTTTCCTTAAGTGAACAAATTGTGTTTGAACTATTTGATCTGAATGGGAAGGCGTCCAGGTAGGATATCCTTGGACGTTTTCCTTCAGTGAACAAATTGCGTTTGAACTATTTGATATTGGAAGGAAGGCGTCTAGGATTTCACTCCTTAGACGATTTCCTTTGAAGAAATTGTTTATCAACTATGAGAAGGAAGGCGTCCAGGTAGTAAATCCTTGGACGTTTTCCTTTGAAGAAATTGTACATCAATTAACTCTTATGAGAAGGAAGGCGTCCAGGTAGTAAATCCTTGGACGTTTTCCTTCTTTGAAAAAATTGTTCGTCAATTAACTCTTATGAGAAGGAAGGCGTCCAGGTAGTAAATCCTTGGACGTTTTCCTTCTTTGAAGAAATTGTTCGTCAACTCTTATGAGAAGGAAGGCGTCCAGGTAGTAAATCCTTGGACGTTTTCCTTCTTTGAAGAAGTTCATTAATTAATTCTTATGAGAAGGAAGGCGTCCAGGTAGTAAATCCTAGGACGTTTTCCTTCTTTGAAGAAATTGTTCAACTAACTCTTATGAGAAGGAAGGCGTCCAAGTAGTAAATTCTTGGACGTGTTCCTTTATGGATCAGTTTGGATCTCTTTGTGCCCGTTGTTCAATAATCAGGAGAACGTCCAAGCTTTCTAGCCTAGGACGTCTTCCTTGATGAATCACTAGGTCTTAAGGAATCTGAATACATGTCATTCAATAATATTTCGGACGGTTTCCTTCTGCAAGCAATGTGTACTAATAAATTTTTGTTTTTTTTTAGTCAAAAGCCCCCACTGCCAAGGCTGCAGACAAAGCTTCGTCTAAGCCTGCCAGTACGGTGCCCGCAGCCAGGAAAAGAGCTGCATCCACTCCTGCCGAAGAGAAATCTCCGGCAAAGAAGAGCAAGAGTACTTTCAAGAAGAAAAGTACAACTTCTAGTATGTCGCAGGCTTTGAAAGCTGTTCCTGTTAGCCAGCTGGTTACCAGAGTACCTCGTCCTTCTGACGGAGGTAAGGTTAAGGGAGTGGAAGTCTCCTCCACCCCTTTTGTTTCAAACGAGGGGGAAATTCTCCCCTTGGCTGATTTATCTATTCAGCCGGACGCAGCTGATATGCTTGACGTTGTTGAAGTGGGGGACCCGGACGCGGCAACCCCCCAAGTCTCGGCTTATAGTGGAGCTGCAGCTCGGCTGGAAAGTTAAATGCCCCCGGCCTACCGTGGTAGGTCTTTGTCTTCTGGTGAGTCTTATTCTCCAAACGTGATCAGAACACTGAGAATTGGGGGACGATCACAGAGCCCGTCCAACCCACAAACACTTATTCTTCCTATCCGTATGTCTAATCCTCCACTCGTTACAGATAAGGGAAAAGGGCCAATGGCTGAGGGTCCTGAGGACGAGGATTATCCTGATGAGCCTTTCCCCTCCTTTGCCAAGTACTCAAAAATGGAAAGGGAACAGGTAAAGCGTGAAGTTTTTGACGCTTTCCCTGAACCTTATGTCAAGGGTTTGAGGGGAGCTGCTGCCGGCCATGTGGGTTACATAACCCAGCTGACTGCTGAGGTGAGTGCCACCTACTATCTTTTTTATATACTTAACATATCTTGTTTATTATCCCACCATCTAACTTTTCACTTTTTTAGGCTTTTGCCCGTTCTCTGATGGCCGAGGATTATATCAGGGACCTCCGTAAAGAGAATAGGAGGCTCGTCCGTCAGGTAACTGATGCCGGGGACAAGTCCATTTTGGAGCTGGCAACCCTGAACTTGGAGCATGCTCAAACTGTAAGAGCCATGGAAAAACAGGCGGCTGATATGGATAATATGAATAAGCGCCTGATGATGAGCCTGGGTAGCTTGCAAGCAGAGGTGGATCGGCTGAGAAGTCGGCTTGACTCAGCAACTCAGCCCATCGAGGAGGAAAAGAGGTCTGCTCTCATTACCGCAGCCCTGTTCCATCAGGCCATTCTGGGGCTTACAGCTGAGGTGGCTCGTCAAAAGCTCTTGAGGGAACGTGACTTTGAGGAGGCCGTCAAAAGCTTTTCTGACGCTGAAAACCAGGCTAAGGAATGGGCCCTCAAAGCCTTCGACATGCTAGCTGACTCCGAAGAGGTGCCCCGATTTGAGAGAAGACTTCTGTTCCAGGAGGAATGCTCCAAGGCTCGGCTGCTCAATGAGAAACCCCCAGTATTTATTGATTCTGATGGGGAGGAATACATAGAACCTAACGCCACAGCTGATGCAAACTTGGAAATGCCTGCGGACACAGAGAAAGATATGGAAGGTACTCCTGACGAGTAACTGGTGCAAGCCTAAGAAGAAGGCTTTCACCAAGTACTCTAAGAAGTATGACAGTGAAGAGGGCAGGAAAGATATTCAGGCTCAGCTTGACAAGTTGAAGAAGTATGCAACTGTCATTAGAGTCTTGGCTCACAACCAGATCAGGATGCTCCTCTTGCTGTCAATTGTTGCTTTGTAATTGTCTTAGTATTTTTGTAGATCAGCTATACTTGGTTTTAGACCGGGATGACGATCTTGTAAACTTTTTGAGCTTTAGCAGTCCAAGCTCGTCCTGAAGCAGCTTGTTAGTTCTATGCTTGATTGATAAACCTGTAAACCTGCTTTGTACTTTTGCAGTCCAAACTCGTCCAGAAGTAGTTTCTTTTTGTTCTAGACTTGGTTGATAAACCTGTAAACCTGCTTTGTACTTTTGCAGTCCAAACTCGTCCAGAAGTAGTTAATATACAATGGTTTATAACTCTCTTTTCTGGTCCCTTCTCTAATTTCTTACTGCTTAGTTAAAGAATGACCAAGTTAATGAATCAGGAATGTTGTCAACATGATGAGGAAGACATCCAAGAATGGTATTCAGTAACCAAATATTGGTTAAATACCAAGTCATGTTCAAGGGAATACGTCCAAGGATCCAGACGTCTTGGACGTTTTCCTTCACGAACCAATGATTGGGTAAAAACCAGATTACGTTCAAGGAAAGACGTCTAAGGAGACAGACATCTTGGACGTTTTCCTTTACGAATCAATTGGTTAAATACGAAATTATGTTCAAGGGAAGACGTCCAGGGGTCCAGACGTCTTGGACGTTTTCCTTCATGAACCAACTATTGGTTAAAATCCAAGTTATGTTCGAGGGTGGACGTCCGAGGATTAATCAATGACGTATTCCTTTTTGAACTAACCTTGTTTTGCATCCTTGTAAGATTTAAAGACGTCCGAGGATTGTTCTTTCCTTGCTGGACGAGGTACTGTATGCCCCCCTTCATAGGATGCCTCTTGGTCTATTCCTAGACGAAGACATCGTAGGAAGGAAGTCTAGTCTATCCTTTGTGTAAGTAACGAGACCTTCTTTACTAAGACGTCTCATTTTGGGCCGGTTTCTTTTAAGAAATAATACCTTTGTGTAATATTAGGTATTATGACGGAGCTTTCCTTTACTAAGGGAAGACGTCTCTCTAGCCGGCTTCCTTTAGGAAGCGGTGTTCGTCTATCTTTCAAGTTTCTATGAACTTGGTTTTAAACGATTGCTTCTGGTTAAAGAACTTTTAATCAAGAAGTCTTTGTTCATCAGTTATATCTTGAACAGATTATGATGATTTTTGCAGACGTCTTCCTTTAGGAAGTAATATCTGTCTTGCATAATGGACCTTTATGGTTTATTATCTAGTAACCATCTTTCGTCCATCTATGGAAAAATGCCCCAAGATGGCTGTGGATAATAAAATGCCCCTTAATGACGATGTGACTGGACGTTACTAACTAATCAAATAAGCCATACATAAAGGAGCAGTTCAGACTATAGACCAGAATTTAGAATGTATTAATGTGAAGTTTGCTTAGCCTAAGCTAAGATACATAGAATACATTGCTAAATGATTTTTCTGTGCCGTAGCACTTCGTTTGTAAAATGTAAAAACCTACAAACTTCCTTAGACATAGTATTTTTTCAGATTATCGGAATTCCAAGTTCTTGGTATGGGTCGTCCATCTAAGTCTTGAAGCTTAAAAGTGCCGCTGCGAACCTCTTCAACCACCAAATACGGACCTTCCCAGTTCGGGGTTAGCTTACCGAGTTCCTTTGCACGTCCAACTGCCTCCATCTTACGAAGAACCATATCCCCTATTTTGAGAGGTCGTCTGGTTACCCGTTTGTTGAATTCCCTAGCCATGCGTAGCTTGTACAATTCCATCCTCAGAAGAGCATTACCTCGGACTTCAGGCAATTTGTCCAATGCCAAGGGCATCGCCGCCCAATTAGTCTCTTCTGAGTATAACATGACGCGGAGGGTGGGTTCTTCAATCTCAATGGGTAGGACAGCTTCTGTTCCATAGACCAGCATGAAAGGCGTCTCCCCTGTTGAATTCTTGGCTGTGGTTCTGATGGACCAAAGGACCAGTTGGAGTTCTTCCACCCAAAAGCCTTTGGCGTTTTCTAACTTCTTCTTTATACCTTCCGAAATAATCTTATTAAAAGCTTCTACCTGGCCGTTTGCTTGTGGATGTGCAACAGAAGCAAAGTGGGACTTAATCTCCTTTTCTGATAGCCAATCTTTCAGTTTAGGAGTCTCAAACTGTGGGCCGTTGTCGAACACAATCGACTGGGGCATCCCAAATCGTGTTATGACGTTCTTCCAGATGAACCTTTTTACATCATTCGTCTTTATACTCCTAACGGCCTCAGCCTCTACCCACTTGGAAAATTAGTCCACAACCACAATAACAAATTTTCTCTGTCCGGCCACCATGGGAAAAGGGCGTAGGATGTCCATCCCCTACTTGGCGAATGGCAAAGGAGTTAGAATTGGTGTTAGAAAATTTGATGGCCTTTTAAAGAGATGACCATGCTTCTGACAGCTATCATATTTTTTTGCATAAGCCACGGCATCAGCATTCAACGTTGGCCAGAAATAGCCAGTTCTTCGTGCCTTTTCAGCCAAGGCTTGGCCGCCAATGTGTGATGCACAAATCCCCTCGTGTAAATCCTTCAATACCTCAAGACCATCTTCCCTGGTAATACATTTCAACAAAGGACGATCATACGATTTCTTGTACAATGTCTCGTCCCAAACTTCGAACCATTTGTCACGAGCCTTAACATATTTTGCTTCTGCCGGGTCTTCTGGTAATTGGCCAGTCTTTTTGTAATGAAGAATAGGCTCCATCTAGTTGTTTCCTCGGCTTAAAAACATCACCTCTTCCTGATCAATACTTTTCTTTTCTTGAACCTCCCAGAAAACAGTTCTTGGGGTGTCGCCCAAAGCAGAACTTGCAAGTTTAGACAAAGCATCAGCCTGATGATTCTCAGACCTAGGTATTTGTACCAAGGTCAATCCATCTAATTGCTTGATTTCTTCTTTTACCAGCTGGACATACTTAATCATGGAGGCCTCTTTGCATTCATACTCTCCATTAACCTGGCTGACTACCAGAAGAGAATCTGACTTTGCCTCTAATTTTCTTGCTCCTGCTGCTCGGCAAATACGGATCCCGGACAGTAAGGCCTCATATTCAGCCTCATTATTGGACGCCGGAAATTTAAAACGTACAGCATATTCATACTTGTCTCCCTCAGGAGACCGACAAACCAGGCCTGCCCCACTTCCTTGAGTGGTGGACGAGCCATCTACCATTAATTTCCAATACTGACTGCCCTCAGAGGGGTCTTCCACCGGATCCAATAATGGACGGGTTAGTTCAGCAATGAAATCTGCCAAAGCTTGTCCCTTAATCGCCTTTCTTGGTTCGAACGTGATGTCGAACATTTTCAGTTCATTCGCCCACTTCAACATCCTTCCTGCCGCCTCTAGCTTCTGTAAAACTTGCTTAAGCGGCTGATCAGTGTACACAACTATACTGTGAGCCAGGAAATAAGGCCTTAGCTTTCGGCTAGCAACTACTAAAGCCAGGCCAAATTTCTCTACAACTGTGTATCTAGTTTCAGCATCCTTGAGTACTTGACTCACAAAGTAAATGGGTGTTTGTATAGCATCTCTCTCGGCTAGCAGTACTGCACTGACTGCTTCAGGAGAAACAGCCAGGTAAACATACAACTTCTCCCCAAGCACCGGACTTATCAGACGGGGGAGCTGTTGTAAAAGCTTCTTGATCTCAACTAAGGCTTCATCTGCTTCAGGGGTCCACTGAAACTTTGCGGACTTATTTATTGTTGCAAATAAATGATGGCATTTATCACCTGATTTGGACAAAAATCGTCCTACTGCCGCTAAACAACCAGTCAGCCGTTGAACTTCCTTCACCTTGGTCGGAGGCTTCATGTCGAGTATGGCTTGGATTTTTTCTGGATTTGCTTCTATCCCTCGTTGATCTACAAGGAATCCAAGGAACTTGCCAGCGGAAACTCCAAAGACGCACTTCTTTGGATTGAGCCTTAGTTTATACTTGCGCAATGTCTCAAAAGTTTCGCGCAAGTCTCCGACATGATCTGTTTCTTCTTGGCTTTTGACGATCATGTCGTTAATGTATGCCTCTAAATTTCGTCCCAACTGAGGCGAAAAGATCTCATTGATAAGCCTCTGGAAAGTTGCCGGGGCGTTCCTCAGACCAAATGGCATCATCAACCATCCATACAATCCTTTTTCTGTTATGAACGAAGTCTTGTCCTGGTCCTCCGGCATCATGGGAATCTGATGGAACCCAGAGTAGGCGTCCATGAAGCTCAGTAAGGCATGACCAGCTGTCGAATCTACCAGCCGATCCAGCTTAGGAAGAGGAAAACTGTCTTTGGGGCAAGCCTGGTTCAGGTCCATATAATCGACACACATCCTCCAAGTCCCATTTGGCTTGGGGACCATAACCACGTTTGACACCCAATCTGGGTAGTGAGTCTCCCTGATGAAGCCGGCTTCTAGTAGTTTCTTGACCTCTTCGTCTATAGCCTGATTTCTGATAGGTCCCAAATGCCTCTTCTTCTGCCTGACCGGTTTTCTAGCTGGATCAACATTTAGCCGATGAACGGCCACTTTGGGATCAATACCCGGCATCTCTTTTTCCCCATAGGCAAAAATATCTTGAAATTGTTTTAACAGTGCTATGATAGCTTCTTGTAACTCGGGCTTCAAACCTGCCCCAATCTGCAAAGTCCATTCCGGGCGAGACTCATCTAAGAAAATGCTTAAAGGGGCCTCATCAGGCTTTGGACGATCCAATGTCAAACTTGCGATCGTCATCAGCTCGGCTGAAGGCCTTGGCTCTTCTTTTACTTGAGTGAATTTTCTCTTCTTGCTGGGCAAATCTCTTGCCGTTTTCCCTTCATGGGTAACATGTAGTTCACCTCTTTGTCTAGCTGGCTTCCTTACGGAAGCAGCGTTGGTTTGAAACTTCTCTTCTTGCACTCTGGCCGGTCCTACCATCTCTGCCCCCATCTCTTTGGGTTCATCTAAATCCATAGGCTCGACTTCACTCAATTTCCAGGACGAAGGTTTTAGAGTTGTAAGATAACATTCCCTAGCGGCCCTCTGATCTCCATAAATTGTGCTTACTTGGCCGTCGTCACAGTCGAACTTCATCAGCATGAGATGGGTGACGATGACAGCCTTAATATTATTAAGGGTAGGACGTCCCAAAATGACGTTGTAAGCTGTCAAATCCTTGACAACCAAAAACTTTATGAACATAGTTCTGCTCTTTTCCTTCTCTCCGACTCGGACGGGCAACGACACCGTGCCGACCGGATGTATGATTCCACCTCCAAATCCTATAATAGGATGATGGACTGGAAGAAGATCTTTCTCATCAAACTTCAATCTTGACAGACAATCAGCGCTAATAATGTCAGTCGAGCTGCCAGTGTCGATAAGGATCCTTCGCACTCTTAGATTGGCAATCTTCATCTCTACGACCAAGGGGTCATCATGGGGAGTCCTTATCTGCCCACGGTCTCCTTCGCTCACCGTCACCATGGGGAACGGGTCTACTTTGGATTTCCCCGTCAGTAACACTTGGTCAAGCTCTCTCACATAATTTTTGTGACCTCTCAAGGTTGGTCCTCCGGCTGCAAACCCGCCGGATATCACCAAAACCACGTCTTCGTCTGTACTGGAGCTTTCTTTCTTTTTCTGCCGATAATCCTTCTTCTGAAAACGGCCTTCACGGGAGACGTATTGATTCATCTTTCCTTGCTTTGCCAGGTTTTCCAAAGCTCTCTTCAGGTGTTTGCATTCATTTGTCTCATGTCCACAATCCTTGTGGAAGTGGCAGTACTTACTCTTATCTCTGTTCTTGTAAGGTGTTTTCATTTCGGCCGGAGCCTTGAGTTCATGCTGATCCTTGATTTCCATAAGGATTGAATACTGATCCTTATTGAACTCAATGGGTTCAGCCTAGACAGCCCTTTCTTTTCTCTTCTCTCTTCTCGACGGGGCCGTGCTTGAAGACACTACCTAGGTCTCAGCCTTCTTAGGATTGTTCTTAGTCTTTTGAACAGGTTCCTCGGGCTTCTTGGACTCTGAGTGCTTGGCTTCAGCACACACCTCCGTCGCATGTATAAAAGCCTCGGCTTCCCTTAAAGCTTCAGCCAAGGTACTCACTTTCTTCTTGACTAAATCAAACTTGAAACTTCCTGGACGCAGTCCTCGAATAAATGCATCGAAGGCTACACCAGCATTTAAGTCATGGATTTGAAGGGCTTCAAGATTGAACCTCTTTACAAAACTTTTCAGGGATTCCTTTGGGGCTTGGATGATCTTCCCCAAATGAATACTAGTATTCTGTTCCTGCCTATTGGCGACAAAGTGGCTAGTGAATGAATAACTTAACTCGGTGAAGTTGTTGATAGAATTAGCCGGTAGGTTGTTAAACCACTTCTGAGCGACTCCTTTCAGAGTAGCTGGGAAGTTCTTACACCATGTAGCGTCGTCTACTGCCTGGACGTTGATATCACGTATTTATATAGAGTTTTCTCCCTTATTTACAAGCTAATTTGTGCGTCATTGGAGCTCTTGGGAGCTATTTTGTGCTAACTTTCGTATTTAGTTGTGGTTTCGTGTTTTAGTATTGAATTGCAGGTTTTATGGAGTTTTCTCCTTATTCCCGAGCCTTTTGGAAGCAACCACGGCTTTATGAGATGTTATGAGGCACGTAGGATGGCTCACGAGCTTTATGGATAGTTTAGGAGGTCCCAAGACCCCTAAACGTGAAGATTAGAGAGCCAAGGAGTCAAATGAGGTTTCCGTGCACTGATCGGGCATAAATGGCCCGATCGGGCGAAATAGTTATGATCGGGTACGAAAGTTGCGGACCCGATCGGGCAAGGCGTGCCCGATCAGATCGGGCGAGAACACATGTGCCCAGACCCGATCGGGCATCCACCGCCCGACCCCATCGGGTCTAGTGCTGCTAGGTCTTATTGGGACGCTGCGGAGGAGGCGAGCTTGCTGGCACTTTTTGTCGCATGACCCGATCGGGTGGGTGCCTCGGGCCCGATCGGGTGGGCCGCTTTTCTCGCCTTATTGCTGCACTGCTGCTGCCAGAGCCCAGGAGTAAAGATTGGGGGAATTTGTATGCGGACCCGATCGGGTACTGTGCTCGGGCCCGATCGGGTCTGGTGCTTTAATCGCGCTTTTTCACTTTTTGTTTCCGTTTTTAGTGAACTTGAGGGGTATTATAAATACCTTTTCCTCATATTTTTAGATCTATCTTTTATTCATCTTTCATTAGGTTTTATCTTAGTTTTATTCTTCATTGTTCTTAGTTTAATTCAAACACTTTAGATTAATTTAGAGGTGATCAAACCCTATTTCGATTTCAATAAAAGTTCCTGCTTTCCGTCAATTGGTACTCTTCTCTACTCTTTATCTCTTTAATTACTTTGATTGCTTAGTTTATTTATTTAATCGTTCATGATGCAATTGTTAGGGTTTCATATTAGTTTTATCGTTATTAATTCGATCATGTCTGAGTAGTCTCTTTCTAGGGTGTTAGATAGGAAAGCCATGTTTATACCATGATTGCGATTTAGATTTCTATCAATTTCTAGGGATTGATTAGGGTGATTGTGATGTGGTTTGTTCTTTATTGAGTAATTAACGTTATTGCGCAATTTCGTTGGTTGCTTGTGGTTAATAGTTGTTTGCACAGATCCGTCTTACGACTAGAGGCCTAGGACACGTCAGTAGTTCTGATTACGTTAGTGAATATGCGGCGTATGTTGAACTATGAGCGTTGAGTCTTAACCATAGCTCAACATAGGCTCTAATCTCCCGACTCTTGACTTAGGTTTTGGTAGTAGTTGACCCTATTTGATTGGTATAAGCATGGTGGACCGACCTAATACCCTAGACTTTTATTCCATAGTTTAATCCTCAATTTATTCCGTCTTCTGTAGTCTATTCTTTAGTTTAATTAATTCCTTCCTGATTTCATCTGGAGTAGCTGAATTGGTTGAATATTGATTTAGAAACTCTGTCTCCCTGTGGATTCGACCCTGCTTCCACTGACTACCTAGTTAGAGGTCTGTAGGTTTATTTTTGATTAGGTGACACGACTAAAACCTATCAGACGTACATTTGATGTTTGTAAGCAGAAAGATGATCATCTAGATCAGTAGTGCCATCGAACGGATCAATGGTTGGTAATTTAACCTTAGCACATGGAGGAGTTTGCATTATTCTGGCTGAGAAAGGCGTCGGCCAATCTATGCGCAGCTCCCTAAAACGTTCATCAACTGGGGCTGAATTTATCCGACATTCCCTTAAGACTGGGTTCGATGAACTGACCTCTTGGGAACCTCGCCTATACACATTCTGCTGAGACGTCCTTCTGTAAACATTAGGCTGAACCACCGTTCGATCCTGATGAGGCTCGTAAATAGACGGAGTCCTTCCATGCTCCAGAGTGTGACTCCGAATCCTCAGATTGGGGTCTTGCAAGTACGGCGTTGATCCGGTAGCCGACCTCTATTGAGCCGCTACCCTCTTAGCATGCAGGTATTCCCGAGCGTCTGTCTCCATCCTTCGACCATCCATTGGTCTGTTGACTGGGTTGGTGACCACCAGATTCCAGTTTAAACGACGTGGTTGCTCACTACGAACAAGATGCCTTCCTCTAGACGTTCTTCTAGCTTCTCCTGGTCGTCTAGCCCCGCTTGGTCCAGCCACATTCTCCTGAGAAGCTCCTCTCCTAGGAGCAGGCCTAGAATCCGGCTGGGATCCTACTCGGAAGAATAGCATGTTGTTCTTGATCTGGTCTTGGACAACTTGGGCCATCCTGGCTTGAAACTCATTTAGGGCATTTTCCAAATGAGCAGCCGTGACCGGGAGAGCAGGGTTGGGCTCCAAGACTACCCCAATGGGATCATTCTGTCGCTGTCCGTCACGTCCCCTAGGCGGACGTTCATCATCAACGGTATCATTAACTTGAACATAAGGACTCATCCTTTGTCCTTGGTTGGACGAATTGCAATCAGTCATCTCCGCGCCTCCCCACAGACGGCGCCAAATGTTTTATGTAAACTTGAAGAATACGGTATTTGTCCTGATGATGGACAGGTGTAGGGTTGATATTGGGAGGCTTGTGCTGAGATGTTGCTTCGTTCCCGAACCTGCAAAAGGGGAAAACCAAACCGGAGGTTTGGGTTTGATTCCCTCTCCGATGCTTAAGTCAGTGTTCAATAGATAATAGCTGGGTATGAATTTTGACAGAGTAAGTTTAAGAGAGAGTTGTTGTGTACCTTTTACCTGATTATGAGGGACTATTTATAGTATCTATGTATAGAAAAGAGCACCCTAGGATGAAGGAATGTGATTGGTTAGGCAATGGGAGAGCGACACTTGTCATGGTCTGATTGTCCTGAGCCTTTTATCCAATCACCTTCTTCCTTTTTAGGGAATTTGGGCTGATTATTCCCTCTTTTAGGGAATAGTTGGGCCTCTTGTTTGCAGAATTGATGATATCATTAGCTCCCCATAACATGCTGCCACGTGTGGATGAGGGGGTGAGCCACGTGTCACCGATTCATTGGGCCACGTGGCGATCCCTGACTGGGCCACGTGGCGATCCCTGACTGGGCCACGTGTCCTCTTTAAATATGTTACAACAGTACTCATGTTCTAAAATTTTTTTCTTATGTTCCAATTTTTTGTTCATATGTTTTAATTTTTTTTCATATATTTGAAATGTTTGTTCTTATGTTCTCAATGCATGTTCTTATGTTCTAAACTTTTGTCAATATGTTCTAAACTTTTATTCATATGTTCTAAACTTTTTGTTCATATGTTCTAAACTTTTATTCTTATTGTAACATCCCATCTTTCAACAACAATAAAATAAAGATAAAATGAAATAAAACAAAATAAAACTAATAATTAAAGAGATCAGTGGAGTAGAAATACCACTGAGACGGTAATGCTACTCTAAGGAGTAAATAAACTATATTATAAATAAACAATCCCAAACGTTAAACATCCTCAAAATAAATAAGGAGATGAGGTCCCATACCCTCATCCCATATGTTGGTCCTATAGAACTACAAATTTACTACAGGGGGGGGGGGGGGGTGTGAATTGTAGTAAAGATAATTATATACTATTTTTGCGGAATTAAGAAACTTAGAAATAATTAAAGAGAACTTAAAATTATGAGCACAAGAAATGCTTTTAAACAAGATCTTATTCCAATATGCTCTAGGAATAAATCTTGCCCTTTTATTTATAATAGTAATTACACCCTATTATAAATAGCACCTCACTCTATTCCTCTACGAACTGGTTCCAGTCACCTTGTTCCCCTGAACACGTGACTTTCTCTCTTGACTTCACTCGAAGTCTTCTCTTTCTTTTTCTTCTCTTTCACTCTTAAATGTAGAAATTTTCTCACAAAATTTCACTTACCCTAACTCAGATTTATGGATTACAATAATGAACAGTTGAAGAGAGAAAACCGAAGTTAAATTTTCTAAAAAGATTACACAATTAATTTGGAAAATCTTAAGAACTAAAAATGAGTTCTTAAAAGATTATATAGTTGTGTTGTTTCTTCAACGGTCTTCTTCAACGCCAATGAAGTGGACGCATGAATTTAGCCACGTTCTTCCACTTTCATAGCCGTTATGGATCATGCTTAGACCACGATCCATAAACTTATTGCGCAGTTGAACAGGTCTTTAGATCCTCCATGATCTTCTCAAAAGTGGTTGAATAGGTCTTCGGCAGTTAGAGTTGTTGGACTTGGATGTGCAGTTTGTTAGACTTGGTTGTGCTCCCTAGAATCTAGGACCTCGCTGCTATTGCTCCAACAGCCCACCATTTTAGCCTCGTAAAATGAGCCACTCTTCAACTTATTCTTTTCCTGTAATTCATCAACAAACTCAACTAACATTATGGAATCCAATATTCCATAATATTAGATAATTAAATCCACACAAAGTAGCATACTCAAATATCCTATTTATCCTAAATAACTTAATTTCGGTTAATACTAAACCAATTCTCCATAAGTTATTTTAGGTCTAATATAATAAATAAATAATAATACTTTGTAAATAATTAAAGAAATAAAACTAATTAAAAACTAATCAAAAACTACTTTATTTGTCATCATCAAAATAACGAATACAACAATATTCCCCCTTTTTGATGATGGCAAATAAGTTGGCAAATTTTTTTTTCTAAGTCTAAGTCTAAGTCTAAGTCTATCCTATTCTAAGTCTAAAGTGACTAACTCAATTAGGACTAGGAACAAGATCCTCTAGGAACAGAGACAAGCAGAAAGGCTCTAGGAACTAAGTCAGACCACAAAATGTTTTATACAACCAATTCTTTTCCCCCTTTTGTTATCATCAAAACTAAGGTATGTTCCTGTAGCACTAGAGAGTCAACAGTCTAGGCATCAATTAAAGTAGCTCAAACATGCATCTCATAATATTAGCCATCCAAACACAAGCAAGTACGAGAAAAAAAGCATGTGCAAAGCAAAAAGATCAGATTGAGCATATCACAAGAGCAAGGGAAGAAAGAAGGAAATGTTCCGGATGTTATGTGTCAAAAGAAGACACGCAATAGAAAAGAAAGAAAAGAAAAATTGTTCAACCAAATATTACAGACCAAAAAAAATAGATACAGTGATTCAAATGTTTAAAGAGGGGGGGGGGGAATTTAGGATTTGGTGCGCTTGAAGATGTTAGAGACCACAGAATCAATCTTTGAGATCACAACATCCACCTTGTTCCTGATCCCCGTGTCTGCCTGCTTGATGGCTGCTAAGGTCTCCTGCTGCTGTGAGTCAAGGGTGGCAACTGACTTTTCCAGCACATTGATCCTTGTATGCATGAGTGTCAGGGACTCCTTGATTTCCCTCAACATTCCATGAAGCCCAGTGGTAGAAAGGATAGGAAAATAAACAGCAGTTGAAGGAACGAGATCCTCATCCAGATTAATCATCTCAGCAGTACCTGGATCCTGTTCCTTGAGAGACTAACCACCATCCAGTCTCTGACTCTTCTTGACGGATCCCCCAGCAGCTTCCTCAAATAACTTTCTCTTTGTCCCAGTCTCAGGCTTAGTCACTGTAGCCTCTCCTCTCCCTCAAATTCCAATTTCCCACCAACCACCCTCAAACTTAGTCTAGTCAAAGTCTCCTTAGTTAAATAGTTCTCAGGTTCAAGAGCAAGGGAGGGGCTGTCAGACAATTTGACTTTGTTTTTCTTTAGGATTGTGGTGATCAGGTTTCCATATCCCACTTTGGTATTGTGAAATATGCAATAGGAGAGATGAGAGAGCATAAGAGCGGGAAAGTTTATCTTGATGTTTTTGGCTAGACAATACATGATAGAGAGGTCCATGAGGTTAGCTTGGGTTCTCTTGGAAGATTTGGGTAAAACAAAAAGCCAGACAAATTGAAAAAGAAGCTGGTGAAAAGGAGAGAGGTTTTTTTGGTCAATGGACATAGAGTCAGGGTTTCCGTGAAAGAACTGTAGGATTTTTTCATTTGAGACTCCATTGATGTTTAATTTCCCTTTCCCCTTGACATATTCCTTGTACCCATCTGAAGGTACCTCAAACCACTCACTTAACTTCTTTTTTGTAAAGGTCACCACACACCCTTTTACCAAACTAACAGACACTCCCTCTGTTTTATTGAAGTTTTCACAAAAAGCACTCGTTTCCTCCTCATATAATCCCTCATCTATACTTACTAATTTCATCCATTTTTGAAACTTTAAAAGACTCAGAAACTCATTCCACTTGATTTTCTTGCACCATGCAAGATCAACACAAAATCCAACACTAAATTGAGAAGATTTCGAGTTCTTACCCCTTTTTGTAGGAATATGAATGTCTCTCCCTTGACTACTTTATTGATCCTCGTCGTCTTCCTCAAGCTTAGGAGATGCCGCTTCAGTTTCCGAAATGGGTTCTTGAGAATGTGCAGAATCGTCTTTTGGGTTTGAGGATTCTTGGTCACTGTGCTCTTCCATGGAAGGGGTTTTTTCGGCTGGGCAATTTTCTTGAATTCCAGAGGTTGATCTTTTAGGTGCCATGGTAGAGAGTAGGAAGGATGTATAGAGATGGAGGAAAGAGAAGATGAATAGTGAAATTTGGAGTGGGTCAGTAAAAGTGGTCAGTGAAGTGATGTGTTGGGTATAAAATGTAATGATGAGGCGTGTTGAAATGAATGTGAAGGGGTGTGAGTAAGTGGGTAATGCTTAGGTTAATGTGTTTTATTTAATGCATTCCCTCATTTAAATTAGATTTACTGAATGAATTTTTGAGTTAATAAGAATAGTTGATACAATGAATCAAGATATTTACACGAATAGGGGGAGAGAGAATAAAAATTTGAGAGAAAGAAAAAAATAAAAAATGCTCTTGCGTACACGGACCTTTTAAACAATACAAGCATTTCAACTTACGTACTCTATATATGTGCATGGACAATAATGATAACATTTAAAGACAGATGTGAGTCCTTAGACATGACCCTAGGTGTATGAAATTTAATTCATGAATATTGCAGGACACTCTTAGAATGACTAGTACATAGGGTTCAAATCATATAGGTCATTTTATACTATTCTGATCATTCCTAGTTCCAAGCGAATCTTTTCAAATTTGTCCCTATATAATGGTTTGGTAAGAATGTCAGCAATTTGATTTTCTGTATGGCAAAATTCAACTTTGACTAAACCCTTTTCAACATAGTCTTTCAAGAAGTGGTGCCTAATGTGAATGTGCTTGACCCTTGAATGGTGTACTGGATCCTTGTAGATGCATATGGCACTGGTATTATCACAAAAGATAGGAACACATTTAAATTTAATACTAAAATCGCGTACCTGTTGCTTGATCCACAAGACTTAGGAACAACATGCAGCAGCAACCACATATTCAGCTTCAGTAGTTGACAAGGCAACTGTATGCTGTTTCTTAGAACCCCAAGAAACTAAGCTTGTTCCTAGGAACTGGGCAATTCCAGAGGTACTTTTACGATTGACGAAATCTCCAGCATAGTCAGCATCAGAGTAGCTAACTAGATCAAATGTATCACTACGAGGATAGAACAAACAGAAATCATCACTTCCTTTCAAATACCTAAGGATCCTCTTGACAGCTATCAAGTGGGATTCCTTTGGATTTGATTGGTACTAGCACATAGACCAACACTGAAGGAAATATCAGGCCTACTTGCTGTTAAATAAAGGTGAGATCCAATCATACCTATGTATAATTTCTGATCTATTGATTTACCATTTGGATCTTCATCCAACCTTGTTCCTGATCCTATAGGAGTGTGGTTGGTTTTAGCTTATTCCAGTCCATATTTCTTTAGCAGTTCCTTAACATATTTTTGCTGATGGATCATTGTACCTCTTTCAGTTTCCTTGATTTGCAAAGCAAGAAAGAAGTTCTACTCTCCCATCATGCGCATTTCAAATTAACTGCTCATTAAGTCAGCAAAACCTTTGCACAGAGAGTCATTAGTAGCACCAAAAATTATATCATCAACATAAATTTGTACCACTAAAATGTATGTTCCTTTTTAATTGAAGGAACAAGGTTCTATCAACCTTGCCTCTAACAAAATTATGAGCAAGTAAGAATTTAGAAAGTCTTTCATACCAAGATCTAAGAGCTTGTTTCAGCCCATATAGAGCTTTATCTAGCTTATAAACCTGGTTTGGGAGATCAGGATTTTCAAATCCTGGAGGTTGTTCCACATAGACATCTTCCAATAAATATCCATTTAAAAATGCACATTTAACGTCCATCTAGGACAACCTAAATCCCATAAAAGCTGCAAATGCTATTAAAATTCTTATTGCTTCTATTCTAGCTACTGGAGCAAAGGTTTCATCGAAGTCAATACCTTCTTGTTGATTGTAACCTTTTGCTACGAGTCTGGCCTTGTTCCTGATTACACTGCCATGTTCATCTAGCTTGTTCCTGAAGACCCACTTTAACCCAATTACCTTCTGATTCTTGGGTTTTGTCTCCAAGTGCCATACCTTGTTCCTTTGAAATTCATTCAGTTCCTCTTGCATGGCATTTATCCAGTCAGACTCTAGGATTGCTTCATTATGATCTCGAGGCTCTATCATAGATAAGAAGGTTTGGAAAGCACAGAAGTTTTTGAGTTGAGATCTAGTTTGAGTTCCCTTCTCAAAGTCGCTTATGATCAAATCTAGGGGATGTGAGTTCTGGTGCTTCCAAGGTCTTGGTTTAAATCTCCTTGTTCATGTTCCTTCAACTTGAGGTTCTTCAGTTTGTTCGTTCTCAGTGTGAATTTCTTCTGCCTGTATTCCTGCATCAGTTGTTCCTTCATTTACCTGTTCCTCTTGAGGAACAGGCTCAGGAACCGTTAGTTCATTTTCAGGAATATGTTTCTTAGCTGTTCCTACAGGAGTCAGTTCCTCATCAAGATTGTCATTCTCTTGAGGTTGAGTTAGCCCAATTTCAAAATCATTTTCATAACATGGTTCCTGCAGTGAGTCAGTTTCATCAAAGATGATATGGACACTTTCCTCTACACACATTGTTCTCTTGTTATATACTCTATATGCCTTACTATTTAAAGCATATCCTATAAAAACAGCTTCATCCCTTCTAGCATCAAATTTACCTAAATTGTTCTTACCATTGTTATGTACAAAACATCTACATCTAAAGACTCTAAAATAAGTGATATTAGGCTTTCTTCCTTTAAGCAATTCATAAGGAGTTTTCTTGGTGATGGGGCTAAGCATGACCCTGTTGATGATGTAACATGCAGTGTTCACAGATTCTGCCCAAAAATTCTTTGGAAGATTGCTAGATATAAGCATTGTTCTAGCCATATCCTCTAGATTCCGGTTCTTTCTTTCGACTACACCTTTTTGTTGTGGTGTCCTAAGAGCAGAGAAGTTGTGATCTTATCCTTCATTGCTGCAAAAATCATCAAACTTGGAGTTTTCAAACTCCGTGCCATGGTCAGATCTTAAGTGTTTTAATTTAAAGCCACTGATCCTTTGAACTTTCTTGGCAAACGTTATAAATTCATCAAACGTTTCATCTTTTCTATGAAGGAAGATTACCCATGTAAATCTAGAAAAATCATCAACAATAACTAATACATATCTCTTACCTGAACTGCTTTGGATTCTCACAGGGCCACAAAGATCCATGTGGATCAACTCAAGTGGATTTTGAGTACTTACCATTTTCTTGGATTTGAAAGAGGATCTGACTTGCTTCCCTCTTACACAAGCTCCACAAACTCCATGGCTTGATCCTTTTATAGTTGGTAAACCAACTACTAAGTCCTTACCACTTAGTTTATGAAGCAGTGTAAAGCTTGCGTGACCACACCTTTTGTGCCAAAGGTTTTGATCATCTTCTAGTACGCTAAGACAAGTTAGATTGTTCCTAGGAATAAGGTTCAGGTCAACAACATAAGTGTTTCCCTTTCTTGTTCCTTCTAGTATCTTGGTTCCTGTAATGGTGTCACTTACCACACAACATTCATTAGTAAATTTCACATTGTTTCCTTTGTCATAGAATTGAGAAATGCTAAGTAAATTATGTTTCAAGCCCTCGACTAAAAATACATTATTAATGGAATGTGACAGAGATTTCCCAACTTTACCTATACCTACTATGTTACCTGTCATGTTGTCTCCAAAGGTCACAGTTCCTCCTTCGTAGACTGAAAGTGAGAGAAATTTGTTTTGTCTCCTGTCATGTGCTTGGAACAACCGCTATCGAGGTACCACAGGTTGTTCCTCCTCACTTTAGTCTGCACCTACAATAAGCGAGTGTGAGTTCCTCTTAACCTTCCACTCTTTCTTCACTAAGCGAGTGTTCATTTCATTCTGTTTCTCTTTGGTGGAACAGTCAGACACTAAGTGTCCACTATTCCCACAGTAGGAACAAGTTCTGTTGCTTGGCAGATCAACATATTTTTTATGTTTGTTCCTCTTCTTATAATTTAATCCTAGCCCATTCCTTCCTTCATTTTTATATTTTTGTATCCAACTGACTGGATTAGGAAGCTTGATTCTTGAAGATTCCAATTTCCTCTTCAGTACCATATTTTCATTCAGCACAGATTCATGCTCAATTTTAAAATTTTCAAAATCGTTACTGGTACTATCAGAGGAACTTGTTCCTTCAGGAACAACTAGTTTCAATTCTGCCAAAGCAATATTCAAGAAGTAGTTATCATTTTTAAGTTTTTCATATGCTTCTTGAAAACCATGGTATTTATCAAAAATATCAAAGAACCGTTCCTCAATTTCTGAATTTAGTTTTTTAAACTAGTTTGTGTGTTCCTTGGTAACTTTCAAGGCCTTTTCCATATTCTCCTCTCTTATGCATATTGCCTTGTAATTATTAAGAGTTTCTAAAAGTAATTCAGTGAGTTGGTTCGTATTTAATTTTGATAATTCCTCTTCAACAACATTAAAGTTTACCTGTTTGTTAGATACGTCCTCTTCATCATCTGATTTTGCCATTAGACATAGCTGAGCAGTTTCATTCTCAAGTTGTTCATGCTCCTCATCAGAATGTGATTCTCCCCAGGCTGCTACCATAGCTTTTCTCATCTCAGTTTTAAAGAAAGGCTTTTGCTGTTCTTTGCCCTTGAATTTGCCTTTTCCTTTCTCGTTTTCCCACAAAGGACATTCCTTTATTAAGTGATCTAGACTTCCACATTAATGGCAGCTCAGCTTTGAGGTTTTCCTTGTACTTCCCTTTATAGTTCTTGTTGAAGAACTTTTTGAATTTCTTAACTATCAAGGCAACTTCCTCTTCATCAGTTTCTGAATCATCTTGTTCTTCAGACTTGAGAGCTAGGGACTTTGATCTGCTGGAGTCAGAGTCATGAGTTCCTAAATGCAACTCATGTGTCATCAAGGATCCAGCAAGTTGTTCAATGTTGAATTTGGTGAAATCCTTGGTTTCTTGTAGAGCTGTCACCTTGGCCATCCACTTCTCATCTCGTGGAAGACTTCTCAAAACTTTGCGTACCTGTTCCTCTGGAGAAATAGATTTTCCTAGAGAGTCAAGTTCATTTATGATATTTTAGAATCTTTTAAGCATATCATGAACTGGCTCTTTAGGCTTCATTTGAAATAAATCATATATATGCATGAGCATGTCTATCTTTGATCTCTTGACCTCGCTTGTTCCTTCATGTGTGACTTGAAGGAGTTCCCACATCTTCTTTGCACTCTTGCATCCCATGACTCTATTGTGTTTATGAGGACCAAGACCACAATGTAGAATTTTCTTGGCCATGTTGTTCATCTCCATTTTCTCGAAGTCTTCTTTGTCATACTTTGAGAGTGGCTTTTGAACTAGATCGCCTTCTTCATTCTTTTCGGTAACTTCAAAGTCACCTATCTCAATTACTCTCCAGACTTGATAGTTTTCTGCCTTGATGAATATTTCCATCCTATTCTTCCAATAGGGATAGTGTTTTCCATTAAACATTGGAGGACGTTGAGTAGAGTATCCCTCATCAATCTTTTCTCCAGTTGTATTCAAGTTCTCTAGCATTTGCCTCCTCAGTGTTAGCTGTTTCAGGAGGAACAGGCTCTGATACCAATTGTTGGTCCTATAGAACTACAAATTTACTACAAGAGGGGGGGGGTGAATTGTAGTAAAGATAATTATAGACTATTTTTGCGGAATTAAGAAACTTAGAAAGAATTAAAGAGAACTTAAAATTATGAACACAAGAAATTCTTTTAAACAAGAATCTTATTCCAATATTCTCTAGGAATAAATCTTGCCCTTTTATTTATAATAGTAATTACACCCTATTATAAACAGCACCTCACTCTGTTCCTCTATGAACTGGTTCCCAGTCACCTTGTTCCCTCTAAACACGTGACTTTCTCTCTTGACTTCACTCGAAGTCTTCTCTTTCTCTTTCTTCTCTTTCACTCTTAAATGTAGAAATTTTCTCACAAAATTTTACTCACCCCAACTCAGATTTATGGATTACAATAATGAACAGTTGAAGAGAGAAAACCGAAGTTAAACTTTCTAAAAAGATTATACAATTAATTTGGAAAATCTTAAGAACTAAAAATGAGTTCTTAAAAGATTATATAGCTGTGTTGTTTCTTCAACGGTCTTCTTCAACGCCTATGTAGTGGACGCATGAATTTAGCCACGTTCTTCCACTTTCATAGCCGTTATGGATCATGCTTAGACCACGATCCATAAACTTCTTGCGCAGTTGAACAGGTTTTTAGATCCTCCATGATCTTCTCAAAAGTGGTTGAATAGGTCTTCGGCAGTTGTAGTTGTTGGACTTGGATGTGCAGTTTGTTAGACTTGGTTGAGCTCCCTAGAATATAGGACCTCGCTGCTATTGCTCCAACAGCACACCATTTTAGCCTCGTAAAATGCGCCACTCTTCAACTTATTCTTTTCCTGTAATTCATCAACAAACTCAACTAACATTATGAAATCCAATATTCCATAATGTTAGATAATTAAATCCACACAAAGTAGCATACTCAAATATCCTATTTATCCTAAATAACTTAATTTCGGTTAATATTAAACCAATTCTCCATAAGTTATTTTAGGTCTAATATAATAAATTAATAATACTTCTTTAATAAATAAAGAAATAAAACTAATTAAAAACTAATCAAAAACTACTTTATTTGTCATCATCAAAAGAACGAATACATCACCATAAATAGTACTAAAAACTCAAAACATCCAAACCCTTATTTAAAATAAACTAAAAATCCATAGAGAAATAATCCATAAAGTCCAATAAAAGCTACTTAAAACCGATAAAGGGAGAGGTCTTAATCGCTACATCAAAGGGCTCATTGACAATCACTATGACCATATCCTTGCTCACAAGGTCATGTCTCACAACCCCTGTCCAAATTGTAACAATCCTAAACTTCTACATCTGCAAAGATATACAACAAAAATCCACAATCAGTTGGGAGTAACTAACAGCTCTCCCAGTCTAATCAGGATTGAATTAACAATTTAAAGTATGAAAAATAATGTCAGGCACAAGAAATAATCATACAAAGACATATCAAAATCATAAAGCATGCAGAGTAAGAATAACAACTCAAGTTAACAATATAAATAAGGAAAAATTGTATATTATCACCTTTTGGTTAACAGATTTTGTATATTACCACCTTGACTTTTTTTTTTTTTTAAATTACCACCTTTTGTTTCATTTTCTTCACAATCTCCCACCAGTTAACGGATTCTGTCAATTAATTCGTTTGGTGGGGCCCACTTCTGGTTTACTTTACCAATTTCCTCATCTCCCCCTTTCCTCTTTACTCTTCTAAACCTAATGTCCCCAATTCTTCTTCAAATCAGATTTGGTTCTCCTTCTTCAAATCAACAAATAAAGAGTAAGAGACAACTAGAATACGATCCACTTTGGAGCAAAAGAAGTTGAAGAATGTAAGTGCAATTGTTTAAGTTTGAATGTTTCAAAAATTAGGGTTTTTTGTACGAAAATTAGGGTTTTTTTATTCAATTGATTTAGGGTTTAAGTTGTTGAATTAAATTAGGGGTTACCATACCTAGATACGAAAATTATGACTTATTGCTTTATTTAGATTAATTAAACCTGATGACATTTTTTTTGCTCTTAATTTGGATATAAAGCAATAAAGTGCATGAAGTGCCACTATGGTTTGCCAGTTGCTAGAAGACAATCATGGACTGAAAAAAACCCGGGGAGGAGATTTGTAGCCTGCAAGTTTTATGACCCTGAAACAGAGGAGAGGGGTTGTCAATTTTTTAGGTGGGTTGATGAGAGCATGGAGGAATGGAAAAGGGAAGTGATTAATCATATGCTAATGCAGAAGAAAATACTGGAGGTTGAAAATCAGACATTGAAGAATCAGATGAGCGATATGCAAGGTAACAGAAGGTGTGACTACAACAAACACAAAGTGAAGGCTGTGAAGAAGAAAAATGCATATGGATGGACTCCTATAGGCACTGTTATTGCTCTTGGATTCTGTATGATTGCATTAGTAATCTTCATGTTCTAGGTTAGGTAATTTAGTTTAGGTTAGTTGGTGTTTCAACACCTAAATTTAGAAATGGATGAAGTTATCCACATTTTGTATTTTGCAACTAGATTGTAATGCATTCCGATATCAATGGACAAACTTGTTTCAATTGCAACCTCATTCTTGTATTAAACATTAAAGCTCTAAATTTGATTGTCAAAACACAAAATACTTGGCTAAGAGCCAACAAATTGCCTAGTGTATTGTAAATCATTACAACATTAGTTGATCTAAAATATCCCAAAATACATTAAAATCATGCCATGCCTTCCAATTCCTAAACTAATTCACTAATGCTCTTTTTCTTCTTGGGTTTGACTGGCAACTTTGATTTTGGAGGAGGTGGATTCTGTTTTGACTTTCCCTTATCCTTAGCTTGAGAAACTGATGAAGCTGCTTGGCTGCAAGAGGCTTGTGTGGAAGATAGGCCTGCTACTGCACTTGCTTGACACTATACAAATACAACCATCAAAGTTCAACACACAAGTATAATTGGAAATTTCAAAGTATTTCTGTAAACAACAAAATAAATACCTTCTTAAGTACTCTTGCAGCTTTCTTTGCCCTCTGATCAACCACCCAACTGTCTTGCTTTGGAGGCCTCCCACCTTTACCTTTTGAAGCTTTACTCACCACTGCATTGTTGCATTTGGTCTTATTGTGCCCAGTTTGACCACATTTTCCACAACTTATTGTCTTTTTCAATCTCTTAGGTTTTGTTGTTTCATCTTCACCTTGCTCTTTCTTTCTTTTGTGGGTTTTAGGCCTTCCTGGCATCTTTCTTGCAGCTGGTGGCTGTGGTTGGGGCAAGTCAGTCTTCTCCCAATGTTTCACTCCAGGCATGGGTGAAATTGCAAGCTCATATGCCCTATAGTAGGTAGATCTAGTGTACACTTGATGAACATAAGTATCAGCATCACCCCTTTGCTCCAATATACTCCTATAAGCATGAAGGCAAGGTATACCTGTGAGGTCCCACTGGTAGCAACTGCAAGTGTGTTCTAACAGGTTAACAACCCATTGATCTCCCTTGTGTTCCACCTCATAAATATTCCTCCTAGAAATCCTCACAATACAATTCCTTGCCTCAGTTTCATAACCATCAAACACTTTCTTAATGTATGGCATTACCCTACCCTCATATTTTTGTACACCCTCCCACTTGTCATAATTCCTCCCCATTATGTATCTCCTCATCCATTCCATTTGTGTTAGGATTGGCTTATCTCTAGCATCCTTAATAACTGCATTGAAAATCTCACATAAATTGTTCAATAACATATTAGACTTGCAAGTAGTTGAGAAGACATGCCTAGACCAATGCTGAGGTGGAATATTATCCAAGTAATCAAAAGCTTTCTCATTAAGGCACTTGATACTTTCCATTGCAACCTCAAAATCATGCTAACAAGAAAAAAAACAGAATAACTAAATAAGTATATCATAAGCTATACATATTCATTCATACAATAAGATATGAAAATAAGATAAGAAAAAGAGATAGGGAAAAAACATACAGTAGTATTGGCTCTTGCAGCAGCCCAAAACAACTCCTTGAAGATGCTGCCACTGAACTGTAACTTGAAATTTGCCCATATGTGTCTTGCACAATATCTTGTTTCTGCTTTTGGAACAATTGTCCTAAATGCATCAAGAAGACCCTGCAAAAGGGAATAAAAAAGTTAACCTAAATTCAAATAGCATTTACAACCAACAAATCAATTTGAAAAGATTTAAAACAATACCTTTTGTCTATCTGACATAAATGTGAGACCCACCCCCTGTTGATCTCCACCAAGATCTCTCATAAGAAGCTCTATGAACCAGCACCATGTCTCAGTATTCTCCACTTCAACCACAGCCCAGGCAAAAGGGAAAATGTTGTTGTTTCCATCCTTCCCAACTGCCACTAGACACTGCCCAGGGTATGCACCCTTCAAATGACAACCATCAACTCCTATTAAGGGCCTACAACCCCTTTTTAACCCTTGTTTACATGCCTCCAAACAGATATACATTCTCAAAAATAGGGGAGGTTCAGGGTTGCCTAATCCACTCATACTAACAACTGCACTAGAACCTTTGTTGTACTTCTTCACTGCAGCAACATAGTCCCATACCCTAGCATATTCCTCTGCTGCATTTCCATAGATGATGAGCTTCACCCTAGCCCTTGCTAGCCATGCTCTTGTGTAAGATATTTCAACACTTAGGTCTAAAAAACCTTCCTAATAAAAGCTTTTAATGACCAGTTTGGATTTGCCCTCCATTCTTCTAAGTATTTTTCACATAAATACTCACTAGTAACTTTAGAATTAACCACCATCCTCACACACTTATGTTCAAGATTCAAAGTCCTAATCTGCCAATGTTCACAGTTTGGTAGTTTCCTAGCATGTATCCTAAATGCACACTTCAAATTTCCTACTTTCAAACACTTGCAACCTACAATTCTACATTTCTTTTTATCCCAAGAACAGCCACATTTGTATCTACAATAAACAGAAACCCTATGTTTGTCATTATGAAAGTAATAGTAGTCATACCTATGCTCTATTGCATGCCACTGTAGAGCCTTCCTCAGTGTATCAGCTGAGTTGAACTTGAGGCCAAGACTCAGTTTGATGGATTTTTTGAAGTCCACATCAGAGTTGAAGTTGTCAACTTCTTCATCCGAGCTAGCCAAACTACTCAGATCATCTGAATCAGCATCAACCTCCTTCTCTTTGTTGATTCCCTCACTCACTAACTCTTTCTCCAACTGTACCTGGTTCTTGTTTTTGTCAGACAAACTCCCTTCAACCTCCCTAAGCACAGTAGCAGATCTGTCCTAAGACTTTGTTTGAATGAAAAGCTCCTCCTCATCAAGTGTATTTCTCAAATCAACATACTCCTCACCTGGCTCCCAACTGATGTCAAGCTCAGAGTTGTCTGATGCTGAACTTTTTGACTGCAAATCATCCTCATCCTCAAAATCAAGCTGTTTTCTTGCACCTTTTTTTTTCCTCAACTCTGCATTCCTCTTTTTTTTATCCTTCAAACCACCTTTTCTAGCAACATGTTTAACCCTAGTTGTAGTTCTTTTTTTAATTACATTACCAGCACATGGTGGACTTATATGAGATGCTTGTGTTTCTTCAACTTCATTCACAACAACACTTTCAATTTCAAATTTTCTCTGTAACACCTCATTGCACTCCTTTTCCCACACTTCCTTGCTTATCACAAATGCATCTGCATCAGGCTTCTTTAATGTTGGCAGTTTGTGAGAGGAAGAAGATGCAACTGTTTTTTGTGTAGGGTTTTTGAGTTCAAGCTTCACTTTATAAATGGGGTGAATAGGTGCAGCAGATTGGCTTTCTTGGGTGAGAGGAGTTGGCTGAGAAGAGGACCCCAATACTTGAGGATATTTGAACCTAAATTTCTGCCCTAAGTTGGCTATAAATGGCCTCTCTTCCATAGTGCAATAAATATCCAAAAGCCCAAAGTCATCTTCAGTCAACAACCACTTTTTTATTACACTCTCATCCATAATTTCAACTCTCCCATGTAGCATTGTTTTTCCCTTTTCCTTAAACCATATTTTAAAGCTTGGTGGGGGAGGTTTGTTGTCACCCTTAAAAGCATCTTCTACTATATTCCAAAGTTTTTTAACAGTTAATGTATCTACATAATTCTGACATTTCAAAAATATTATTCCCCCTTCATACACTACCATCTTTCCTCCCTTTGTGGGGTTTTTCAACAAACTTCCTCCCATATAAACCCTCATATCAACTGTTCTTGGACACATACTGAAATAGAGCAAAATTAAATTTAGCTACCAATCACATTATCCAAGCAACTACAAAAATCAAGATGCAACATTGCCAATTTTACATATTCTCAATTCGTTTTTTTAATAAACTAAACAACTATCACAACTAAGTAGCCCAGTTAACAATGCAATTAAAAAAATTCTAGGTTTACCTCAATTTCCCTTCAATCAATGTACACCAGATTGCAAAGCAGGGAGATTTTCGTCCTTCGTCTTCGACAACGAACCTTCTTTGTGGCCCACTGATTTGGTCTGAAACGATGACAAGAAGACATAGAGAATCTTCGTGGAGGAGAGAGAGTTGCTTCGTGGAGGAGAGAGAGGATGGAGGTAAATGATTGAAGGAAAAATGGAGGTAAAGGAAGCCAATGCAGTGAAATTGGGGAAATTAGGTTTAGAAGAGTAAAGAGGAAAGGGGGAAATGAGAAAATTGGTAAAGTAAACCAGAAGTGGGCCCCACCAAACGAATTAATTGACAGAATCCGTTAACTGGTGGGAGATTGTGAAGAAAATGAAACAAAAGGTGGTAATTTAAATAAAAAAAAAGTCAAGGTGGTAATATACAAAATCTGTTAACCAAAAGGTAGTAATATACAATTTTTCCTATAAATAAACATCAATGATCATTCAAGGTAAAGAAGGAAAGAGTTCCATAAATAGTTCGGTAAAAGAATATAAGAGGCTTCAAACTTTAATAAGTGAAATAAGTAAATAAACGAATAAATAAATAATTTAAATGAGTGAGATGAACGCTAGTGACCCGCAGCCCACTTCCTAAGAGTATATCAGATCGCAACCTCCAGAACGGCCTATGGGTTACGTTCCCTACCGTCTGTGTCTAAGAATGGCCAAACTCCCGATGCGGGACAATACACGCAGTATTTCCCGACCTTTCGGACGACAACATATCCTAAGTTTCTCCAATGTAGGTTAGCACCCTGCTCAGTGCCCCTTCGCCTCTCGGAGTGCATGTTCAGTATCCTTAGGATAAAATAATCCTTTAGACTACTCAACTCAAAGTAAAACAATTAAAACAATAGAATTCTTCAAACATCAAATATTCATCAAATCATTAAATATTCATCAAATGTTCTTCAAATCATCAAATATTCTTCAAATCATCAAACCTCAAATAATTATGATTCTTCAAATAGAAATCATAATTCTTCAAAAAGAAATACTTCAAAATAAATCTTCAAAATAATTCTTCAAAATAATTCAAATAAAATAATTCGAATAAAATAATCGAACATAAATATTCTTCATAAATTCAAGACTTCAAAATATAAATTAAAACTTCTTCAAATCCCAATTCAAATATAAATCCATCAAAGTCGTTATCTGAGTTTGGGTACGAGGTTGATTATAAATTTAATTATAAATCTTCTCCGTACATAACTCTTGGCGAAATAATGCTAAAGGCAGTATTATTCTCCCCCGAGCATTACGACGTCGATAACTCAAATTTGACGAAGTACTAAAGACGGTTTCACAATATCATACTCTCAAAAATTCATAGAAAATTAAATATAACTTTAATAACATCAAATTAGGCATGCTTGAAATAATACTCCAAAGAATTAAAGAACAAAAATAATTACAAGTCATTTAAATCATGAAACTCCACTTGTGAACATGCTAAAAACATAAATAATTAATCCAATTAACTCAAATAAAATTCCAGCAATATAATACTCAAAATAAATCATTTAAAAACATTAAATAACAACTCTAAAAGCATATACATCATACTAAAAAAATTAGGGCATGTTTAGAAGTTAAAAGCTACTCAATTAAATTCATTTGCGCTATGAAAATAAATTCCAGCAATATAATACTCAAAATAAATCGTTTAAAAACATTAAAGGACAACCCTAAAAGTATATACATCATACTATAAAAATTAGGGCATGTTAAGAAGTTTAAAACTACTCAAATAAATTCATTTACTTCATGAAAATAAATTCCAGCAATATTAAAAATAATAAAAAGGCCAATAGGAAATCTAAATTCATGCTAAATCATATTCCAAGTTAATATAATAATTCCATCATCATTCACACTTCAACCAAAATATTAAAATCGATAATTCATTAATTTAAAATAATTACAGCATTAATAAAATTAATAAAAACATGAAATAAGCATACTAATCAATGAAATAAATAAAGAGTAACAACCCTAACATGATACTACTCAATACTAACAATTCTAACTTCATAAATAACGGTTTTAAGTACTCTAAAATATATATTAAAACAATAAAACAAAACCTGACATGAATTCTAATAATAATAACGCTAACATCATAGATCTAATAACTAAAACACAACCTAACATGATTCTAACATACTTAAACAATTAATTAAATACTAAAGTACTAAAAGGGATGTTAGTTACCTCGATCTTAGATAGAAAAGTAATACTATAATAGCAAAGAAAGAAGAGAAGAACATTGACCCCCAAAATTCCAAGAAACCGAAATTATTCGTCTGTTGTAATGAAAACTGAAGCCACGTCATTCCTCTTCTTCAAAAAATACTTATACCACGAGCAAGATCATTCCGAGTAGATGAATTTTGACTACTCACACGTCCAATTCCGATAAGAAACAAAAGAGATATAGGGCAAACAAGTTAGGTGTGTCAAAAAAAGGACGAAAATGGGAAAGGAGGAAGAGAGGAGGCGTGTGGGATAAACCCTAGGAGGAAAAATGGCTGGCTTTCCTTCCCTTGGACAGCAATAATAATTAATTAGGTTAGGATTTAGGAATAGAGTAGGAGAATAAGGGTTGATTGGTTTGCAAAAGGGAAAGGATTTTGTCTACCAAAAATAACAAGATGCTCAATTAAATTCAAAATAGAACTCCCCCCCTTTTCCTCTCTAAAACCGGCCACCCTAGACCCCAAAAATAAGTGGGTCGGCCCACTTAAGAGGCAAGGATTAAATTCTACGAGTTTGACCCAAAAACAATAAACAAAGTTCACAACGTAAAGAAATAAATAAATATAAACAATTAGCTCTACTGAAACCTAAACATCGGCATAATGTCGTTCTGGGATTTCGGCAAGAAAAGAGGTTGACTTGGATTGTCTAGGGGGAACGACGGGGCCCTCAGGCCAGCAGATGTGCTTCTTTATTCTTGGGATGGTGGTCGTGATGTGTGTGTCGACTTGACAGGGTCTTCTCCCTTGACCCAGTCTGGGTTGTCTGACTTTGTTCCTGGACGCGTTGTTGCTGATGCGGCTCATTGGAAGCAGGTCAAGTATGAAGCTCGTTGTCGAGCTATTGGGAATGGCTTCCTTCCCTTTTCCTTTTCTTCTCTTGGGGAATTGGATAAGGTGGCTATTGCGTTGCTGAAGCGGGTTCAGAACTTCTCGAAGACACAGGATATAGGGGCACGTGCTGCTGCCCATATTTTCACTAGGATGGGTTTTTCTATAGCTAGAGGAGTGGGTGCCCAGATTGTATCAAGGTTGCCCACTAATTTCTTATAGGTTGTATGAATTTTGTTTTTTTATATTAATAGTAATAATAATAATAATAATAATAATAATAATAATAATAATAATAATAATAATAATAATAATAATAATAATAAAATACTAACTTTCATAATTATAAACTCAAAAATAAATATACGAGCATTCAATACATTTATACATTTCCAAATAAAACATTTATACAACAACTTAAATAATTTCAAAACATTCAAAATAAAACTAAACTATATAAATTTAAATTTCCGAATATATATATATATATATAAACTATAATTTAATAGGATTAACACCCAAAATCTTGGGGTGTTACACTTATGCTCTAAATTTTTATTCTTATGTTCTAAATGTATGTTTTTATGTTCTAAACTTTTGTTCATATTCTCTAAACTTTTGTTCGTATATTCTAAACTTTTTATTTTTCATTATGTTATATATGAGCGTGATCTTTATTGCACTTTAGGGCTTTTTGATAAATCATTTCATTTTTTTATATGTAGGACTTTCTTAATAATTTCGGAAACTTGGTTAAACAACTTGTTGGGATCTTGAAAGAAATGTATGTGATGATGGATAAGGCACGAGATATCTTTCAAGAAGAAGGAAAAAAATTTAACAAACTTATACATGGTATATGCAACAAGTACCAAGAAATCACAAATCCATCCACATCTAGCCAAGACTTGTTTGATGAGCCACAATTCATCAAAGAGTTGGATGAGGCTATGACAAGAGTTTGGGAAAAATTCAACAGAAAGAAACCAATTGATATTACTCTACTAAACTTTGGCTTGTTGAATCAATCGCCTACATGTCGGGAGGGAGATGCTTCTTGTAGTAAAGCAAACATTGAAAATCAAGTTGTGCAAGAACATAGCGATAAAGACTTGATCATGGATGAAGATAGCATGGAGACACCTCTAATGGACCATTCAAATCAAGCATGTGATGAACAAGATATTGATCAAAGAAAAAGGTAAATAACAAACACATAGTTACATTAAGAAAGTTTGTTTTCATATTATATAGAAAATTTATATTATTCTTTTAATTAATTTTTATACACTATAATACATTTGTTTTACTGGATAAGTAATTATATTTGAAATTTTATGATAATTAGTTTTTTTTCATATGTTCTAAACTTTTGTTCCTATGTTCTAAACTTTTGTTCCTATGTTCTAAACTTTTGTTTCTACGTACTAAACTTTTATTCCTACGTTCTAAACTTATGTTCCTACGTTCTAAACTTTTGTTCTTATGTTCTAAACTTTTGTTCTTACGTTCTAAACTTTTGTTCCTACGTTCTAAACTTTTGTTCTTACGTTCTAAACTTGTATTATTCTTTTAATGAATTTTATATATTAATACATTTGTTTTACTGGATATGTAATGATATTTGAAATTTTATGATAATTAATGTTTTTCTTTCATATAATAGTGTCAAAGGAAAAAAAGTTAGTGAAGAACCCAAGAGGGGGAAAAGGTTTCCTGAAAACCTACCCTCTTACTTTCGTTCACCTTTTATAGTGAAATATGACGAGGTGTTCAAGAAAACGGATCGACATAAGAAGAAAATAGAAGACTTTGCATTTGCCTTCTATAATTCACCAGAGAAGTATTTTCTATAATTCACATTACTCTTTTTTATATCATTACCTCTTAGTTACATGCATGATAACTAAACAATGACTTCTTTTTCTACTTTGAAGTGACCTCTTGTACAATGACGGATTAACCACCATCCATAGAGCGATTTGTCTAGTGTTACTCAAAACAAACATATTCTAAACAAAATTGTTGATGATTGGAGTTGTATCTTGAATGATGAAAACATGAGGCGATGTGTAGGATCAACCAGGAGATTCTTCTGCACAACCAAAGCATGTGTAAGTGTGTCATAAGTTGTATAGTATATGATTGAAACAATTTGTTACTAAAAAAGTCTTTCGCAATTTGCAGATCATCTTGTGCACGAACAGTTACTTTCAATCCACAGACAATTTAGATGTTAGACTTCAAATTTGGTTCGACTGGTTGGATAAGGAGATGAATCATGCTGAACGAAATAGCTTTCGAAGAGTTGATCTGGTATATATTTCAAAAACAAATAGAATTTTACATTTTATAAGTTCACAATTTTCCTTTAATAATAACAACAATTCTCTTTTTAGGTGTTCTTTCCTGTTATAAATTCAAGTCATTACTATCTAATCTGTGTCAACTTTATGACCAACACAGTAGAAGTAATTGACAATAGACTTTTTAAACAAAAATCCTCATTTTGGCACAGGTACAAGAACCATCCAAAGAATTTGGTAACTCCTATGTCTATGTATGTCCATATTCATATATTCATTTTGAAGATTATTTGTTTTCTAATGAAATTTTATGGATTTTTTTAGTTGAGATGTTTTGCAAAATACTTGTTAGCTAAGACAAACACAAGTTTAGATATTGCAAATTTCAAGACAAAGACATTGAAGATGAATTGGAGAACCAATGACAACCATGATGATTGTAGTGTGTTCCTTCTCAAACACATGGAAACATATCATGGGGAAAAAGAATCTGAATGGTATTATGGATCGAGATTAAATGATGTAAGTTAATATGTGTTTTTGTTCAATTTACACGTTTAAATTGAACTTTATATTTACTATATGTTTTGTGCTTTGTTTGCACAACACCACTAGTTATTCATTTCTTTCTTTTTGAACCATAATCAGATTTGTTTTTCAGGGTAAACAAATGAAGAAACTCCGAATTGAATATTGTGCCAAGATAATTACCCACCAAAAGAATATTCTACATCATATTGTTCGTGCAATGGCAAAGATATGGTCAAAAGTGAATGAAGATTCCTAGTAGCGTTTGGCCAATTGTATTGGAATGCTACTATTAATGTATCATTCATTACTTTTTGGTAGAAAAATATGACTACTATTCCTTTGTATTTAAAAGAACCATTATGAACGTTTTTGAATGTAAAATTAATGGAACAAACACTGCGCTATGAACAAGAATGGGTTCTTTCTTTTAATTTATATCTTGTGCATTATGCTTCTATTATAAAGAACCATCGTAGATTTAGAACATTTTTGATAAATTAAGTTTAGAACATAAAGAACAAAAGTTTAGAACATAAAGAACAAAAGTTTAGAACATAAGAACAAACGTTTAGAACATAAAGAACAAAAGTTTAGAAAATAAAGAACAAAAGTTTAGAACATAAAGAACTAAAGTTTAGAACATAAAGAACAAATGTTTAGAAATTAAGAACAAAAGTTTAGAACATAAGAACAAAAGTTTAGAACATAAAGAACAAAAGTTTAGAACATAAAGAACAAAAGTTTAGAACATAAAGAACAAAAGTTTCGAACTTAAAGAACAAAAGTTTAGAACATAAAAAACAAAAGTTTAGAACATAAGAACAAAAGTTTAGAACATAAGAACAAATACTCAAAGCAAATGAACATAAATGATTTTGCATAAGGTTATTGAGGAGAAATGTCTAGGTATTGAAAAGATTAATTATTGTTGGAAAAATAATTTACTTGGACTTAGTCATTTTCAATTACTTTATATGTCGTGTTGTAATTATTTAATACATCGATTTCATGTTTCTTACACTTGAAGTATTAAATTGGGCACGTGACGCACACGGATTAATACCTTTTGCCATAAGGTCACTGAAGTTGATCATTTGGTAACCTCAGGAGACTAAAATTGGAATATGAAATAATAAAGGCACTAAACTTGAATTAGGGAAAAGCCTCTAGATATTAAACTTGGATTTTTCCAAAACTAAAACTAATAACGTTAAACGATTGCATAATATTGCAATAGGTCCTTAGTTAGCTTGTAGAAGTAGTGTGTAGAACAAAATTTCTGAACATAAGAACAAAAATTTAGAACATAAGCACAAAAGTTTAGAATTAAAGAGCAAAAGTTTAGAACATAAGAAGAAAAAATTCAAAACGCCTGCTTAAAATTGAATTTAACAAGTGTAAAAAACATAAACCAGCTCAAAATATCAATTATATTTGTATAATCATCTCTATAATTGTCTCAAATTTACATAGAAATTGTTTTTGACGATTCAAAAATCCATGTCGAGTTCATCATCTCTAACTCCTTAAAAAAAGTTGCAACCTGAAAAATAATGAAATTTAAAATGTCATTACAATATTAGAGCACGGCATGAAACAATGAATAATAATAATAATACATAATTTAAGAACATGTTTAATGTATTTTTAGACGCAATAAAAAGATTAGAACATAGACAATTACCTAAACTCATCCCTTGTACTTATGTGGGCAATTGCGGATATCATGATATGAAAGCTCCCCACAATCGCTGCACATCATTTTCTTCTTTTGTTGTTTCTCAATTGCCTTCTCTTTATAACCCTTCATCCTTTGTGCACTTACATATGAGTTGTTTGATACATGTTCCACACTTTCCTTATTCTTGAAAATTTTAGGAGGTTCGATAGTAGTTTCACTTGGAACACTTGAACAAATAAGCAACTCAATGTCTTGTGTTTTATTACGTTCAGTGGACTTTCCAACTTTCTTAGCTTCCAAATCCAACTTCAATGATCTAATGCTTATAACAAGTTCACTCAAATCCTCCTCATTATCTTTAGTTAAATGAACGCAACTATATATGAATTTCAGACCAAAGCTCATTCAAGATTCTTTTCTTATCAATTATCTTAGCACATTGTTGCATTATGTCTCATTCCAAGGTACTAAATGGTTGCTTTGTTCCCAACTTAGTCCATCTTTTCATCACATAATTTTCAAGAATTGTGTTTAGCCTCTTTCCTTTCCAAACAAAAATCATGTGTCTACAATGAAGCCCTTGCCTCTCAAACATCTTACAAGAGCATTTAGTTTCTTGGCTATTGGAGTCAAACACAAGCTCCTCTTCTCTTCCGACCACCTTTACTCACTTTTAGGTATTCAAATTCCCCCTTTCTTCTAAAGTCATCAACTCCACAAGAATAACATGAAATTTCAACCTCATCTTGAAAATCATAAGCTATAGAAGTTGTATAAACCTCTAAGGCATGTTTTTCAATGGGTAAAGGTGTCTTTAATTCTACATGTTTGTTTCTTGAATCGTTTTCAAGTTCTGGTTCGGTGTCTTTGTGCATCCATGGCAGCCTCATAACGCATAAGAAACTCAACTAATGTGAGATGAGGATTGGTAAACGAAGTGAAAAAGTTATTTTCACTTTCAGAGCAGGAAGTTGTTCGCATTATACCCCCATAAATAAGTCCCTAAAATATGCAGGGATCCAAGACTTACGCATGTCAAACAGTTGTTGAAACCACTCATGAGTCTCTAACCCAAACTTACACATGATTGATTTCCAGCTCTTATCAACCTCATTTGGCTCAAGCTCCAAGCTCCAAGCTCCAAGCTCCAACACTTATTTTTTCAAGAAAGTCGGTATCTTCAGCAATTTCTCTTCCCATCTTATCCCTTTCTTCATGATATGCCACATACAAAATCTATGCTCAGCAGTCACAAAAACCTTCTCATTTGCGATCTTCATAGCCGGATCTTGATTTGTTATCAAGAAAACAAGCTCCTTATCGCCCATGGCTTTCAAAAAAGTGGTGAATACCCACTCAAAGGACGATGTATCTTCCTTGGCAATGTATGAACCAGCAAAAGTGATACATTTTTTGTGGTGATCAACTCCTGTGAATGGACCAAAAATTATGTTATACTAGTTAAACTGATAAGTAGTGTCAAATGACATCATATCACCGAAAAGAGCATAGTTTCTTCTGCATATTGGATCTTCCCAAAATGCTCTACAAAGACAACCATCCTCCTCAACCTCAAAGTCGTAAAAATAGGCACTCCACAATAACTTTTTCATCCTGAAATTATCTACAAACTTTTGAGCATCGGAGCCTTCAATAGCCTTCAAATCCCTTTGGAAAATTTTGAAATCATGTTTAGAAGCACCTATATTATCATACCCTCCAACATGCTCCTTGTACATTCTATATGTTTTCACTGGACCAACATTCAAATTTATGTTATCAACAATGACCTTTTTATGCAAAATTGTAAGTTTTCTAGCTCCGTTTTGATATTTCCTACTAGTTGGGGTATAAAGAACATGCGAATGACCTTCGTAGAAATTAGTAACCACGTAATGGCCATCAGACAGCTTGAGTACCATTTGAGCCCTACAACCAACTCGAGTAACCAAGTGTCTCCTACCCACTTGAGGCTGAACACCCTCATTTTCCCCTTCTTTTATCATTGATTTCACCTCTACTAGTTGCCTACACTTTTCTTTGGATCCCGCTTTATTGCATAAACAATATTTAAATGCAACAACGCCTTTTTTTCTCACCAGCAACTTTTCTTCTTGTAGTAGTAGATTTCCTAACATTAATACCACAAGCAAGGGCATAAGCTTTGTAAAACTCAATACCTTCCTCAACACTCAAAAGCTTCATCCCTACAACAGGCTTCAACTCCGGACAAGAACCCGAAATCCATTCTTTTGATCCTCTAGAGGTACATAAAGGCAATGCTTGAGGAGTAACATAAAAGTTTTGAAGCCTTAGAAACAATAAACATGATGAAAAGAATTCAAAACATAGGTGCAAACATTTAGAATATAGACAATGACCAACTTAGAGATGACGACCTTTCTTAAACAAACGTTCACCTGATGCAAGTTCTAATTCTGATGGCAAAACTATCGGGGTATAATTAGAAAAGCTCTAATTCCGATGGCGAAACTACCAAGGTATGCTCATGCGCTTCATCTCCAATTACAAGTTGTTATTACATTTCTTAAGCAGCTAACATTTTCAAATAATATGGACAAAATTTTAGAAAATATGAAAAAAAATCAGAACATATGAATAAAAATTTAGAACATAAGAACAAAAGTTTAGAACATAAGAAAAAAATTTAGAATATATGAACAAAAATTTTAGAACATAAGAACAAAAACTAGAACATATGAACAAAAGTTTAGAACATAAGAAAAAAATTTAGAACATATGTACAAAAATTTAGATCATTAGAAAAAAAGCTTAGAACATAACAATAAAAATTTAAAACATAAGAACATATACTCAGAACGTATGAACAAAATTTAAGAACACAAGAACAAAAATTTAGAACATATGAGCAAAAATTTAGAACATATGAACAAAAGTTTAGAACATAAGAACAAATAGTCGGAACATAGCAAATTAAACTAATAAGAAAAATCATGATATAATAATTAACCTAATAAGAAATATCATATATCACAAATCATGATATAATGATTAACCTAACAAATTGATTATTCTAATAGGGAATATCATATGAGATGACGACAATAGTGCGGAAAGTATGGAATCATAGTCTAGTGTGGGTAACCAACTTGGATTTTAATAACGAATTGGTGCTTCCTCTGATACATTCATCATATTATAATAATGCACCATATCTGAGGAAACTCATAAATTTCACTATATTCTTTTTGCCTTGCATTTAACTAATGAAACCATATGCCAATGAAGCCAAGCCATTGGAAGGAAACCTGTAACTAGCTGGCTTAATAATCAAACAAGAATAAAATCACATAAAGCTAATATCTAAAAAGGTTACTTTAATACTCAATCACATAAAGCAAATATTGAAATCAAGAGTGATGAATAACATATACATTAGACCAAATATTAAAATAAAGAATGAAATAAAAGAGAAGTAATATAATTGAATTACATAGGTATACAAATGAAATTGAATTATTACATTCAAAAAATTGGATGAAGGATGATGAAGGATCGTTAGCATATACATTCAACCAATTGAAATCAAGAATGAAATAGAAGAGAAGTAATAAAATTGAATTACATAGGTATACATATGAAATTGAATTATTACATTTAATAAATTGGACGAAGGATGATGAAGGATCGTTGATAGATAGCATTGCTGAAGAACTGATGAAGAATCGGTGATGAAGAATCGCAGTTGAAGAATTGATAATGAAGGAACGTGGATGGAGAGCAAGCCTTTACTGTTTCATAGAGAGAGAAAATAAAAATTAAAAAAATGATTTTTTAGCTTATATATCCCTACAAATTTAATTACTAATATACCCTTACTAATTCAAAACAAGGGAGAAATCTCAACCCTTAGATCCAAATCATCTAACGAACCAGATTTATTCTCACATAAGTAGTTGTTCTCACATAAGGGGGTGATCTCATGGGATCCCACCCCTATATATATATATAGTTTGATTCCCTACTTTTAAGACAACTGACCACATGGCCGCTAAAAGACAAAATACAAAATTAATGTGTAAATCAATCTTCCTTTAATACTCCCCCTCAAGCTGAGTGTTATTGATGGATGGGAACACTCAACTTAGAATTGATATGATAGTGTTGAGCAACTAAGGGATGTTTAGTAAGGATGTTTACTAGTTATTGATGAGTAGAGACACACTGAGTTGTAGTTGTCCATGAATTTACTTTGTCTCTATCAAAATGACAATCAATTTCCACATGTTTTATCTTTTCATGATGCAATGGATTGACTGCAAGAAACATGGTTGCTTTGTTGTCACATTTAGAGTAGTAGCACCTAGATTCTTCACCAATTTCTTCAGAAGAAGAGAGACCTAGACCACTTCATAGGTTGTCATAGCTATAGCCTTGTATTCTGCCTTTGATGTTGATCTTGCAACTATGCTTTGTTTCTTGGCCTTCTAATAAATAAGGGAAGTATAGAAGAATACAGATAGATGTTGTGAACTTTCCTGTTGTTGGACACCTTGCCCAATCACCATCACAATATCAAATGTGGCTGCATAAGAGGAGGGCAATAATATACACTAAGTATCTATGTCAGGTCAAGTATAGTCAAGTAGATGAGTTTTCCCACCAGCCTTTGATACACCACTAGATCAGGGAGAGGATCACCTAGGTGTAAGAGTGATTTGAGACTCTGTAGGAACCTTCAATGGTCTTGCCTTGAGCATATTGTATTCACCCAGCATATCCATGGTGTACTTCCTTTGAGATATGAAGATACTTTGCTTAGTTCTACGAACATCAATGCCTAAGCAGTACCTCAATCCTCATAGGTCTTTCATGTGACATTGACTTGCTAGAAACTCCTTCACTTGGCCAATGAGAGTTTCAGTGTTGCCAGTGATGATGAGATCATCAACATACACCTAAATAGCTGTAAATGATGTACCCTTGTTTAAGGTGAATAAGGCGTAGTCTTCCTTTGATTGTTCACATCCAAACACCTGAGAGCATTATAAAATCCGGCAGACCATTATCTAGGTGATTGTTTTAGTCCATATAAGGATTTTGGGAGCTTGCACATTTTAATAGTAACATATGTTAATTCATGCTCCCCCGACCCACTGTACCTCTAGAGTTGGGACCATTATACCCTGCTGGTAATTTCATGTACACATATTCATGGAATTCACCATGAAGAAATGCATTCAAAGAAATGCATTCACATTCATTTGACATGCAAGCCAATGAAACATGGTTGTTGTGGGAAGAAGAGCTCTAATAATGGTCAATTTCGCGACTGGTGCATATGTCTCCTCATATCTACTCCATATTGTTGTCTACAACCCTGAATTACAAGACTTGATTTGCATCTGTCAACTCTTCCATCAAGGTTTAGCTTGGTTTTGTACAACCAATTACATCCAATTGCCTTTTTCCTTGTGGCAGAGAGCTCACAAGGTAGGTGATATTGACTTCAAGAGCATCAAGTTCATCATTCTTAACTGCCACCCGCACTGGTTGAATCTTGAATGTCATTCATTTTAGCTTGAAAATTTGAAAATTGTGGTGGCACTTTGGTTTAAGCTAGGTTGGCAAAGGGTATTGGCTGATTTGTAGGTTGTTTGATGTTATACACATAGTTTTATAGGTAGAAAGGACTGTTAGTTAGCATTGGGGAATGTCTTACAGGGGCAATATGAGTCTTTGTAGGGGGTTGGGGTTGACGTAGGAGGTTCAGATGCTTGATTAAGAGAATATTTTGTCTCTACTTCTGCATCATCTGTGTAGGGCACAGAGATTGAAGATTTGTTTGCATCACTGAAATTAGGAATTACAACACATTGAGGATGACCATAATAAGGGTTATTTTTGACCTTGTTGTAAGGGTATATGTGCCCATGAATTTTAACATCCATAGACACAAATACTTGATTATTCATGAAATATAAGAGTCAATACCCTTTTTTTCTTGAGGATAGTCTACGAACACATATGACACACCCTTAACACCAAATTTTTCCTTACCTCTCGCAGGATTATATGCAATAGGTAGACATCCAAAGCTTCTAAGATGAGAATAATCAGGTTTCTTACCACATAGCTTTTCATAAGGAGTCAAGTTGTTGATGTCAATGATTGGTATCCTGTTGATTATGTAAGTGGCAGTCATCACACAATCAGCCAAATAGCTCAAGGGCAGTCCAGCTTGAAACCTTAGAGCTCTTGCCACTTCTAATATTTCTGCACTTCCTTTCAACTCTCCCATTTTGTTGAGGGTTGCCAACGCAACTAGTTTGATGTAGAATTCTCAAGTTGTCAAAGAACTCGTTACAGGTTGAATCATCAATCTCTAAAGCGTTGTAAGACCTAACAATTTTAATAGTTTGGTGAAACTCTTTTTTGACAAATCGAGTGAATACTTTGATTGTATTGTATGATACATAAGTGTTTTATCAGATACACCCAAGTAGCTCTAGTGTAATCATCAACAATGGTTAGAATGTACCTTTTCTGATTTCTTGTAGCAACTCAGTTTGTGCCCTATATATTGATACAGATTAGATGAAAGGGTCCTTTGCACATGATTTACTGATTTGATATGGCAACTTGGTGAACTTTGCCATAGACTGGTCAAGCAGATTGTAGTGTGCTCATAACGCTCACTCTTGATATTGTCAATCAATTTCAGCTTCTTTATAGTGTGTCCCAATCTGTTGTGCCACATATTGCACTTGCTCATCTCAACAACATGACTACGTGCCTTCTCAGTCACTTCATCCTTATTGTCTCTTAATTTCACTATATCCCCGAGCTTCTACATGTATATCCACTAGATAATAGAGCCAATGTTACATCCTTCCTATTGCTATCCCTCCTTGAGTGTAAGTGTTGAGTGTAAGTGTCTTATATGACACATAGGCCATCATAAAGACAACTCCACACTTGTTATCTTGTGTAAATTTATTGGCAAATAGCAAATTGTGCTTATGCGGGAACACACGGGGATTTATGAGCTTAAGACCATTTTTCAGTTTCACATTCCATAGATGGGAAATATCAGCAGCTTTGTCATTGGACATATTAATTTGAGTTATATGCATTGGCTGAGATAGATTTACTAGACAGTGTAGACTGGAGGTCATATAATCTAATACTCCTGAATCAACTAGGAAAAATTGCTTCTAATAATGCAACCTTAAGATTATTCTGGAATAATGCAACCTTTATACCCCATTTATTTTAAACAGGACAAAACTGGATATAAACTGAATAATAGGTTAGTGGGACATGTGTCGGCTAATAATTGGTTCTAATAAACAAATTAAAATTTTTTTTCAATAAAAAAAGATAAAACAAAAAAACACCGCTCCCTCCCCAACCACTACAACCACTTCCCCAGCCATGAAAACCCCTTTTCCACTGCAACCCATTCCCCACTACATCGCCAGCAAGTCAAAAGAAGCAGGGGAAAGAGCAGTCAAAAGGAGCAGGGGAAAGAAAGGGGATGTGGTGGCATTAGATGAAAGGGAGCAGGGGAAGGGGGAGGCGGTAGCGTTGTGGTGGATTTTTGCGTGGTAGTGGTTGTTTCGTGGCTGAAGAAGGGGGAAGGGCGTGGTTATGGGTGCGATGGAGTTTCTTTGGTTGGGGAAGAGGAGGGAGGACGTGGAAGTGTAGGGGGAAGGGTTGGGGTTGGGGTGGCATTGGGGGGTTGATAACAGGGTGTGGGGATGGAGGGTGGGAATTATTTAATTTTTATTTTTTAAGTTTTTTTAATATATTATTTAGAATTAAAAGTTTTAAATAAAAAATTACCTTTTCTTCAGGTCACCGGTAATTTGTCATGTTTAAAATAAATGGGGTATAAAGGTTGCATTATTCCCGAATAATCTTAAGGTTGCATTATTATTTACGAATCGCCAAAAGGTTGCATTATTAGAAGCAATTTTTCCAGTCCATTATCCAAGGATCGATTGTCGCAACTGCATTGTGACATGACACAGTTCCATCAAATATTAGACCACCAAAACTGTTGTGTTGTCATCCTCTGTCTCTGAGCCAACCATTGAAGTTGAAAAGATGAGTTTCAGGAACTGCTCTAGATTTTATGTCGTGATTACTGATGTCAGATTCTCTCATTTGCATGTTGTGTTGCTACTGCATCATTAGGATAGTTGTTGCCACCATGCCTTGTAATCGTGTTATTGTCGTTGATGACATATCCTATACTAGATGTAGAGCTTAAGCCCACTTCTCTACTTTGGCTCGCATTATCTGCTTGTGTTTGGGATACCTAATAGCACTCTAACACCTCTTAGCAGTGCGTTTTTTTCCTTCATAGGATGTGCAATCCTCTTCTGCCCCCTTGCTAGGCATTGCAGACATTTCTAGCTCAGGCTTCACTTACTTAAGCACATCTCTTTGTGATTCTTACTGTTGCATAGTGGCACATGCACTTTTTGTATTTTTTAGTGGTGATACCATCAACACTTGGCTTCTCTGAATATTAAAATCTTCATCTAGGCCATTGAGAAACTGAAATAATTTTCGTTCTTCTTTTAGATTTTGCAAGGCTAACACAAATTTCTTGATATCTTGCCCAACAGTAGTTATAGCTAGTAGTTTATTCAATGAATCTAGATCTTCCAACAATGCTTTCATAGATGTATAGTATTCATCAACATTTTTTTCTATTTTTACCATAGTCATACAAGTCCCAATTCCTTTGTATTTCCTAGATCCCTTTGTCACACTAAACCTTTGCTTTAAGTGTAGCCAGACTTCCCTAGTTGTGAATGTGTAAGGAACAAACTCCTTAATAGTGTCTGTTAATGAAGCTAGCAGCCAGCCTAGAATCATGTTATTACATGTATCCTAATGTTCAACTTTTACTACATCATCATCTTCTCTTAGCACAATGTCATTAAGGAAGCCTAGTTTTCTTTTTTAAGATAGCGCAATTTCCATGGACCTCCTCCAACTTCTATATTTCATAGATCTAGTAAGTTTTTCAACAGTAATAGTGTTTGGAATCAGAAGGATGTAAATAAAGGGGACTTGTATTGGTTATGTTGGTTTTCTCATTGTTTGGTGCCATTGTGATTAGGAGATTTCTATAACAAAATAACTTTCTATCTTGCTGATATTTTCACAACACAATCAGGTTTTGAGAAACGTAATCAACACTCATTCAATGAAACAATAGTAGACATGAGTATTTTAAAAAACGAAAGGTAGAAAAAACTTTACCTTGAAACCTTTTGGTTTTATAGAGCTAGCCGCTCTGATACCATGTTAAGCTCAGCAATATAAATAGAGAATGTTTAGGAAGGAAGATTGAGCTGATTGCTTTCATTGATTTTAGCAAAAAACAGTTGATGTACATTACTGCTATGTAGTACATAGTAAGGTTGGAATATCTAATTCCCTACATTTAGGATAGTTGGCCACATGGCTGCTAGAAGACAAAATACAAAATAAAACTAATGTTGAAATCAATCTTTCCTTTAATATTAATATATTTGATTATCAATAAGTTAGAAATTGTACAAAAATTTATATTTTAAACTACATTGAGACAAATCCAACGCCCCATCACAAAACTATTGTCTAAAGATATTGTGTGGTGGGGTGTTGGATTTATTTCAATGTAGTTTCAAAATATACACTCTTGTACAATTTCTAAGAGTTAGCTATTCTTTTGAGTGATGAGTAGGCTGGGCAGTTTTCTAAGAGTTAGCATTTTTTGGAACTCAAATAATGATGATGTGTACGAAGCTGCCCAACCTACTCCTCACTCAAAACAATAGCTGTTGACTTCTAAGGGAACACTATAAGAGGGGGGGTGAATTATAGTGTGACAAATATACGTTATTTTTGCGGAATTATAATATAACGTAAGGAACAAGAGAAATACACAAGAGATTTTAGCGAGGAAAAACTTCCTAGGCCCAATAGGAAGAAACGACCTCGACACAAGGGATTTGGCTCTAAACTTTCCACTATAATAGGCCAAACAACTCTGTTTATAGACCTATTACTTTTCTCTCTCGGGCCACAACTTGAGTTCCTAAACTCAAGTTCCCAATAACAGTTCTCACTAACCGTTGTTCCTCTCGAACTTCACTCGAAGTTCCTTTCTCTTTCTCTTTCTCTTTCTCGAAGCCTCACACTTACAATGAAACTCACTCAAGTACTTCCTCTTTCTCTAGCTTTACTCAAAGCTTTTCTCAAAATAGGATTTCACTCAAAATCCCCTTATCCCAAAACCAAGATTTCAAACGATAATAACAATAAGAGAATAAGTAGGAAATATGTAAGGAACACAAGAGTATATTGAAGTAATGAATAGGTACTGACTCTATCTTAGTTAAAATCAATTAAAATTGAAGTCAGACATACTATGGAAGGACTACTAAGGCTTGACACTTTATGTAAGAATAACTTAAAGTCCGACACACTATGGAATGACTACTACAAGTCCGACACTTTAAACTTTGGGATTAGGCGCCTATTTATAACTTAGGTAGTCATAAAATAACTTACCACTAATTAATGCACTAACCCATGATATCCACTAATTAAACCATTATCGCATGATGTCCATAACTTAATTAATTAATTAGATTTTATAAAACATTCCTTGAGAAATAAATAACCACTCATCCCACTACTTAGCTTAATAATAAGAGAAGCAGTAACATTACGTGGTTTTGAATACTTGGGGAATAATTTATCTAATTAAAATAAATTAAGGCTTGGGAAGAAAATAATTAAGCCCACAAACCACTTCACTATAAATGTGTAGCAGTAATGAATGTGATATCAGTTACTTGGGGAGTAATTAAATTATTTTCTTTAAATAGTTTTTAGGAAAATATCTTTATAAATATTTTAATCAAAACCGAAAATGATATTTGAATTTAAAAAGAAAATCTTTTTAAAACCGAAAATCAGATTATATTTTGAAAACAAAATCTTTTGGTTTAATTAAAATATAAAAGATTGGATATTATCCTTAATAAATCTCAAAATTATTTTAAATCATTTCCTAAGAAACTAATAACCAACTCCCTAATATCATGGATCTAGTCAAAACTAACCTAGGACTCCTAATTAAATTAGTTGGACGCACAACATTAAATACGGTTTAGTAAGTGTTTTCTCAACTGTGTTCCCAAACTGTGCCAACGTCTGTTCCCAACATAGGAACAAAAGCCGATTCCCAATTTCTGAACTTTGGAAACATTGCTTAACATTTAACTCAAATTCCTATGTGTTTGTGTGTGTTCCTATATTACCACAACATGTTCCCATCTACCAAGTTCCCATGCCAAGGAACTTGTAGACTTAACTAATAGAAACCGACACAACCTTTTTACCTTTTAGACTCAATAAACCTAGGAACTTAACTAGAGATTCTAAACCTTCATTCCAACTTTATAACTCAAGTTTCCTTACCTTTCCAAATCTTGTTCCCTTTTTACATTTAGGAACTTAAATACAAACTCATGCATTCTTAGCTTCCTTTATGTTAGGATAGTTGTTCCTTTTTATATCTTCACTTCAATCTTCAAGTCAAGCCTCTTCACTTCAACCTTGATTGTAATATTCTATTTATCCATAGGAACAATGGACCTCGCACACCTTTATAAACAAGCATTCTCAATACTATAGGCACAACCTTTTACAATGATTCTTGCACACATAAAACTCATAAACTTTGTTAGTTAATTACTTTAGTTTGTCATCATCAAAACCATATTGGGTCAACAATAGCTAACTCTTAGTCATACACATCATCATCATCATAGAGGGTGCCATTACTTTTGGAAATCAAATAATGTTCCAGATTACAGGAAACCATCTTCACATATTTTGCCATCTGTAAAAAGGCATAGTTTTCAATGAACATTGCATCCTGACTCATGAAATAGTTATGCATTTTTTTTGGCAAGTAAGTAATATTATAACAAAGGGGAATTAAAACCTCACCAACAAATCAATAAGCTGCTAAAAAGGCCCACACCTTCTAAGAAGGGTTTGACCCCCTAAAGCAAGCTATGCTACTAAATCAACAAGGTTCTCATACTAGGATTACACCTATTAGCAATCTTAAAGATCACCTCTCTATACAATTGTTCTACAGATTTTGAAGAGCTATTAAAGATCTTACTAGTCATACACAACCACACGCTATAAACTGATTCCACAAAAGCTACAACATATAGCCTAGCATGAGCAGATTTTCTCTTGCTCATACTGACAACAACCCGCAGTTCAGCAGCAAAGGGGATGACAATTCTGTTAACCCCTAGTTTTCTCAGCACCTGCATCCACATTTCAGAAGAAAAAGAACACTCAAAGAAGAGATGATCATGAGACTCATTGCAACTATTGCAGAGTTTATACACTGGATCACGACTGATGTTCCAACAAATCAATCTATATGTTGTAGCCAACCTTCCATAAATAGCTAGCCAAGCAATAAAAATGCTTCTTGGATAAGCCATACTATTGCAAATAAGTTTCCTCCATGGAACTTTCTCATGATCACCTAGTAAGAGTTTGTACATTTTACAAATGATAAACTCCTTATTATTGACCATTTTGCTCCAACCTCCCAGTCTCTATCTGAACCATCTCTCTGCATTGAAGAATCGTCTTGAAATTCCAAGAGCTAGTAAGAGGGATGTGCATGGTATCAAGACAACCTCTTTTAACATAATAATTCTCAACCTATCTCACCCATAATTTATCTCTTTTGTAGGAGAGGGCCCATAAGAGTTTTCTAACTGCAGCTTTATTCCAAACACAGATGTCTCTAAGATTCAGGCCACCAGCAGCTTTAGGTAAACATAAAGTGTCCCAAGCAACAGGGTCTTTAGCAGATTTCTGAGCAGCACCTGTCCATAGGAAAGTTTTACAGCAAGAGTTGATTTCTTTCAAAAGCTTCTTTGATGGGATGAAAATCTAACACCAAAAGGTTTGCATAGTAGCAAGAACTGATTTCACAAGTTGTAACCTCCCAGCATAACAAAGAAACTTTAATTTATGTTTTCACCCTAGCTAGCATATGCTCAATAAGAGGCTTACATTGATTATAATTGAGTTTTTTTTTTTTTTTTTTTTTTGTAGAAAGAGGAAGCCCAAGGTATATGAATGGGAATGAGCCTTGAGGAACACTAATAATCTCACTCAATCTAACTTTAGCCTTATTGCCAATACCACCAAAATAAATGTTACCTTTTTCAACATTGGCCTCCAAACACGAAGCTTTAGAGAATTTCTCAAAAGCTTAAAAACACAACTTAATAGAAGGCTCATCGCCAACTCTAGTGAACATAAGAAGATTACCAACAAACATAAGATGTATAATCCCAACTCATTTGCATTTTGGATGGAAGTGAAACTGAGGATTGGAAGACATTGCTCCCATACATCTAGTCAAATACTCCAACCAATAGCAAATAAGAAAGGGGAAAGTGGATCACCTTGTCTGAGACCTTTCTTTGCTTTAAATGGAGAACAAGTCCTACCATTTATGAGAATGGAATAAGATACAGTTGTGACACAAGCCATGATCCAATTAATAAATTTACTAGGAAACCCAAGTTCAACTAGCATCATGTGAAGAAAAGGCCATTCAATGGAATAATAGGCTTTCTTAAGGTCTACTTTAATCACACACCTAGGAGAGATGTGAGATCTAGTGTTCCCTTTTATAAGCTCAGTAGATAAGAGAATATAATCTACTATGTGCCTCCCTGGAATGAACCATGTTTTAAACTCACTGATAGGTTTTAGTCGTGTCACCTAATCAAAAATAAACCTACGGACCTCTAACTAAGTAGTCAGTGGAAGCAGGATCGAATCCACAGGGTGACAGAGTTTCTAAATCAATATTCAACCGATTCAGCTACTCCAGATGAAATCAGGGAAGAAATAATTAAACTAATGAATAGACTACAGAAGACGGAATAGATTGAGGATTTAACTATGGAATAAAAGTCTAGGGTATTAGGTCGGTCCACCATGCTTATACCAATCAAATAGGGTCAACTACTATTAAAACCTAAGTCAAGAGTCGGGGGATTGGAGCCTATGTTGAGCTATGTTTAAGACTCAACGCTCATAGTTCAACATACGCCGCATGTTCACTAACGTAATCAGAACTACTGATGTGTCCTAGGCCTCTAGTCGTAAGACGGATCTGTGCAAACAACTATTAACCACAAGCAATCAATGAAATTGTACACTGACATTAATTACTCAATAAGAACAAACCACATCACAATCACCCTAATCAAGCCCTAGAAATTGATAGAAATCTAAATCACAATCATGGTATAAACATGGCTTTCCTATCTAACACCCTAGAAAGAGAACTACTCACTCATAATCGAATTGGCAACAACAAAACTAATATGAAACCCTAAGAATTGAATCATGAACAATTAAATAATTAAACTAAGCAATCAAAGTAATTAAAGAGATAAAGAGTAGAGAAGAGTACCAATTGACGGAAAGCAGGAACTTTTATTGAAATCGAAATAGGTTTGATCACCTCTAAATCAATCTAAAGTGTTTGAATTAAACTAAAAGCAATAAAGAATAAAACTAGTCTAAAACCTAATGAAAGATGAATAAAAGATAGATAAAAGATAGATGTCTCTAAATAATGAGGAAAAAGGTATTTATAATACCCCTCAAGTTCACTAAAAACGGGAACAAAAAGTGAAAAAGCGCGATAAAGCACCAGACCCGATCGGGCCCGAGCACAGTACCCGATCGGGTTCACATACAAATTCTCCCAACTTCACTTCTGGGCTCTGGCAGCAGCAGTGCAGCAATAAGGCGAGAAAAGCGGCCCACCCGATCGGGTCGGGCGGTAGTCACCCGATCGGGTCTGGCAACAAAAAGTGCCAGCAAGCTCGCCTCCTCCGCAGCGTCCCAATAAGACCTAGCAGCACTAGACCCGATGGGATCGGGCGGTAGATGCCCGATCGGGTCTGGGCACATGTGTTCTCGCCCGATCAGATCGGGCAAGCCTTGCCCGATCGGGTCCGCAACTTTCATACCCGATCATAAATACTTCGCCCGATCGGGCTATTTCTGCCCGATCAGTGCACGGAAAACCCCTTTTGAATCCTTTGCTCTCTAATCTTCACGTTTAGGGGTCTTGGGACCTCCTAAACTATCCATAAAGCTCGTGAGCCATCCTACGTGCCTCATAACATCTCGTAAAGCCGTGGTTGCTTCCAAATGGCTCGGGAATAAGGAGAAAACTCCATAAAACCTGCAATTCAATACTAAAATACGAAACCACAACTACATACGATAGTTAGCACAAAATAGCTCCCAAGAGCTCCAATGACGCACAAATTAGCTTGTAAATAAGGGAGAAAACTCTATATAAATACGTGATATCAAACTCCCCCAAGCTAAACCTTTGCTTGTCCTCAAGCAAACAGCACATGAACATGGAATAGATTGCCTCACCCCATAGATAAAAACAATCAAAGCTAAAAACATTTTCAAGACTAAGAATCGTTCAAGCAGGCATAATTCAAGTTTGGCTAATCAAATCCATCCAACCACCAATCATTCAAGCAATTTATCAAACTCAAGCACCCACAAAGGATACAAGTCCTGAAAAGGCACTCGCAAGGGTGTCACTCCTCTCAATTTTGTGGCAGGCAAAGAATGTGCCCGAACACTCACCAACCCGACCATAAGTATCCTTCCCACTCACACTCTTATGTGTTTAAGAAGGTTCAATGACGCTCATCCTAGTCAAGTCGACTCAATTAGCAGAAATACTCTTTAACTTTGACAAACTAACTCGAAATCAATCAAATGAACAATGCAGACATAAGCTCAAGAGGACTTTATAGGGTTGTAATGAGGCTTAGGTGAGAGGTAGGGGATACTTTTGGGTAATGTGGTGGAAAAACCAAGAAAGGGGGAGCATAAATCATTCAAACAAGGCCTAAGATGGCCTTCACAACCCCCAACAATCACCACAAAACCATGTAAAATAACCCAACTCTCATAAATCAATGAAAAGCGCATAACAAACCCAATTTTCTAGCAATGGAGCGAATATTCTTTTATGAACGTACATGAATGAAAGAACTAGAATTCTTTTGAATTTTCATTTCATTTTTCTGAACTTCATTCACGCAACTCTAAACTTACTTTCTTTCTTTTCTCTTTCTCACTCTCAAACCACAGCAAATACACTTTTAAACTCCTCAAAAACCAAACTAAACCAACAAACCAATCTCAAACTCAATCCATACAAAAGCTCCCCCAAGCTAGGCTTGGAATAATATCAAGTGAAGGCTTTTGGCTCGTAATAGGGGTTTAAGTAAAACGAAACAAGTCATTAGGCTCAGCGGGGCTAAGGAGGATAAAAGTATATCAAAAATTCACTCTGAAGCTCAAGAATAAGACAAAAGAACGCCTCTATCACAGCACATGCTACAAGTCATCTAAAATCAAACAAGTACGAAGTCAAAGTCAAGATCAATCCACTAAAGAGGAACTAACACACAAGAATAGACTGGATAATAAAATGAATCCAATAGGCTACAAAGAGGCCTCACAGTCTAACCAATTCAGGTATGCAGCATAAAGTGGTGTAATATAATCCAAAAATGCTCAAAATCATAGCAATCAAACATCAAATCATAGCCTCAAGATCACAAATGCCCAGCTATCCAGAAAACAAAGTCAAATCAATTTCAAATAGAGCACAGCAAGGGGCACAGGGAGGCAACTAAACCAGTCATGGGAAACATATTTTTTTGATTTTTTTCAGTATTTTTGAAAGCAGTAAATCTATCCTAGAAAGCAGTAAAAGAGATAGGGAATACAAACAGAACTCCTCCCCCAAGCTGAACTTGGTAGTGTCCTTAATGCCAAAAGGTGATAAGGACTATGCTAAGAGGAAAAACAATGTTAGTACCCTCACTCTCGCTCACAAAAAGGAAGCAAAATAAAAAGAAAAGGAAAAGGGAAAGAAAAGAAAATACGAGTTGCCTCTCGCACAGCGCTGGTTTATAAAGGTCCCGCACGACCATAATCCTCCCTCTCTCAAATAGGAGGGGCTTGGCAATGAGTGCCACCCTCATCAAACATCTTTCTCCTCCAAATGTTCTTGACAATGCCTTCAGACGGTGAGGCAACCTTAGGTGGAATTGGAACCTTCTCCACCCTTACTTCATCTAAAACCTTATCCCTGCAAAAAGATTGTTCAAGCATAGGAGCCTTAACAGCATTGGTTAGTTTAAAAACCACTTTATCATCACCAACACTCAGAGTTAAAGACCCAGACTTGACATCAGTTACAGCACTAGCAGTACACAAAAACGGCCTACCCAAGATAATAGGAATCTAGGCATCCTCATCCATATCTAATACCACAAAATCAACAGGGATATAGAATTTCCCTACCCTAACAGGAACGTCCTCTAAAACACCTAGAGGGTATTTTATAGAACGATCCGCCATCTGTAAAGTGATTTGTGTGCATTTAAGGGCTCCCATGTTCAGTTTCTTATAAACAGACAATGGCATAACGGAAACAGAAGCACCTAAATCACACAAAGCTTTATCAATAAAAATAGGTCCAAGATGGCAGGGTATAGAAAAACTACCAGGATCTTTTAACTTTGGTGGGGTTTTATTTTGAATAAAAGCACTACACTCTTCAGTAAGAGCGACACGTTCTACCCCACCAAAGTCTCTTTTCTTAGTAATCATGTCTTTCAGAAATTTGGCATAAACAGGCACTTGGGTAATTAAGTCTGTGAATGGAATCGTTACCTCAAGGTTCTTGACCATAGACAAGAACTTACCAAACTGCTGATCGACCTTGGACTGTTGCATCCTGTGCGGAAAAGGTAGCCTTGGTGTAAAAGGCGTTTCAGAAACCTTCTCCTTTTTCTTCCCTGTCTGTTCAGCTTCTGCAGACAAATCGACTTCAGACGTCGAATTCTTTCTTTTTCCTTCCTCTACCACCCTCTTCTTCCCTGCAGTCGGGGTAACCTCATCAATGGGCACTGGAGGGGCATCATATGCAATGCCACTACGAAGAGTGATGGCATTCACATGTTCTCTGTGAACTGGTTGCCCTGGCAATTGTCCCTGCTGCCTCTGTGCATTAGATTCTGCCAACTGAGCAACTTGAGCCTCGAGAAGTTGGATGTGCTTCTCTTGAGCCCTCCTTGTTTCCTCATTTGCCTTTTGCATAGACAATATCAGTTTCATCAGTTCAGAATTGCTAGGCTCTTGTGGGTTGTTTTGTGGAGGTGGGGTGTGGAAATTTTGTGGAGTTTGGAAGTTATTGGGATGATGGAAGTTTTGTGGTGGTGGTCTTTGGAAATTTTGTGGGGGTTGATGGTATGAAGGTTTAGGGTAGTTTTGTGGAGGCGGAGGTTGATGGTTTTGTGGGTTTTGGTAGTTATGTGAAGGGGGAAGGTTTGTGGTCTTTGTTGGAAGGCATTGGCCTGCTCCATCTGAAATTGACTGAACTGACAGTCATGCCCAAAGTGACCCTGAACACCACATACCTCGCAGTAAGATGAGGTAATGGGTGCTACTGCAGACATAGCATTGATGCTCATGGGTGGAGGTGTCGGACTAGAAGACTTCATTAGCAGCTGAGTTAGTTGCGCCATCTGAGATGTAAGCAATGAAATAGCGTCAACTTCAAGTACCTTCTTAGTCAAACTCCTAGATGATGTATGGTCATTGGCTGCAAGATTTGATATGAATTCATAACCCTCATCAACTGCCTTGTCTAAAAACACTCCTCCTGCAGACGAATCAACAATACACTTCGTCTGAGGCTGCAGACCATTGTAGAATGTCTGCGTCAAGAACCATTTGTCCATATTATGGTGTGGACACTCTCTCTGTAAATCTCTAAACCTAGCCCACGCTTCCCTTAATGTTTCATCAGGCTCTTGGGAAAACGTGGCTAGTTTATTTCTGATTTCTGCTGTTTTAGTGGGTGGGTAATACTCTCTCAGAAATGCAGTAGAAATCTCACTCCACTCAGTTTCTTTCACATCGTTCAACCATTTTTGGGCTCTATCTCTCAGTGAAAACTCGAACAACATGACTTTTAACTGATCTGGAGTGACCCCGGCATGTTTAACGGTTCGACAAAGTTGTTGAAACCGTTGCAGATGATTTGCCGGATCTTCAGTAGGATGCCCACCAAACTGATTTTGCTGGACCATGCTGATGAGTCCAGGCTTAATCTCAAAGTTGTTAGCGGCGATGGTGGGCATAGTAGGTCCAGTGGGGAGACCATCTGGGTTGGGCACCCCATATGACTTCAGTGACTTTGACATGACTGAACTCAAGGTGTCTGTTCCAGAGGTGTTCAGCTGAACAGACTGCTTGTCTTTCTGCTTTATCTTTCGGATCCGCCTAATTGTCCTATCAAGATCAGGGTCCGCTGGAATGGGGGAACCGTTTCTTTGGGACCTGGGCATACAAAAGAAACAAAAAAAGCAGCAGTAAAGGGTACCTCGATTGAAACAATGAAGTTCCAATGAGGTACAGAGAAGTAGACCTAATAATTAAATAAAAAGTTAGAGAACTAGCCGTCTCCCCGGCAACGGCGCCAAAATTTGATAGGTTTTAGTCGTGTCACCTAATCAAAAATAAACCTACGGACCTCTAACTAAGTAGTCAGTGGAAGCAGGATCGAATCCACAGGGAGACAGAGTTTCTAAATCAATATTCAACCGATTCAGCTACTCCAGATGAAATCAGGGAAGAAATAATTAAACTAATGAATAGACTACAGAAGACGGAATAGATTGAGGATTTAACTATGGAATAAAAGTCTAGGGTATTAGGTCGGTCCACCATGCTTATACCAATCAAATAGGGTCAACTACTATTAAAACCTAAGTCAAGAGTCGGGGGATTAGAGCCTATGTTGAGCTATGGTTAAGACTCAACGCTCATAGTTCAACATACGCCGCATGTTCACTAACGTAATCAGAACTACTGATGTGTCCTAGGCCTCTAGTCGTAAGACGGATCTGTGCAAACAACTATTAACCACAAGCAATTAATGAAATTGTACACTGACATTAATTACTCAATAAGAACAAACCACATCACAATCACCCTAATCAAGCCCTAGAAATTGATAGAAATCTAAATCACAATCATGGTATAAACATGGCTTTCCTATCTAACACCCTAGAAAGAGAACTACTCACTCATAATCGAATTGGCAACAACAAAACTAATATGAAACCCTAAGAATTGCATCATGAATAATTAAATAATTAAACTAAGCAATCAAAGTAATTAAAGAGATAAAGAGTAGAGAAGAGTACCAATTGACGGAAAGCAGGAACTTTTATTGAAATCGAAATAGGTTTGATCACCTCTAAATCAATCTAAAGTGTTTGAATTAAACTAAAAGCAATGAAGAATAAAACTAGTCTAAAACCTAATGAAAGATGAATAAAAGATAGATAAAAGATAGATGTCTCTAAATAATGAGGAAAAAGGTATTTATAATACCCCTCAAGTTCACTAAAAACGGGAACAAAAAGTGAAAAAGCGCGATAAAGCACCAGACCCGATCGGGCCCGAGCACAGTACCCGATCGGGTCCACATACAAATTCTCCCAACTTCACTTCTGGGCTCTGGCAGCAGCAGTGCAGCAATAAGGCGAGAAAAGCGGCCCACCCGATCGGGTCGGGCGGTAGTCACCCGATCGGGTCTGGCGACAAAAAGTGCCAGCAAGCTCGCCTCCTCCGCAGCGTCCCAATAAGACCTAGCAGCACTAGACCCGATGGGATCGGGCGGTAGATGCCCGATCGGGTCTGGGCACATGTGTTCTCGCCCGATCAGATCGGGCACGCCTTGCCCGATCGGGTCCGCAACTTTCATACCCGATCATAAATACTTCGCCTGATCGGGCTATTTCTGCCCGATCAGTGCACGGAAAACCCCTTTTGAATCCTTTGCTCTCTAATCTTCACGGTTAGGGGTCTTGGGACCTCCTAAATTATCCATAAAGCTCGTGAGCCATCCTACGTGCCTCATAACATCTCGTAAAGCCGTGGTTGCTTCCAAATGGCTCGGGAATAAGGAGAAAACTCCATAAAACCTGCAATTCAATACTAAAACACGAAACCACAACTACATACGATAGTTAGCACAAAATAGCTCCCAAGAGCTCCAATGACGCACAAATTAGCTTGTAAATAAGAGAGAAAACTCTATATAAATACGTGATATCACTCACTCACTACCTCAGCAACACATTTTTGAAGCCTATTAGTAAGAATTTTCCCTATGATTTTGTAGAGCAAGTTACAGCAAGTAATAGGCCTAAATAAGCTGCTTTAGACGGATTGGAAATTTTAGGGATAAGATTGATATAGGTGATATTTACCTGAAGAGGTATATCACTAGTGTTAAAAAACTGAAATATAGCATTGCAGACATCATGCTTGATGATAGACCATGATTTCTTGAAGAACACCGCATTGTATCCATCCACCCTAGGAGCTTTAGAGTCACAAATTGAAAACAAAGTAGTCTGTAACCGAGGCAGTAAGAGCAGCGCAAGAATCAAGAGACACTCTAGCTCCACCTCTGACTATATCAAGCTCAATAGCAGGAAGAGTAGGAGCAGCAGTACCCATAAGAGCTGTGTAAAAACTAAGAATGGTTTATTGGATCTTATCTGGATGAGTGATGTTTTCATTGTGATCATCCAAAATCATAGAGATCCTATTTATACTCCTCTTCTCTTTCATAGTAGAAAAGAAAAAATTTGAGCTAAAATCTCCTCACTTCAACCATTGAATACAAGCTTTTTGCTTTAGAGCTTTTTCTTCTACAGCTAGCCACTTCTTCAAATCCATAATGGCCTCAGCTTCCTTAAGATGAAGAACATGACAGCTAGGAGAAGCTTGTAACTCAGTTTGAATGCCTTGCAACTCATGTCTAGCAGTTTCAATTCTATCAGTAATACCAGCAAACTCTTTGGAATGAAGAGCTTTTAGAGGATTTTTAAGCTTTTGGAGCTTAAACCATAGCTGCTGTAGTAGATTATGCCTACTACCACCCTGCCATTGCTCATGTACTGTTTTCGAAAAATCAACATGATCAACCAGATGGTTGAAAATTTTATAAGGTCAACCTCCTCCTACATCATACGAGACACACTCTACAATGAGGGGTGTGTGGACAGATTTAAAGTTGTTGAAGTAACAAGCCTCAATATGCCTATGTTGCAACATCCAGAGATCATTTTCCAAACACCTATCAATTCTGCTAGCCACCCTGTGTTCTCCTAATCCTTTACTTGACCAAGAGAAGAAATGGCCAACGCTTTTGATCTCAGCTAAATGATGATTAGTGACAAAGGAATCAAAATCTTCAGTTTCATAAGAGGTAATAGGAGCTCTATTAATTGACAACACAACATTAAACTCTCTAGTTATCAGCCAAGGAGAATGAATAGAAGCTGCCAAACCACTCAATTCAGTCCACAAACTCTTTCTGTCACTAATTATATGGAGTCCATAAACACAAGAAATCAAGGAAAAAAGAGCACCTTGATTAAACACCTCAAGATGAATACGCTGTTCAGATTTACTAATAACCCTGATATCCACAAAGAGGGACTTCCACCCTAACCAAATCCTACCTCTAATTGAATAGTCGTAATTGCAGTCCCAATTCCAGCAAGAGCCAAACTTCTTCATGATATTTTTAGTATTATGCTTCTTTACCCTAGTTTCTAAAAGAGCAACTAGGTTAATATGATGCTTTCTCAAAAATGACCTAACCTTAATGATTTTCACAGGGTCATTGAACCCCCTGATGTTACAAGAACAGAACTTAATCATGTGAGATATAGATCAGCTCCTTCACCATTCACCTCATCATCCTCTTCACAAGTGGGGGAAAGCAAACAATAAGTATTATGCATAGGAGTTGGACACATTGGAGCTTTTCCCATATCTCTTGTCCTCTTAGTAACAATTTTCCATTTTTTAGCCTGAGAGGAGCTTGCTTTAGATGTTTTTGCAGCAGGAGTAAACAGCTGCTGATCAGATTTATCAACAACAGGAGTATTCATCTGAATGCACCAAACTGAAGAGTAACACTTCCTGTTTTCAATGTTTCAGTAGCTAACTGGAGTAGAAGTCTCAGGAATAGCTTTTTTCACCCATTGTTGAACAGGTTTTTTAGCTTTAGCCTGAGTCTTATCACAGTTATGTCCTGCTATGTTGCATTTCTTACAATAGGAAGGCCTCCAATCATAGAGCACTTTTTGTTGAAATACAACTCCATATGGGTCCTCAATATGAACATAATCAATGAGAGGCTGAGTGACATCAACTTCTACAAGGATTCTAGCAAATGAACTCCTAAGTTTATGTGTGGTACATTCGTCAACATATAAGGAGGTTCCAATCATACTTCCAATTCTACTCAGAGCTTGTTCACCCCAGCAATTCAAAGGGAGATTAGGGAGCTTAACCCAAAGAGGGATGACTTTCAGAACCTCCTCATGAAAGTTAAATTGGGGAGACCAAGGCTTAACAATAATAGGTTTGCCATCGAAAAGATGAGGGTCAACAAATAATATCTCATTTTTATCTTCAATAGATTGGAAATGAATAATAAAATATCCCTCATCATGATAAAACAATTTTGGCTCACCAACATTGTTCCATTCAGTTGAAATAAATCTTCTAAGAGTAGCTAAAGTAGGGGTGAAACCAATAACATACAAAATCATGGCATTCTCCCATTTCTTAGTTAAAGGCTCAATATCAGATTGCATAAGCTTAGCTACTGATTTACCTAGATGATCACTAGGAGTCACAAAATGAAGAGATTGTCCTTTACGAGCAAGCTTAGCATGATAAAACAAGGTATTCCATACCGGATTAACATCATCAGAGTCAACCTCAAGATTCAATCTCCTAAAAGCAGAAGGATGTTGAAACTTGCCAGTCTTCTCCATCGGTATTATTCCATTGGATTGTACTTTGGTAGCCTCCTGATCCCTCTATTGAGTGTTACCAGTCATCTGAGCAATACTCCTAAAACCTTCTCTAGCATTTCCTGAGCTTGAGTCCTCTTCCTAGACATTGTAAGAGAGGCGCACGTTAACAAGCCACACTACCGTGCGCTTAAATAGCCATGGTTAGAGAGCACAAGCTAATTCGAAAATTCTATTGTCCTCAATAGTTATGCATTTTCAAATCAAATCACCGTGATAATTTTCCCACGAATGGATATTTAATTTTCTCGATCGTTGTCCAACTTTATCTTTATTAGGGGCCTATTTTTCACATAGCATAAACAACCAAATACTTCAAAGTAAGATAAATTTGGCACATAACCAGACAACAACTCATAAGGGGTTCGTTGTTTTAATAAAGGTATAAAAGTGTGATTGTTGAAATAATAAGCAGTCAGAATACATTCGCCCTAGAAATCAATAGGCAAATGGGCCTTAAAACCCGATGCATGAGCCACATTGAGGACATGTCGATGATTACACTCAAACCTACCAATCTGTTACGAAGTATTAACACAACATGTTTTGTATATGATATCCATATAATCTGTGCAAACTATCACGCAAACAAATCAACTCTTGTCGATCGCACTTCTAATATCTTTAACTTGTTGAGTTGCGTTTGAACCATAGCACAATATATAGTTGATAAACAAGTTTTCTATGCTTATAATTCACCTAGTGGCTACTTTATAAGAACCCTAAATATCACAATGAATTCATGCAAAAAAACCATTAGCTTTACTAATACTTAAACAAAAAGAATTACGATGTTGCTTGTCTAAAAATGTAAACTTGACAATCGTCTTAACAAACATTATTTTTAAAGCTACTAGCTACTAAGAAGGAACCACTTTCGTAAGATGGGTGACCCAAATGCCGATGCCATAATATGGAAGTGTCTGAAATAACATATCTTATTTTCTTGAACATGTCAAATCAAATGGAACACATTGACCCCATTACGTTGCTCCCTTGTCCCACCAGGTTCCTCGAACTGGGGTCCTGAATAACACATATCTAATAAGTAAAGAAACATAATTAATTTGTTTTTTAGAAATTGAGATACATACATTAAATTACAATTGAGGTATTGTCTAAGATAACATTATTACTATATTGAAAATAAACCTCCTTGGTTACAATGTTACTTTTACTAGTAAGAAGACCGGTATGTCCGAAGAAGTATCATGAATTTCACAAAACAAGTCAATATTACCCAACGCATGAGTCGACACACCTATATCAATGACCCATTAACATAAATTAGCCTTCCCTTGAAACTTTGGAGTATTATTCGCAGACAGAAGAGGATCAGGTCTCATTCGGCGATGCCTCGTTGCAATAACTTCAAAGGGAAAGAATCCTTTGAAGAGTTCAACAACAATAAGTTGTTGGAATTGAGAATATGAAAGAGCAAGAAGACTGAGCATTCAATATCAGCAATATTAGATACTACAACCCCTCGTTTGCAGCCGTCCATGGAGCTACTAAAGATACCATGACCACGTACGCCACAACTCTCGCCATCACGAGCCCCTTGTCACCAGAATGATGATTTCTACCCCAACGTCCGCGGAGGCACCTCACTCACGCGAACCAATGAGTACATAACATTTATCTTTGAAAAAATTGGCAATAAATACCTTGGTTTAACCTCTTTTTTGAATTAAATACCTAGGTTCTTTTTTATTATATATAAATACCACATTTGCTTTATTTTTTTTAAATCAATACCAACTAATGGATTAGCCCAAAAATTTAACGAAATTTGACTAACTTTAACAGAGATTTCTTGTTAGAGGGTCCCACAACGTCAATTATATATACCTACCCTTGATTTCACTCATGTCTTTAACTAGCAAGCGCAATGTATCTGTTAAAATTGGTCAATTCCAGTTAAGTTTTTGGGCTAATCCTTTATATGGTATTAATTTCAAAAAAATGAAGCAAGAATGTATTTATATAAAATAAAAAGAATCTAGGTATTAATTTCAAAAAAGAGGTTAAATCTAGGTACTTATTGCCCATTTTTCCTTTATCTTTTTCATGCCATTTACGTCCGCAATGCTAACAATTACGAGTTTCATCGTTATGAGCTTGGTGGATGGTCAAAGCACCCTCATAAAAAACTTGACAACATCCGTGCGGGTATCATAAGCATCTGTCACAGTTTGGTGTTGCTAAGCCAAAAGAGCCTTAATGTGAGCATATGTCACTGATGGTAAGTGTTCAAGCAATGCGATCCTTACGCAACGTCATGGTACTTCTTGGTATCAGGACCTCACAAATTTTGATGAAGATTTTCATGTTCCAATAACATAATATAATCTGTCGCGACGAGAAAGGTACAAGAAGGTAATTTTGTGCCACCCACCAATTCCTCCCACAACCAATGTAGCTCATTATAGTCCTAAAAAACGGAACGATCACATTAGTCGCAAGAACTATTTCGTGCTTGTTGTTTCTCAAAGGTAAAAGACTATTTTATAAGAGACTTAAAGGTAATGCTCCGAACCTACACAATGGATACCAACCTAAGGGAGGTTTGGGTCAGGGGCGGACCCCCGTGAGAACAAGGGGGGACCACTGTCCCTCCACTAGGTTATAAATATCGTGCGCAATACTATGACTGAACTGCAAGGAAGCTCAGATGGTTTTGTCCAGTGTACAGAAACAGCTCAGTGTGGAAATAGGCGCGGAATGAATCCCCATAACACCCATTTTCGTTGACCTTTTGTTTTTCTTTTTCAAGTTCTTTTCCCTTTTCATTTTGGTCATAGTCTCTACTCCTCACTACTACTAAATTACTTATCTTAAATGTTAAAATTTTAATATTGTTATTATTTCTTTTCCAATTTTAGTAAGTAGGTATCTAGCTATTTAGGTCTAATTTAGTAATTTGGGTATTTTAATTGATGTTTATGTTAAAATTGTAGCATAAGAACAAAGTTATTTTTATTGCATACTTCAAATTTCCTGTTTATAATTACTGAATTAGTTAAGATATATTCATATATGTGGCTAAATAATTTAGTTAATTAGTTAGTTTTGTTTTTATTTTAATCCGAAGGATGATCTTTCCAGTTATCGGCCGTAATTTGGTATTTGAATTAATATATTAAATTTGCTAATCACTTTATTTTGATCTTAATTTTTGAATGACTTCGAACCCATAAGGTGGCAACTCTGGATCCGCCACTGCCCCCACTTCAAAAAAATCAGAAAAGAATTATATAAAATTGTCCCCCCATCGTCAAACTCCTGGATCCACCACTACTTTGGGTTGATTCCCTTTACTGCTTAAGTCAGTATCTTAGAGAGAAAAATCATAGAGAGAGAAACTCTAACATAAAAATAGAAATTTATGCGAAAAACGTGCTTAACTATTCAGATGTGATATAAGGGTATTTATACCTTCATTAAGGGTCCTTAGGCCTCTTGGTTTTGCCCTAAAATAGGATCTTTTAATTGGCTAACCACTAAACACTTGACATGTGGCATAGCTGGTTGAATATTCTGATTTGAGCTTTGTATCATCGAAGGGTTCTTTTCTCTAATCATTGGTGGAGCAATCTAAGGTTAACACATGTCTCCCTTATAGGGAGACACATGTGACTCCCTGGTGCTGACAAGTGTCTCCATTTTATTGAGTGACACATGTCAATCATAGACTAGGCCACATGGCGCTTAATTTAAGGGCTAATTTTTACTTGTATTTTTTGACGCTAAAAGGTGATTTATCTATTCCTTAACACTAATAAATTTCCTTTCACAAGTATGATCAGCCAAACTTTCCAAAGATTTTACTATAAGATTACTTAGTAACAACAGAAACTGGGTCCACGTAACCTGTGAGAAGGGGACATGTGGACATTTCTTTCACCCCCATATAAATATCTTTCCCTCTATCCTCATATTCACCTTTGTCTAAAGTGAAATTTCTAGAGAGAGAGAGAAGCTTTGAGTATTCTACAAAGAGATCGTCCAAATTCTTGAACGTCCAAAAGTGCATTCGAGTCTGCTGGTCAGTTATTTTCTTTATCTTCACTTCATTTTATCTTTTCAATAAATTGACTCTTCATAGTTGTCCAATAAACTCGGCACTAGCAGAATAAGTCTTTGACAGGCTAAAATCGTATAACCTAATCAAAGATAAATCCTAAGTACTCTAACAATGATAGTCAAGGGAAGTATGGTCGAATCCACAGAGAGACGGAGTTCTAAGTTAATATTTAGATAAACAGCTTCTTCAGACAAAATCAGGGAAGAATTAGCTGAACTACTAATTAAACACTAGAAAGCAATACAAAGAGAGATTTTAAACTATGGAATAAAGGTCTAGGAAATTAGTTCGGTCTACCATGCTTATACCTATCAAGGGATCAAACAACTATCAGAACCTTGGTCAAGAATCGATAGATTAGAGCACGTGTCAAGCTATGGTTAAGTCTCAACGCCCATAATTCCACATATGCAGCATGTTCATAAACATAATCAGAATTACTGATGTGTACTAGACCTCTAAAAGTAGGACGGGTCTGTGCAAACAATTATTAACCTCAAGCAATCAATGAAACTGCGAATAACATTAATTACTCATCAAAGAACAAATCACACCATAATCAATCTATCAAACCCTAGAAACTAATAGCAATTCTAAGTAATCAAGGTATAAACATAGCTTCCCTTCCTAAATCCCTAGAAAATAGACTACTCAGACATAATTGAATGAACAATAATAAAATAAATATAAAACCCTAATCTTAACATCATGAATCAATCAATAATTAAACTAAATAATTAAGAAATAACTAAAGAGATTAAGAGTAGAGAGAAGTACCAATTAACGGAAAGCAATAACCTTTCTTGAAATCAAATTCGAGGTTCAATCACCCGTTCAACTAATCTAAAGTGTTTAATCTAATAAAACTCTCTAAAAAACTAAAACTAAGAGCAATGGAAATAAACTAGAATAAAAGCTGTCTCTAAAATAATGAGGGAAATCTATTTATAATAACCCATAAAATCTAATAAAAATGAAATAATAAAAGATAGATTTTCGAAAACGCGTGCCCGGTACCCGATCGGGCAATGGGCCGCCTGATCGGGTCGGTACAAAAATTAGGCCAACAAATTTCCTTTGACTTGGCGCACAGCAGCAGCTAAATTGGGGATGGCTGGCCCACCCGATCACTCACCCGATCGGGTCCATGATCGGGTCCACAGCAAAGTCCCAACACATCTCTTGTTCTCCTCTTGGACGCACACATCAGCACAATGATGGGGGCTTTGGGCTGCCACCCGATCGTGTCGGGCACACCTTGCCTGATCGCGCCTGGGTCACAATGAGAGCCCAACTTAGCCTTCTTGGATACGCAACACAACAACAACACTCTTCATAATTTGGGCCTGCCCGATTGGGTGGGCCTTGCCCAATCGAGTTGGGCTTGAGATACTCAACTTGTTTTTCTTTGTTTCTTCACCCGATTGGGTCGGGTGATGTCCGCCCGATCGGGTGCGAAACCCTACCACCCGATCACATAATCTACGCCCGATTAGGCCATATTTCGCCCGATCAGAGTACAGGGAAACTCCTTTTGACTCTTTGACTCTCAATTCTTCGTTTAGAGGTCTTGGGAACTCCTAAACCATCCATAAAGGTTGTGAGCATTCCTACTGCCTCGGAACAACTCGTAAAGCCGTGGTTGCTTCCAAATAGCTCGAAAATAAGGAGAAAATCCATAAAGCCTGCAATTCAACACTAAAACACAAAACCACGACTATATACGATAATCAGTATAAAATAGCTTCGAAGAGCTCAAATGACGCACGAATTAACTTATAAATAGGTGAGAAAAGTCTATATAAATACGTGATATCAGTCTTGAGCCCTAGAATCAATATGTCTTCTTCGGCTTATTCTAAATTGGGCCAATTTCAGCTATTCGTCCATGCCTCAATTTTATTTGGCTTGTCCAAGAGGGTCCGACGTCCCAATATTTGTCGGTTTTGGATAATATGTAACTATATTCATGCCAAGATAAAAGTTTGTCATGCCCGGCAATGATGCCACAATAGCTACCGCCCCCATAACCTTTTTCTTGTATATAGGCTGGCTCTAGACGCTGGTTTGCGCTTTCTTTTGCACTAGTTCGTTTAACAAGTGTTTCACCACTAAGACATGGGGCAGATCCAACTAATTCCCAATTCTTGAATGAACATTTTATCGTTCTTGTCCTAGGCACCCAATAATGTGGACGACTCTTGATACATCATTTGCACTAGGTCCGGCTATTTGTCTGCTCTGGACGGCTCCTAATGCGGAGATTGCTCGAAGAATGAGGCACCGCAACCGGGGTGGTAATGGAAGTGGACGAGGTGCTCTTTGGTTGGACCTAGAGCAGGAGAGTGATATGATGGTAGTTAAATTTTTTTTGACAAAAGAAGCACAAACAATAATCTTAGGAAAAAAATCTTGGTAATGGAGGGTCATGCGCCTTTTACTAGTCCTTCATTATGATTTATTGCTGCCCCTTAAGAGTTACTTTTTGCAGAAGCTTCTCTTCCCGTTCTCCCCAAACCCAAACGAGGGAAGATTTGGTTTTGGATACTGAGGCTGCTGTCATAATTGCTGCACCTTAAGGCTCAGTGTTTAGTGGAGTCGTTTCTAGTCCCGTGAGGCAAATTCCTCCGCACGTATGTCAGGCGTTGTTGTCTTTTACTGAGTTTTACCTCCCAAACGTGGTTAGAACACTTCGTGTTGGTGGACGGTCTATGAGTCCATCCAACGCATTGTCGGTCGTCTATTCCATCAAGGCTGATAGTTCATCTTTTTCAGATCGCGGTAAAAGGCCCCAAGAAGAGGCAGCAACATAGGATACAACATGCTCGTCCGAGGTGCGCACCCCAGCCTTTGTGAAGAAGTCTAGGACGGAGAAGGAGAAGTTCGATAACTCTTCAAATCTTATCCTGACGACTTCTTGAAAAGTCTTAAGGGGGCAAAATCCTGTCATGTGGGCTACATGACTCAAATTGGCAGCAAAGGTATATCACTTTTCCATTTGAGATTTTCTCTTGAAATTCCATTGTGCTTTTTTAAGCTCACTCTTTTGTATTTATTGTCTTGCACAATTCTTCCCTCGCCTCATTATGATGGCGGCTGCCATGAGCGGGAACAAGAAGTTTGTCCTTTAGGCGACTGATGTTGGGGACAAGGCCATCCAAAAGATGATGGAGGCCAAAATTTTACCAAACCAAACTCAGTTGGCCCTTGAGAAGTGGTTAGCCGGTTGGGGAATGAGTACAATAAATGCTTGGTCTAAGTCCAAGAACTATACAAAGATAAGGACCAATTGGAGCTAGCTCTCTCCATCTCTCATGCCGAGCCTCTGGCTAAGCATGATCAGGCTCTGGCGATGGCTAATAAACTAAGGAAGGAGCTTTCCGTTCTTAAAGTGAAGCGCAAACAACAAACACCAAGATGTTATTGATGCGGTCAATGCCGTCATGGAGGTTGACGTTGGCAAGGGGAAGAAAGATTTTAAGCTAATGGCGAAGTCTAAAGAGGTCCCGCGTTACACCAGATGCATGCTATATTGCGAGGCAGGTTGCAAGGCCAAGGTGAAGGGGGGAAGAGTGTCCCAAGTTTGTGGATACTAACGGTGAGGATGAGCCTAATGAGGAGGAATCTTCAGAGTAAAAGGAACCTAATGGTGAGGATGTCCCACAAATCAACAATGATCAAGGAAACTTGATATATCCCTATCATGTGGTCACTGGAATATCCACTACTTGCCAGCCTCTTGTCGTTCTGCTGGTTAGGACGCTCTTTCCCATTCTTTTGCACACCTCCATAGGCATCTAGGTAACCCTCTTAGCTGCCTAATTTGGAAGCAAGGTAAGGAACGTCGGATACAAGATAGGTATCCCCTTTAGCCTTTCCAATATGGACGCAATTTAATGAAGGATATCGTAGCTGTATATTCTACTTCTTCCTCGGCGTAGAAGCCACCTTTTGTAAAACGTTAGAGCCTCAACTTTGGCCTTAATGCCACCTTTGTAAGACGAAATGACTTAAGTTATGTAAATCGTCGAAGAAGCCACGTTTTATAAAACGTGAAAGCTTGATAAATGGTGTACTAATGTTTTCATAATTTTGTCTTATTCTCAACTTAACGTCTTCTTTGTGCAACTGAATTCTTAAATTATGCTAAGTTATTTTTCGTTCAAATTGATATACCATATGCCAAACCATATACCAGATGAATGAAACAATAATTTATGTCAACAATAGTTGATACATACTTGATCGTCTAAAGTAATCACATTCCAGTTACATGAGTGGAAAAATGCTCAACTGCATCGGCATGCTAGGCGGTAAGAAAGATGATGATATTCCCTTTCTTCTTCCTCAACTGAAGCTTGTTAAGTTACTTTAACTTTTAATTTTTTTTCCAATTATAGCCTATTGATTAGGTCGTTTTGCTATTTATAGTCTATTAATTTTTATCTTGCCAACTACTTCCTAGAAACACTAATCTCTTAACAAGTTGCTGCCAGTTTTACTAATTACCTTATTGACCTATACTGGCAAGTCAAATTATGATTAAGATTTTGAAATTCTTATTTTATTCATTTTTACAATTGTTTATAATTTTTTTTTGATATATGATATGGTAATGAGTACAAATTTCAAGACGACATTTAATCGCTATTTTTTTGTTCTGAATATGATGTTTTGTCAAATAGAGAACACCACCATGTGTTTTTCATGGCCACAAATACCGACAATCCCTACGAAACTAGTACCAAAAAGTTGTTTTTAGGCACGTACTTCAAAACGGCTTTTGCAGGTTGAAAACGAAAGTTTTCTGAAAATAAACAACATGCCTTCCATAGGCACAAACTTTGAGAATCCATACAAAACAAGTACGAAAAACCAAGAGTTCGGGCACGCACTTTGAGGCAATATTTTGGCTTTTTTAGGCAGAAGACGACATTTTTGGGAAAAAAAAAAGCAGTCAACACTCCCACGCCTTAACAAGACAAAAATATCGAGAATCGTTACCAATTGAGTACCAATACACTGGCACGCACTTCGAGGCAACTTTATTGACCATTCTGAACGAAAACAAATATTTTCATTAAAGGACGATGTCCTATGTGCTCGAAAATCTTGCTCCTTGGTACTTGTTTCATACGGATTTTCAAAATTCGTGCCCCATAAGAACGAACGACAATGTTCCTTTTTCAATAAGTGTCGTTTTTAGTCTGAAAAAACTTGACAAGTCGTCTAGGAATGTGTGAATGAAAACCCGACTTGTTGGTACTCGTTTCGTAGAAATTCTCGATATTTGTGCACATAAAGGGCGCACAATTGTAACAGTATTCTGTAAAAAGCCGAAAATGTCGCCTCAAAGTGCGTGAAAAAGCCGAAAATGTCGCCTTAGGGTGCGTGCTCGAGAACACGGCCTGTTGGTACTCGTTTTGTAGGGATTATTAAGATTATTCGTGGCCATAAAGGGTGCACGACAATGCCCGTTTTCTGAAAATATATTGTCTTTTTAGCCTTAAAAAGTCGCGTTGAAGTGCGTATCCGAAAACCAAATTTAGTTGTGCTCGTTTCCTAGGGATTCTCGAATTTTTTGTCCATAAATGACGCACAATGGTGTCCGTTTTTCAGAACAACGTCGTTTTTTGTATTAGAAATGATATTAAATGTTGTCTCAAAATTTGTGCCCATTATCATGTCATATATTAAAAAAAAAAATTTAAAAAAATTTCAAAATTGAATAGAGAAAGAAGTTTAAAATGTTAATCACATGGTTTGATACGTCAAACAATTGATTAGTATGATAATTTGTGAAAAGGTCAGTAATCTACTAAGAGATTAGTGTTTCTAGGCAGTTGTTGGCAAGAAAATGATTAAAATATTATATTTAGCAAAATAACCTAATCAATGTATAGTAATTCACGAAAAAATCTTTTACTTTCTTAAAGTTTGTGTTAGACTGAAATTGAAGCATAAATCAATAACATAATCAGTTTTCTAATAATTGTTGTTTGTCTTTAATGCTACTCATCGATATTTAGGTTATATATGGTGTTTGTATACTATTTTAGCCATGTATAGTTGTGCTTCTGTTAGCGAAGATCCCTTATTTCTAAAGGTCGGTGACCTTTAGGAGCAAATCACCTCTCATGTATTCTGGACAATCTTGCGACGGGATATTATTTGTCGACAAGTTTTTATTCCAAAGACACCACATGAAAGAATATGGAAAGAATCGCCACTTGAGTGAACTCTAATTCATTAAGAGAATTTGTTTGCTTAGAGACGCTACGCAGATTATAGCGTACACCTGGGTGTACCTTGTGGTAGGTACACCCGGGTATAAGTAATATATTTTTTGCACGCCCAGTGTATCACAAAACAAGCTATGCCTCAGTGGTCAGGCGCGCATCTTTTCAGCGTGCAGTGGGGGGGGGGTTCGATTCCTCTCTCCAACCTAAATTGTACATTTTTAATTAAATTTAATTTTCTTTTCATTTATTTTAATTATCATTTAATTTTTTTAATAATTCATACTAATTTATACAGTTTATACTTATATGAACAACTTTTTCACAATCATTCGGACATTTCCATACTCATTTTATAAGCATTTGAGTATGGTTAATAAATGAGAACATAAAACTCAAATGATATGCTTATTTTAAAATCAAGATATATCATAATTAGAAAATTAAATAAAATCCCAACTCAACTCATACTCATTTGACAATCTCATACTTATTTGAACAACTCATACTCATTTGACTAACTCATATTCATTTTGCCTCGTACTCATTGACTAACTCATACTCATTAAATATACGTACCTCTACGTACACCAAGGTGTACCTTTTACCTTGAGATGCTACGTCATCCAAATTTGCATTTAGTAGCAAGTAGGCCCAACGTCCAGCTCAAGTATTAACAAACGTCTCACTTGTTCTTATTCATTGCATCCAAAGAAACAAGCAATAGATATACATGATAAAACTAACTTTTAAAAAGAGACTCAGGATTGTGTAAGTCGTTAAATAATAAAAGCTCAATTAGTGAAGGGCACTACTAGTATTCTTCCCTCCACTTTCAGTTGCATAGTTTATTAATACTTCGACGACTATATCTATCCAAGCAACGCAATACCGAAGATAAAAATGGCGGAGGGAAAGAGAGCAGGAGCTGATGAGTCGGCGATCATATTCCTGGGCACCGGATGCTCCTCTGGGCTGCCAAGTGCGAGGTGTTTAATTAGGCCAACTGATCCTCCTTGTCCCGTTTGTCATAAGTCCTTGAAACTACCACCTCTCAGCAACCCTAACTACAGGTTCATAATCTTCCACTTCTGCCTTCTTTATTTTCGCAATATGTAGCTTTTCTACTAGCAAATTTAATTTTGTTGAGTTTCTTTTCTGTTGGTTGGTTGTTGTTTCAGTCAACTATATTCTCCGATTTCATTGTTATGATTTCATCAATACTCGTATCCTTCTAGGCTTCTACTAAAGCTTTATAAAAAATTTCCTTATTATTAAATTAAAAATACTGTTCAATTTTATTTTGTTCTTTATGTTTTGTTTTTCCTTATAATCCATTCACAAAAAAATTTCTACTTTGGATCACTTTTACTTGGGGATTATTTTTTATTTTCCTTATTATCGTAGACTTCAAATATTGCTCACTCCCTTTCTTTTTAATTGTCTATTTTCCTTTTTTTTAATCCTTCTTTGTTTGTCTTATTTAGAATATTTCCTTTCTTTGTTATATCATTTTGGAAAAAAATTGACTCGAATAATCCCAACTACTACCGTTCCGCTCAAAATAATCCCAAATATCGGTTATTTTAAATAATACAAACTATTGGAGGTACCTTCTCAAAATAATCTCAACTCTTAATTCTACTATATATAGTAGTCCCAAAATAGATCATTGAAGGTAATAAAAAATAAAGTTTGGATTATTTTGGAAAGGTACCCCTGATAGTTTGGAATATTCTAAAATAACTCATAGATGAGATTATTATAAGCAAAATGGTCATAGTTGGGATTATTCCTGTCAATTTCCCTACAATTTTCTCTATTTAAACCTTACTTTTAATTCATTGGTCTCACATATTCCTGTAATATTTATTTATCGCTCATTACCCTATATCCCACATGACAATTACACTATCTTTACAATAAAATGGAGAACCAAACAAAAAAAGAGGAAATACAATACTATTTCATCACTTAGATAACATGTAATTTAAAATCTTTTATTTCTCAACACCTACCTCTTCTTCTCTGTTTTTATTCAAAAAAGCCAAAAGATTTAGATTATATTCTTATAAATAGTCTTATAATATAAACAAGATTATCATCTTGTCCAATTTTCATTTGTTTCCTCATGAATTCCAAATAGGCCGGAATGGAGGGAATATTAGATGACACGAGTTATTCATAATTTAAGTTGTATTTACGCCTAAGAGATGCCTCTGAATTTCTACACATTATAATTTAGTAGTAGTTAGAGATAACTATTCCCCCGTCTCATAAAACACTATATACTTGATCGGGCATTTAGTTTTAGATGATAAATTATTGTTTGATTATCAATTGTATTTTATTAAAAAAAGGTAGATGTGAGAGGTGTTAGTGGGTATTATTTTATTTGGATGTGAGAGAATAGTGTGTCATGGGTGAAAAGTCAGAAAACAAAGTAGTAGTGGGTCGTGTCCAAAAGTAGAAGTATATAAAGATTTTCGGGATGGATGGAAAAAGAAAATTGTTTAGAGCTTTCTAAGACAGATGGAGTAATACTTATCATTTAGTGCAAAAAATTATTACGAAAAAGAGAAAATAAGTCATCCCATTTATAACTTAAATTTCAAAAGTTACAATATAATTGTTCGTTTGCATTCATTCACCATCATTTAATTTGACAAGAAAAGTAACAAAAATATGATGGAGTGACAGTTAGACCACTTTATTTCATACGTGAGGCCACTAGTTCGAATCTTCACATTTATATTGTTTTAAATAAAAGAGAATTATGCAAATAGAATGCTAGTGAAGGAGGGATGATGACACGTGACAGATTAAAATTCTTAGCTACCTTTTTTCAAAAACTTCCTCCGTAACGAAAAGAATGCACCATTTAGTTTGGGCACGCATGTCAAGATAAAAATTTAAAGATTAATATATCTAATTATGTATTTGTAAAAATTATAAACATTAGATCATAAGAAACTACAAGTTGAGACGAATCAAACAAGACCCCAGATGACTATATTTTCCCTTATGTATAAGTCACAAATTGCGATTAAATTTAAAACTGTGAATAGTGTCTAAAGTGCAAAAGGTGCGTTTATTTTGTTACAGATGAAGTATATATACATATTAATCAATCATTAATCACTCTAGGCTAACCATCTAAAAAAAGATATTTTTTGGAGTATAAAGAGGGCAACCTTTTATTTGTAATGTCAACTTTTAACATTAAAGTAAAAAAATTGAGATAAAAGTACAAATAGAGTTTCTCTTGAGTTAAAAATACATATAATGTGTTTTAGATGATTAAAAAGTTGCATATGATCACAAGTAGACAAGGTGATAATAGAATAGTACACAAAATTAATAGAACTTATGATACATGATTCAAAATAGTAAAATGTTGGGAAATTTCGTGAGGTACCCTAGGGGTTAGAGCTAATTCCTAGGGTTCCTCTCTGGTTTTCGATCTAGCTCAAATGTCATTAGAGTCAATCTGTGGCTAAAATGCCCTTACTAGTAACTGGCGTTAAGTTTCTATTAAGGATTCTTAATTTTAATTAAAAAACTAAAAAATATTAATAATAATCATAGAAAATTAACAAAAATAAAATAAAAAACCCCACCCCCACCCCCTCCTACTCTCTCTCCAACCCCCTCCCTTCCCCCACTCAGGCCACGCCCTCCCTCCCACCCCACCTACTCTCTCTCCTCCAGGCCCGTCTAAGGCCCTGTGCAGGGTGGGCTCCCGCACAGGGCCCCGCGGACCTATAAGGGCCCTAGATAAATACCACTTATAAAATATAAATGCTGCAAGTATCTTCAACCAATTTACCTTTGGTTCAGTGGCAGCAGCATAATACATGCTTGCAACGCATGAGTTTCAGGGGGTTGGAGTTCGATTCCTCCCTCAACCCTTCTTGCATCTTTTATGTTTCAAGCTTTATCATTCTTCTCCTTACACTTGTCAATTATTTTTGTCAAGGCTTTTATCACTCTTTTTCATACCTTTGTTAAATGTAGACTTTTAGTATATGTTAATTTCGACACATTTTTCATTATTTTAAATTAAGAATACTTATGATTTTCCTCTTAGTACTTTTCTCTCTGTATGTTTTTTATTATTATTTTTTCGCCAACTTATAATAATTATAGACTAAAAACGGTATATCTTAGCACATATAGTACCCTATAATTTGATGATTTAGTATGCTAAGGGGAAAATAATAGATGATTTTAAATATAATATTGCAAAAATGATTCTAAGTGCTCAAAAAAATTGATAAGGTTATAGGTTGTTATGGTGTAATATTATAGGGGTCTAACTCCAATCTTTGATTTCGCACAGGGCCCCCACTTTCTATGAGACGGCCCTGCTCTCCTCCCTCCCACGACTTTGAGACCCACACCGCCACTGAAACCCTTTAGTTCGTTTTGGGGAAGCCTTCTTTGTTACAAACGAAATGGGAGATGAAGTCGAGGGAGTTGCGAAGGGAAGATGGACATGGCGTTAAGTGGTAAAGTCGGACATGGCGTAGCTTTGCTGCTACTATCTCAAGACAATTTTCATTTGGTAAAACATATCTTGGGTGGGGGAGGGCCTCGTTGCTCACTAGCCTATGAAGATGGCTGAACACTTATATGGATTAACTCTTTCGTTCAGAAACACTCGCTTCTGGATGGCTTCCAATCTCTTTCTCTCATTTTGGTGTTCTCATATCAATCTTTCTTATGGTTGACTCTTCCATCTCTAAATTGGGTTGGTAGAATAGGTTTACATCTTCATAGGTTGTTTGCTTGATGTGCACCATATTACCTTGCACATATAAAGACGAGATCATTAAACATCCATAGTCAAGCCGAACAATATTCTGGCAATGGTGTCCGACAAGAATAAACCCAACACTTCAATGGGTCGAAGAAGAAATACTATATGTTTGAGGGTCATAACTCATTCTTACGTGGCCGAAAATATTTGAGGAGGAAAAAGAACTCATTTTATTAGGAATACAAAAAGTATAAATTGAAGGAATTAAATAAAAAAGAGAAGATAGATATGTGATGAGAATGGTAGCTGCTTGGTCTAAAAGAATCTTTAGACGAGTTCCTATCTCTTTAAAAGGCGATGGAAAATCTTCTCTCTTTCTTTTTAAAAATCAAAATTTACTTTCTTCCAGAGACGAAAAGTGAGAAAAGAAAGTTATATTTATAGTGGAGGTGAAAAGCACCCCCAAGCAGTAAAAACTAAGGGATACATACCATCTTCATACACATATACCTAGTCCTAACTTCTTCCAAACATATTACATTTTAGGGTCAAAAAATGAACGATTTTAACTGATGAACTAGTAATAGTAAAAATAATCCCTCTTTTCGGGGCAAATATTGTAGCATAAAAATGGCATCTTGTAGAGTAGCAAGTGTCATGCCGCCAAGTCACCACGTGTCACTTCCAAAAGCAAGCACACGCCATTCATTAGAGCATTACATGTATCCACTCCAGAGACTAACACAGGTTAGATTGCCGAATGAGCTTGTGTCCCCCATGCCTTAGAGCATTACGGTGAAGCCATTAGGCTTAAAAGGTTAGCCTTAGTAAGCCCAAGTCTCAAAAAACAGCTACGTATGAATGACTAACCAATAAGTGCTTGCCATGTGGCGAATATATTTGGCCAGCTAAACAAAACGCCCTATTATTTGGCAATTGAAAAGGAACAATCATATCCTTTTATTTTTTAGTATAATATCATTATAAGAAAAGGTAGAATATCTCTCCTAGAAAAAAAGGCATAACACTTCTCATATCACCTCAGACCATTCTCTCTGTGCTTTACTTCTTTAGCTATCCGACTTAAACTTTAGAAGGGAACCACGTGCACCCAAAATCCTCTCTGGTCGTTTTTCCTTTGTACAAATCAAGAAGCCGGGTCAGGTCGTTATGTACACTAATCTCCAGAAATTATATTTACACTCATAAGAAGTCCAAGATAGCTTTAAGTCCTACAACTAAATGAGATTTAAAAAATGGTACCTTACTAAGATTATAAATGTTCAAATTGATATGAAATAGATTAAACAACAAAGTATATGAACAACGTTTGAGAAAAAAAAAACTTTCTTTGTTTTTTTCAGTTGTGACACTTTGACCAAAAATCTCTCACAATTTAGGTCAAAGTATCACAACTGGTAAAAACGGCGAAAGTACAAAATTTTGCTTTGAGTTTATAAATATGGAATTCATTTTCAAAAATTTATTCGAGCTGATTTAACATTATTAAAATTATCAATATTAGACAATTGTAGCACAACTTCTATTCATATAAATTTTAGTTATATATCTAGTTGTTCATTGAAAATAGATTATATTGAACACTTGCACCTAAACTTCCCTAAAACTAACGTTTTGCTAATTAATTTATGACCTTGATTCCCAAAATGACCTCCTTTATATATATGTTAATCTTAAATGGCCTCAATGCATGCAAAAACATAAATGGTTGTTGGAAAGGAGAAGTGATGGAATTTTACAAAAGCGACCGATAATTTATGTCAAAGTGGATTTAATTATTTAATTTTAACTTAAAAATTGTTACTCCCTCCGTCCCAAAATAGTCTGAACACTTATTTTTTATGTTAATTCCAAATTAGTTTGAACACTTTCATTTTGACACTTGAAAAAGACACTTGAAAACACTTCCTTCTATGGGGTTTCAACACTTGAAAAAAGACGGTGAGCCATGTCGCTTACTGACAGATCGCCTTGTGGACTTGAAAATTGAAGCCGCCATGTTGATGATTTTCTTGTCCCTAGTGGTGGAAGCTGTAGCCGCCACTAATCTCTGATGTCTTCCTTTACAGTGTGTTTGAGAAAAAAAGGGGAAGGAAAAGAAGGTGAGGGAAGGGAAGGGGAGGGAAGAGAAAGGGAAGGGGTGGGAAGAGAAAGGGGTGGGAGGGAAGAAGGATGAGTTTACCTTTCAAATCTCTCCATTTTGTAGGGAAGAATTTCCATCAAATTAATCCTTCCATTTCTCTCCTCTACAAACCCCTCACTGTATGACTTGGTATCCAAATAATGGATTTTGACACCTCCCTTCCCCTCCCCTCCCCTTCCCTTCTATCTTGGCTTTCTAAACAAACTATTAGTCTCTAAAGCTTCTCTGAGAAGTTATTATAGATGCTTCTTTGAGAACCTGAGTTAGTTACTTTCAATGGTGATATCATTTTCTTTTCCCTACAATTTTTATCAATAATAACAAACTTCGACACTCGTTCCCTTGTGAAAAAGAAACTTGTTCAATGAACTACATCCACGGAAATGTTTAATTGTTCCTGGATAAACTCGGTAGTAGCTAGTGAATATATAAGAGAAATAAAATACTACATTCTATATTTTTATAAATCCTTTGTAAGAAAATTATTGAAAGATTATTTGAAAAGAAATATACGGTAGGAAGCTACTTCAGTAGTAACACTACTTCATCAGTTAGTTGCTACTGATCAATAACGTAACCACTTACAAAGGGTATGCAAAGGATAATGCCATTGTTATCTGTAAAATCGCTAGTTAGCTAATCAACCATCTAATCATGATATTAGTATTTAGTTATATATTAGGGTGTATCCTAAGCATGTTACCCTAATGTTATTGTCGGGAGACAATCACAATGTGTCAACACGTAGCAAGTGGAAGCAAACAAGGAAGAAGAAGAAAGCAACGTGAAGATGGAGCACGACTCGCGGAGAAGAAGGCGGTTCGCGGAATTTTGCCGAGAGCCCGCTGGTCGCGGTTTTCACCTCGGGTCGCGGTCCGCCCACCATTGGTCGCGGTCCATCTGTTGCTGTTTTTCGTATCTATCTTGTTTTCTTTATTTCTTTATTTATTTTATTTGTTATCTTTTTGTTTCCTATTTCTACCTTTTTCCTATTTACTAGAGGTTGATATAATTAAGGAATAAGATAGATCGATTTTGGTAGGCAATCCTTTTGGGATTTAGACTTGGAGAGCAAGTACTTTTCCTAATAGGTTTAGGGTTTATGTTTAGCTATAAATAGGGGAGTCTTTTATGCTAAACATTGAGATGGGAGATGAACACATATTGAGGATTGTAGTATTGTTGTGAGGTTGAAAACAATAATATAATATTGTTTGAGGAGAGGAAATTCAAATTTCCTCATTAAAAAAGTTCATATTCCCTTTAATTCTTGTCATACTTTGCATTACAATTCTATTTTGTGAGAGAGAGACTTATTCTTTTGTCTACAACGATTCTGGTAATCCTTACGCCCACGCTTCCGCACAACAGTTATTTTCTACTCGTTTAGAACTCACTCACTTGAAATCTTTTAAATGAGCAAATAAACAAAATGGGTCTGGTAATATATCATGGGCAGGAGACACTTTTTTTCCATGTATGATAAAAGTAGTAAATGAAGACTATTACCTATATTTGTCTACATATAGTGCTTCGGTTTTAAGGTGCTTCGGTTTTAAAGTAGTTAAGTGCTTAGTCTTAGATATATGTTGTTAAAACACTTGTTTGTTGATCTGCAGGTGCAATACATCTTTGCTCATCGACTATTGTCCGCCCAATACCGAGCATCAATATATAATAATTGATGTTGGTAAGACCTTTAGAGAGCAAGTACTTCGATGGTTCACCTTCTACAAGATTCCTCGCATTGATGCTGTGAGTTTACATCTTCATATTTATTTTACGCATATCAAAACAGTAGAAATAATTGCTGGGGGAACTTGTATGAGAACCACCACCTTTTTCGTGTTGCTCTCAACATTTTGCTAGCTTTTTCATCACATATCATTATATGAGTCTACTCCATTTGGTGATTATAAACTTTTCCAAGCTGAAAACGTGCAATATGTATTACTTTAGTTTGAGTGTGCTTTTCTCGGCCTTGGAATGTTCCGAGGTTCTTTTTTTACCTTCAGATAAGGAGTTGTTTCGATTTTCAAAATACATTGTCATGAGACATCACAACTTTAACTGCATCATATAAGCATAAAGATTATTCCAATGATGAATGTATCAAATTTGGATGTTGAGAAAGAGACTGGGCAGCTGATACTTTTTTTTTGTTTAGTTGAATTGTTGTCAAGGAGATATGTAGAGCAATACATTTTACTTCGGAAAAATATTAATTGTTCTTTTCGGTAGTCACTTTTCTTCTTATATATGTATATTTTATTAGGTTTTTTTTTCTCAACTCCGATCCTATTTTGTGAATTTAAATTTAGCTACTTTATATCGTGATAAAAATTTTGACCTAGGCAACGAACGACTTACGATATTTAATGTCCTTGATTGCAATATGGTGTATGTTTATGTTTAGGCATAAAAAGTAGTTTATACTTTCTTTTTTTTAGCTACTCTCGCATAAACTGCCATTCTTTCTTTTTCGTATAGATTTTCACTTTCGAATGGAAAAGATTTAAGGCTATTTGGAACACTGCAGGTATTATTAACGCATGAACATGCTGATGCAGTCCATGGTCTCATTGATCTACATTGTGTGAGGCGATTCCACAATGATAATACTCCAATTCCACTTTATGCCACTAAAGAATGTCTTGAGAGGTATGGATATTTCTTAACCAGTATGCATGGTTACTCTATCTCCGTTATCGCCCCATTGTTACAGCTAGGGGTGTTAATGAGCTTAGCCTGTTCGCGAGCTGCTCGAGTTCGACTCAAAATTTTCACAAGCCGAGCACAATCATGTTCTGTTCGAGAAGTTCGTGAACAGGCTCGAAATATTTTTTAATTATACTTTTTAATATAGCGACCTCAAATATTAGTAGAATATTTTTGATAAGTCTAGGAAAAATAAATAAACTTAGTTATAATATATTATATCTTATAAATATACTTTATTTTGTTATTATTTTTGAACTCAAGTCGAGTTTTGTGTAACTTAGACTTGATAATCTAAGCTCGAAAAAGCTCGAGATTCGGCTCGAGCTCGAGCAAAGTATAATGATCCAAGCTTGAGCGCCCCCAACCTCGGGCTCGGCTCGGCTCATTAATACCCCTAGTTACAGCCCTAAAATTTATTTCGAATTTAACATTGCAAGTGTCATAGGCACACAACTATATTAGATACTTCATACATGGGAGAAATATTATATAGGCCATTCTTCTAGTTTCTTGCCTTGCAATTCTTACTTTCAGGCTTTGCTTGGTATTAAAACCTTTTTCTAGAAAATATGTTTCCTCTATTTTAATTTTACATTGTTTGGTTGGCAAAAGAGTGTAAAATTATTTTTCCTAGGAATAAAATAGCTCTCTCCATGATGGAATACCATTTTCCCCTCATTGTTTTCCTTCTCTTTGCTTACTTTCCTTTTAGACTCCCCCACCACATCCTTACTTTCCCTTTCATTTTCCTTGCTTTCATCATCTTTCTTACATGGTTCCAAATAATGGAAAATCGATTTTATAAATGTGTTTTCAATGAAAATCATTTTTCATTGAAGATATTTGACACCCAACGGAGCTCTAGTTCAACAACTTGTCTTCTAGTTGGTTTGAATTCAGACTGCTTGAGTTTTCCCCATTTACATTAGTATGCTGATAGGTTGATACACATTCCCCGAAACTCTTGTTTGTCTAGCATACCAAACCAAGTGAGAAATCATTATTATATTTTTATTTTTGTTGTGGTTCTACTTGACAGAGCAATCCATCGATTTTAAGAGGCTCTTTCCTAAGTTTAAAATTAGGTCCCGTATATCAAAAAAACAAGATTAACACATGATAAAGTACACAAATACATTTATATCAGGATATAGGAGTATTATGGGTTTCTAATGTTCTAAGGTTTTCTGTTTGAAATTAATAGTAGAATTATGGGAGCTAAAAAAAATTAAATCGGACAAAAATTTGAAAAATATAGATGGGGAATTGTTACTAGTACATACACGTTAGTATAACGGGACATTAAGAGGAATGTTAAAAAAAATGAAAAAGTAAGATAAAAAAGGTTAAAGATTTGTCATAGACTCTTTAATGCTAGGGTGTATTGCTTGTCAACATGTATTGTCTCTATTAGTGTGGATTTGTCTCCATCTTATTAGATTAGGGTTGATATTTATGAAAAGAAACTTAAGAAAATGGTGGCCCTGTGCAAATGTGCACTTTACACATCCTAATAGTGTTTCATTTATCGTGTAAAAGTAGGCAAGATTTGGTCTTGAACATATACTCAAGGCCGAGTCTGATTTATTATGCGACTTCAATGACATAGTTCCTATTGGCTAGTTGCCAAACACCGCAAATTAGGAACGATGGCAGGACCTTTGTTTTATGTGTCTCTTATACCTAGACATAATGGGATTGTTGTCTCATTTCTGTAACAGTGTTGTGTCCAAATTTCCTCATCTGTCCAAGAAAGTGCATAACCAGCATCAAGCAACGGAACAAGTAGGGCAGGTGGATTGGAGACTAATTGAAAATAATTGTGAAAAACCATTCATTGCCTCAGGCTTGCAAATTTATCCTTTACCAGTATGTTTCCCTATGGATTGAATTCAAATTCTTTGTTGTCGACTCTTTATTCTATCATTATTATTAGCTGTTTTTGTTTTCGTATTGGCTACTTATCCGACACTTACAATGGTTTCTTTCGGATAGGAGAATTCGGAGAGAAAGGGGGAACTTAAGGGGGAGGATGGGAAGGGAATTGAAAATATTTGGAAGGAAACTGCAAACTCAGTCTTCTTTAACATTCCCTTTCTCCACTTTACTACCCTTACCCTTTCCCTCCAGTACCTTTTTCACTGTTATTGATATTCAAACAAAAAATACTAGGAGGCAAGGTCATGGGGAGTTCACAGTGTGCGTCCCCTGATCATGCTATGTTTCCCTTTATGATTGCTAACTGAAACAACGATAATAGGTGATGCATGGTGAGGACTATGTTGCTCTAGGTTTCCTGTTTGGGGAAAAACATAAAGTAGCTTACGTCTCTGATGTTTCACGTTTTCCTTCAAGCACGGAATATGGTAAGCTTTCTCAAAAATTTGGGTTCTTGCCATGATTTTTCGCCTTTCAACACATTTTTTTAATTAAAATTCCCTGATGAAATCATTTGTTAATGAACTAATGCCAAAAGAGTTTGTTAAAATATGCTACATACAAGTTCATGCAAAAACTAGGGAATTAAAAAAAATCCCTTTTGCATTCATAGATGATTCCATTGTTGGTAATATTAGAGGGATTGTGATATTCATGTAGAACAAACAAATCATTAATATTACTCAACCATGGAATATAAGGAAACTGATTTACAAGAATTCGACAATAGAAACTAGATTGAATCTCACACGAATAGCAATATGTTGTGATATGGCTGCCACTTTCTTAGAAGTTATTTCGCTACCATACCGGTGCACGCTTTCAATAATGAACACTCCTCACGATTAACACACCACCCTATCTACACCCCCGAAATCAAGGGTTTGAATTTCTTAAGAATTGCTCAATTATTTAAAAAAAAGGTAGGCTTATGTTTTCGGGTTTCCAAAATAATTAACAATTGAACAATGACAATTGTAAGACGTATTTATATGAATAGTAAAATAAATCGCTTAATAAATTCGGAAAAAGAAGAACCTTTTTTTGCTAAGTAAGAAAATTTATTGCATGATCAACCAAATTACAACAATCTAACCTTGAAATAGAACCAACTAGGTTGGACCCATAACAAAGGAAAGATCATCAAATTACATCACTCAAACCAACATAGCTCACAAATTACAAAACCAAACAAAATCCTTCCTACTAACTTTCTTAGGCATAACTAACTTGACTCTATTTCTCACAATACATTTCTGTTGAGCAATACTAGTAATACTAGGAATAACATGTTGCAAATATGTCAAGTTCCTGGCATGCCAAATGCCATATACTACTGCTGCTATACCAGCTGAAGTAACATGCTTCCTAAATTTGGAGTGCCTGAATCTCCTCAACCATCTGATGAGAGTTAGGAGTGTTGTAGCTGAATTGCTAATCCCCAACCAATTCTTCATACTCTGTAAACACATCCTGCTATAACTACAAAAGAAGAACAAATGCCTATGAGATTTAGACTCATTGGCACAAATCAAACAAAGATCAGTGTCACATCCCAATGCCAGCAAGCTTCTCCGTGGTTCTCAATTTCTCTTGAACAATCATCCATAAAATAAACTTATGCTTAGGAACATTAAGTTTGTTCCAAACTAATTTATCCCAATGAACAAGCTGCTTATCTCCTCTTAATTTCTCATATACTAACTGAAAAGTATACTTTTGCAATGCACAAAACTCATATTCACTAAAAAATGATGTGAGCTGCTCTTTAAATTGACAAATACACTTCCAATATCCGCTTGCACCAGCTTTTGGAGTGTAACTCTAGCAATCTGCCCCATTGATGTAGTTTAAATAGCCCAGACATATTTACCTAGACAAGCAATGTTCCAATTAACCACTTCTTTAAAACCCAAACCTCCACAAGACTTACTCCAACAAAGCTGATCTCAAGCAACAGCCCTAGCTTTGTGAGAAAAATCCTTCCCACTCCATAAAAAGGGTATGCACATCTTCATTACCTCTTCCAACACTCCTCTAGGAATAATGAAGACTTGAGCCCAATATCTGTGCAAACTAAGCAACACTGAGCTAATAAGCTGTGTTCTAGCACTATAAGACAAGTTCTTAGTGCTCCACAATCTTATTCTTGCAGTCATTTTCTCAACAGTCATCTCACATTGAGCTTGGAGATCCTTTTAGAACAAATATGAACTCCCAAATATCTGAAATTAAGATTACTCCTTACAAAACCAGAAGCATCCATATTTCTTTGCACATCTCTATCAATCATTCCACAACAATAAACAACACACTAACTAACATTATCTTGCAACCCTGAAGCATCAGAAAAGACTTTGAAAGCTCTTAACATCAAATAAACAGAGGGAAATTCTCCTTTACAGCATAGAATAAGATCATCAGCAAAACACATATGAGTAATTTTCACCTCTCTACATCTTGGATGAAACTGGAATTATGTCATCTCATTCATTTTGAACAGAACTCTAGAAAGATACTCCATACATACTACAAATAACAAAGGAGATATGGGATCCCCTTGTCTAAATCCTCTAGTAGACTCGAAATAACCCTCCATATTTCCATTAATCAATAAAGAAAACATAGGAGCGGTTACACACCTCACAACAAGACTAACAAAATGCACTGAAAACCCTAGATGTTGCAACATTTCTTCCAAGAACAACCAGTCAACAATATCATATGCCTTTTGTAAATCAATCTTCATTAAACAACTAGGATTCACATTCTTTCCTATCATACTGCCTAACAAGATCTTGAATGACCATGATATTATGCACAATGAATCTACCATGCACAAACCCCCCTTGGTTTTCCACAATGATATCAGACAAAATCTGCCTAAGTCTCCCACACAGCACCTTAGTAACACACTTATACAAAGTGTTACAACAGGAGATAGGTCTAAATTCAGTTACATTATTAGGGCATCTAGTCTTAGGGGTCAAAGCAATTGAGGTGTTATTTAATTCCCTCAAAACTTAACCACTTTGGAGAGCATCTAGAACTGCCTCAATAATGTCACTACCAATAATATGCCATGCATCTCTATAAAAATAAGACCCAAAACCATCTGGATCAGGGGCTTTACATCCAAGAATGGAAAATAAAGCTGCCTTAACGTTTCTAGCTGTGTAAGGGGCATTCAAAATTTCTTAATGCGCAACAGATAATAAAGAACCAGATTGGACTATTTGGGAAAAAACATGAGTTCTCTGAGGGATGCAATGCCCTAACAACTTCTTATAATAAGCTAAGAAAGCCTCTGCAATAGAATCAAGAGTATCATGCCCGCTACCATTCTCATCATTAATACTAAATACCTGATTTTGTACTTTTCTGGCTTTAATACTTTTGTGAAACATCTTGATGTTCTCATCTCCATCTCTAAGACAATCCATCTTTGCTTTCTAATTAAGAAAATAAATATTAGCCTTATGTATAGACTTGTACTCTTGAATAGCAGCCAGTTCAACAGCTGCATGATTGACATCATCTAAGTGAGCATGAAGTTGTTGTGTATCTACCATCTGCTTATAAGCTCTAAGATCAGCTGCTTGTAAATAAGAGAAACCAATTCTATTCAGCTCCTTCAAAGCACATTTGATCCTCTCCAGCTTCTGTAAGACTATATACATCCTCGTTCCTTGTATATTCTCTGTCCAAGTCTGCCTAAGCAAATCATCAAACTGAGCAGTGCCTTTCCACATAGTGAAATATCTAAAGAGGTTTTTTACCATGTACAACTCTAGGAAAAACTGTAAGTAAGCCCAGTGAATGATCAAACTCCCCTTCACATTGAAAATTCACCTCTGTAGAGCTAAACAAATATTGCCAAACTGAATTAGCAAGCATCATGTCTAGCTTAGAAAACACCCTAGCTTCACCAACCTGCTTATTATTCCGAGTAAAGAAATTACCTGAACACTTAATGTTAGTAACTCCACATTCAAGCATACAAGCTCTAATATCATTAAATTTAGATTCTCTAACTGGGGTACTAGCCTCTCATCTGTACTCATCATAGAATTAAAATCACCACACAATAACCATGGTTCACTAGTAGACACACTCCTCAAATCTTTCCACAAATCAGGCCTCTTTTCTGTTTCATTAAAAGCATAATGAAACAACAATAAAATCCTGCAGCTCCACTCAAAGGCTGAATGAAACAGTGTATCAATTGACTAGTTACTTTAAGGATATCGAGAATGAAACTCCCTGCCTTCCAAGGTAACACAATTCTACTACCCTTGTGACAATGAGCATTTGTAGTAAAACACCAACCCATAAACATCCTTTTATAAAGATAACCCATATTAGGCATGTTTACCTTTCTTTGCAGGAGAGCAACAATGCCAACTGAGAATCTGTGAATATAAGAAGCCACATCTCTATGTTTTTTGACACTATTAACTCCCCTAACATTCCAATGAAATTGAACAATCCGATCAGGTTTAGATATGCACTCGATCGGATGCGTGATCAAAACAAAGGCGAAACAAAATGAAGCTCACCCGATCAGGTCAAGGGACAACCCGATCGAGTAAGAGTTCGACAGATGCAACCCGACTGGGTTCCACCGTATAAAAGTTAAAGCGTTTCTCTTTGCATTGAGATATCTAACAATCTCCCATGAATGCAAAAGAAACAGACTAGAACACTGAGCAGTAAATGGAGAGCCCGACACTTATATATTAGTGTCCATGAATCGAACTAACATGTTAGTGATATGGGGTGTCCCCTTACCTATAAGTATCCTAGTGATTGAACTTGTAGAATAGAGAAAGGACCAGATAACACATGTCTCACTCTTAGAGCTTGAGAAACTTCGCGATAACACTGAGGAGCAATTAATACATCCTCCAAACTTAGCCAACAATTTACATTGGGATTTTCATGAGCATTTTAGGAAGATACACTAATCAACCATAGTAGGAGACCAACCCTTCACACTCACATAGGTGAAGTTATCAAGTTTGATCCCACATGATCCTCCACAATAATGGATGTAACTTTATTAAGAACCAAGTTTTACGTCACAAACAAAATAGTGTTATATAAAGTTTAACCTCTGTTAAACCACCATCCATTGTTATCGAAACACAAAGTTCATTAAGTTCAACCACAATCGCCATTGAGCCTATGAACTCCCATGTCACAATAGTGACTAGCAGCATAACCATCAAGTCAACCCCCATGGACCACCCAGAGCCTCGCATATGGGATATGGAAACATTAAAAGCCATCATGCTCAACCTTGTAAGATAAACATGTCACAATTGGGACCAACAGCGTAACCAGCCATCAAGTCCATTTCATTTACCCCCCAAAGCCTAGGATATGGAAACATTAAGGGGGTGTTTGGTTCACCTAGTTGGAATAGAATGATATGGATAGAAGCCGCCCAAGTGTTTGATTAATTTATTTTGGGATAAATTGTGAATAACCACCTGTCAGATACACTAATTTCAAAATAACCACCCCAAATTATTTTGCATTTAAATAACCACCTCTACTTACGTTCACGTTTTGAAATACCCACCTCTTAACGGAAAATCTTAACACTGTTAACTTTAGGGCTCAACTTTGTTAACTCCCTCCAAAATTTCACTAATTACCTTACTAATCTATAATTTGACTGCTCAAATCATGATTAACATTTTAAAAATCTTTTTTTTATTCAATTTTACAATTTTTTAAACTATATATTTTTGATAGATGACACGATAATGGACACAAATTTCGAGACAATATTTAATTGCGTTTTTAATACTCAAGACGACGTTTTTTCGAAAAACGGACACCACCGTACGCTCTTTATGGGCACGAATTTCGAGATTTCGTACAAAACGAGTACCTACAAGCCAGGTATTCGGGCACGTACTTCGAGACAATTTTTTTTGGATGGAACACGTTTTTTCGAAAAACAGACACCGAATCATGATTAACATTTTAAAAATATTTTTTTTTATTCAATTATACAATTATTAAAACTATATATTTTTGATATATGACACGATAATGGACACAAATTTCGAGACAATATTTAATCGCGTTTTTAATACTCAGGATGACGTTTTTTCGAAAAACGCACACCACCGTAGGCCCTTTATGGGCATGAATTTTGAGATTCCCTACGAAGCGAGTACCTACAAGCCGGGTTTTCGGGCACGTACTTCGAGACAATTTTTTTGGATGGAACACGTTTTTTCAAAAAACGGACACCGCCGTACCTACAAGCGGTGTCCGTTTTTCAAAAAAACTTTGTATTCCGTCCGAAAAAGGCGTCTCAAAGTACGTGCCCGAAAACCCGGCTGGTAGGTACTCGTTTCGTAGGGAATCTCAAAATTCGTGCCCATAAAGGGCGTACGGTGGTGTCCGTTTTTCGAAAAAACGTCGTCTTGATTATTAAAAACGCGATTAAATATTGTCTCGAAATTTGTGTCCATTACCGTGTCATATATCAAAAATATATAGTTTAAAAAATTGTAAAATTGAATAAAAAAAGATTTTTAAAATGTTAATCATGATTTGACCAGTCAAATTATAGATTAGTAAGGTAATTAGTGAAATTTTGGAGGGAGTTAACAAAGTTGAGCCCTAAAATTAACAGTGTTAAGATTTTCCGCTAAGAGGTGGGTATTTCAAAACGTGAATGTAAGTAGAGGTGGTTATTTAAATGCAAAACAATTTGAGGTGGTTATTTTGAAATTGGTGTATCTGACAGGTGGTTATTCACAATTTATCCTTTATTTTGTTATGAAATGTGATACCCATGGGTATCTAACTCCACCCAAATCCCTTGGAATCAGAAAGTTACCCCCTCCCTAAGATTGAGAATCCATTACACTATGGTATCAAACGCTAATATCCACATAGCCCTTGATCATAATTTTCGGTGATCGACGACAGCCAAACACCAATCATCGACCATCGACTGCCGACCAGCACCACCGACTACTGACCGTCGATCGACTCTGCCCCACCATTGAATATCACTAATGCAGCACCCAACCAACTCAACACCCAAAACACCACCTTTCCCTCCCTAAAGTCACCACAGTATAGATGATAAACACCGCAAATCGGCAAACAGTAATAACCCAACACCAAAACACCACCGACTTCAACACTGTCGAGAGTTGCTAGTGGTTGGTTGTGAAGACTTCGAAGCCGAATTCGCGCAAGGGGAAATGGAGGTGTGGCGTGAGATGATGGTAAAGTGACAAAGTTTGCGACAGAGGATGATGGTGGGAGCTCATCAGCGACTCTGCCTTAGTCAGCACTGATGAGGGCGTCTGCGTTGGTGAAGGAAAGGAGGAGGGGTGGTGATAGAGGATGGTTGCACCATATTAGCAGGCGGGCCAACTGAGATAGGGATGTTAATCCAAAGTCAAGGGGAGTTTGAGAGGTGTATGATTATAGTTAAGTTAACAGATCATCGTTATTTGTAGTACTTGATGATGGGGAACAAACTGCATGAAAAGTTTGGTGTGCCCATTCTTCAATCCCTAGTGACTGAAAGAGGGTTTGTCGATTATTGTCATGGGGTTCTTCATTATCAAAATGGTTATGTGATCTAGAAGATTCACCTATTGTGAAGGTATTATTCCGAGTATTGAAGTGTATCTGAATGGCATTATGGTAACGTGGAGGAGAGAGAATGGGCGTTGGAATAGTAGGTGGTGGGTAAAAGGAAGCATTAGGATCTTCATTAAGAGCTAAGTAGTCATCATCACTATTAGAATCATCCATATGGCATGGAAAATGATCCAGATTATCTCCACTAGAATCATTGTAAGACTTTCGATGTGGGCGTCAGATTTGAAAACCATCCTTAGTTTTGGTTGCAAATAGATCAACTCTTGTGTTTCGAAAGCGAAACCGATCTGGAAACCCCTCGATAAAGTTTTTGTAGTAAAGGACATTCATGGGTTCATATAGACCCCTAATTCCTTCCTCTTCAAAAGTGGCAACCTTAGCACGAAGTCGCCTATGTGCTTCGTAGTTGGATAAGTGACAGTGGCGAGTGTAATGTCCCACACATCCACACGTTTTACAAATATGATAAACACCTCATAACAAAAATAAACCCATATTACATGGTCATGATAAAGAGCTAAGTAGGATCCTGGTATATGTGGTTTAGAGAGATCCACCAAGATGCATGCCCTAAATTCCATATCTTCATGGAGTTCACCTCTTGAGTTACCAAGAAACTACAACAAAAGACGAATATTCATACTTACGCAACCTAACATATATTATAGTTAACAAACTAATACCCTGTACAAAAAGAATTACCTAATCTCATACTTTCCGTCTTAGAATTGGATTATGGCCTACATCAGTGCACCATACAAACATTTTCTTCAGGATGACCTCTATTAAGACTAGATGGGTTAAGCTAGCAAAGTAAATGTCAATAAATAATAAGTTGCCCATAGGTTCCGACATCAGTAATATAAAAACTGCATTTCTGTTGTTGCAATTCATATGCTATCAGGATTAATGATTGCTAATAGCATAAACATATTACTTCACAGTTATCTCTAAGGGAAAAGGAGGGGAGCTGGATCTTCTTATCTTGGATACCAACTGTATTATTTTGGTAACGAACACTCAACTTCATTTTCATTTGTGTTCATCAGAGCTCGTATTTGAGTTATTTTCGATTCGCTACGCACAAATAAATGTTGACGCACAGAGAAAGTAAAAACCATGTTAGAAATTATTTTAGCCAAAGAAATGAATAATAACATAAAGGTTTTACGAAGAATTCCCTCATAGATATTATGGAGGAACTAAGGGTGAGAGCTCAGGATGTTTTCTATTATTATCTAGGTTAGAGGTTAAACTCATATATTAAATTTGTTTTTGTGCCTTTAAACTTTTTATCATGTAACTTTAGGTCAGAACTGTTGTAACTCTAAGTAAGATAAATTATAACCGTAAATTTTCTCACTTCTCAATTAATGATGTCACTATCTACATTTCCTAGATCTACCCACATAGCAACTTTGTTCTCTATATTCCTTATTTTATCTCCATAAAATACTTCTTCTCTATTATTATAATGGTATGCAAGCAATGTGGGTGAGGGATAGCCCGATTTCAAGAGGTCCACTACGATTCTCATCTCGCCTTCGTGGCTCATTACACTAACAAATATTATGCATAAAATTAGGTTGAGACCAGGCTAATACTAAAAAATGAAGGTAGTATTAACCATTAATTTTAAGAAAAACTCATAATCCCCCTTTTATCGGTCTTATTAAAACAAACATGCCTTTCAGTTAATTGGGAGGACTCTCACTTTTTTAAAAAAAATCTTTGCAAAAATGTCCTTGGACAATTGGTAACTAAAGAGTGATACATGCATATCTCTTATTGGTCTATATATGTCATAGAAATTTGCTTCTACTTATAATCAAAAATAAAAATCCATCTAGATTTTTGCTTCTTGTGTCCCAAGAAAAATTTAAGTTTGACTACTACATTTTATTAATGCTCAATTTTTACAATAAATTTCTATATCTATTAGTAACAAATTCAGAATTTAGGTATATTGAAAATTTGCCATTGAGGTTAATCTAATAGCATATTATATGCTCAAAATGATGAAAGTTGATTTGAACTGGACAATGAATGTGAAAGATAGGATTCGGAGATGAAGGAAGCTAACGAGTAAGTCAACATAGCCATAGTTCATTTGATGGAGGAAGGAAGCTTTAATGAATTCACCTAAGCTTTCACTAATTCCTTATAGATGTTGGTAATCTTTGTATTCAATCGAATCTAGACTATAAATCGTTTTAATAAAATGCAAGATATACATTCTTCCTACCCACTTTCTTAACATTCTTGATTTAATCAACAAAACTTGTGGGAGATCTAAGAACTCAAAATATATAAAGCAGCTCCATAAATATTTCTAAATTCACATACAACGAAGAATTTTTCCACTTTCCTTTGATGGAGTTGACACAAGAGTCTTGTAATTCACTTTCCATACTTGCAAGCTATCTATAGTGGGGAGCCTATTGTGCACAAAAGACGATGAATAAAAGTACTCTTAGGCGTTTTATGGTTATTGCAACCTACCCTATTTTCACTCGCCTTAGGAAAATCATAGATTAGAACTCTATAAATTTTACTAATACTGAAAATGATTTAGATTTACAGTTTTACGCCAACCCCCCTGGTAAATGACCTTATTGAAGCCTAATATCATCTTCGAATTCCCAGAGAAGTTTGTAGAAATGATCATATCAAGAAAACCACTCCTTTTAACATAATAAGTATCCACCTACCTAGACCATAATTAGGTTTCAAAATGATAGCCTATAAGAGCTTAACAACAACAAACTTATTCCAAAATACACTTGTAGATTTAAATCTATATAAGGATTCCCTAGAGTGCTTTCGTTAAATTAAATATATCGTGTCCATATTGCGCATTTTATTGCCAGTGGGTGGCTACTATTACACATTTGTAATCTCTACATTTAAATGCATGAAAAGATCATATTAAATAGACGATTGCATTCATATCTTGTCACTACATTGAAAAAGAAGCAAACTTTCTTTCTCCTTAGGTCTTATTGTTTCTTTGCTTACACCTTATTCTATTGGATTTTACTTACCATCTAAAGGGAAATAAATTGAGAAATATGTACATAAGTAACTAAATGTGCCTTTGGACACCTAAAAGATGTTGACTCAATAAAATGAAGTAGTTGATGGGTCTATTCATCTAAATTGCATATTTTATAGTGTAAAATATGAAATATTTCTTTCGTACTTAATACATGTATAATGATTAGTTCTTCATTGCTAACAGAATATACATTAAAAATATGCTTTATTAGTCCATTCGACCATGATACTGGCCCTTTGCATAGGAAAATGGACCATACATTGGCTAGTGAAATCTGATTCTCTTTCGATACATCAATAGAAAAGTCAAATCCCTTATGATACGCCAGATTCGGCCTGGTTACATCCTGAATTCTCCCCGAAGCCTTCGTTACTATGGTTTCAAGTTGAATTAGTTACATAGTGAAAAATGTAGTATCCAAATATTTGTCATAGATACAGTGGACGCAGTCAATATTCAACAAAAATCATAAGCTTGTTTTTCTCACAGTTTCTCTTCTGGCGCTTCTCCGCATGAAGCCGCATAAGTCTGCATACTCTTCTAATAAATCTCCACATTGATTAGCCGTATGGTGGTTCCATTGTTGTTTGGTGAATAGTCTCATAGTTACTTGGTTAGTCTGTTGATTCTTGGATATTTCTTTCTTAGTTTGAAACATTTCAAGGTAAAACAACCCACCGATTACATAGTAAGAAATGATAATATCAAATGTAAATAGTTTTAAAAGATAATTAAAGTTTTGTTCTTACAAGGTTTAGAATCTTATAAGTACCATAATGAAAAGATAGTAATTGGAAACCTTTGCAAAAAAGATAACCTTTCACTTCTTTAAAAGGAAAAATTGTCAAAAATAAGTCAACCTTTGCGTTGACCACTTCTAACAAGTTAACCTTAACATATTCCAATAACAAGTAGACCTTGTATACATATCTATTTTTAACAAGTTTTTTTACCTGCAACCTGCTTAACATGTAAACCCAACTCTTTATCCATTTTTCCTTTGACTTTTTGACTTCTAACATTAATCACCAGTCACCAACTCACCACCATGACCATTACCTCTCCATCAAAACAATAAACCTTGCAGAGGTTAGCAAAACGAGCTTCAATTTCACCCCATTCTCAAAGTTGAAATTACCAGGCTTCAATTCCTCCATTTTCATCCTCCACCATTTCTCTCCATCTTTTTCTCTACAACAACAATGGTGATTTTCCTTCAAACCCATCACCAATCATCTCTCCCCTTACCCCACCACCCACAGACCCCACCCATCACCTCTCACCAACGACCCATCTCCAACCCTAACCTCCGTCACCATCGCTAACCTCGGCCCAGGCTTCGGCTTCCTCGGTTGCGCCGTCGACAACCTCGACAATTTCGTTTCTCTCCCTATTGACCCATCTATCCATTCCGATCAACTCTCAATCACCTCCATCTCCGGCGAATTCTCCTCAAAATTATCCAAAGACCCACTTCTCAATTGCGCCGGAATCGCCGCTCTTGCCGGCATGAAGTTTCTGAACATCCGCTCCATACAAAAACTTAATCAGAGCATTTTTTCAGGTTCAAATTGGATTTAACTCAAATGCATATTTCCATATACTATCAGTTAAGTATTCATGTGTTATAAACTGCAACGCTATTCTCTATTTCTCATATTATTCGCCGACAATTTCGATTGAGGATGAATTGTGCTCCAACAATGGTGGTATGGAGAAGGTGGATGTTAATGAGATTTTGATGAGGTTATTGTTTAAGCTTGATTCTATTCGAGGTTTTGATGATGGAGTCAGGGATTTTAAGAAGGCGATTATGTTAGGAGCGGATTGATGGTCATGATGATCATAAGGAAGATGTTGATGATTCGAGCGCACAGAATGCAAATTTAGAAATATCTGAAGAAAGCAATGAGGATGTAGATGATGTGACCTCGAATATGGAGAATTCGAGCAAAATTTTAAAAAATAGCTAACGTGAATGTTGAGGCCATGAGCTGTAAAACCCAGACACATAAAATATCGGACAGGGTTGGTTATGGTGGAGAGGAAGAATGAAGGTGGTAAGGACTTTAGCCTTTCATGGAGTTGGATGAGAGAGATGAGTAGAGGTTGAGAGCAGACTATTGGAGAGTGAAGAAACAAGGAAGAAGATATTTTTTTTCTAAATACAAGATTAAAATTTAAAAATACCCAATGAAGGACCAACACATGTCACTTTAACCGGTTAAAAAGGTTAATGGGAGGTGATAACCGGTTTTGACTTGTTAAAAGCGGATAGGTATACAAGGTTTACTTGTTATTGAAATATCTTAAGGTTGACTTGTTAGAAGCGGTCAACGCAAAGGTTGACTTATTCTTGACAATTTTTCCTCTTTAAAATACATTATATTTTTTTGTTTGAAGTATAAATTTTTACCAAGCTTTTAATGACATATAGTTGACATAATTTTTTGATCTAAACAAATGGCTAATTAGTATGACAATGTAGATCAACAATATGATTATAGAATATATACCTATTGTATTGGTATCCAATCAATATATATACTGAAACGGAATAATTTCGTGAGCGTATGACGCGTTACGTAGGATACTTAGATTTTTTGTATTTTATTAGAAGATAGTATTCAGAATTTTTGTATTTTATCAAATAAAGAGTAAGTAAAAGATAGAGCTAAAGATAGTTTTTAGTTTTAAACAAAGTATTAAAGATAATCATAATGCATAAAAAGATAGAGTTTATAATTTTTATATTTTATTAAATAAAGAATAAGGAAAAGATTGAGTGAAAGATAAATTTTAGTTTTAAATAAAGTACTAAATATTATCATCATACATAAACTAACAACAACTTTCGCTTCATTATTCGAAATAGTATGGTGTTTATACTGTTAAATCACTTTGAAAAATATTTCGAAATAAGATCCATATGGTATATATGACACGTTCGTTATATGTGCCAAATTAGTAGCCTAAATTAACCTAATATAGGGTAAGCAAGGTCGAATCCACGAGAAAACAAGGTTAAGCAATGATAGAATTTTGATAAAGAGAGTCAAGTATATTATTTGGAGTTTTTGACATTAATAATCAACAGAATATAAGAACTAATTAACAAGCTGATGAACTAAATAGATTTGAAATATATAGAAGGGACACTATGGATAAGAGAATCATAAGTTAACCAAGTATTAACCAATTGCCAAGCCAAGGGGATTCATTAAGGCCGATTTGGGGATGATTTCACTCAAATGTTTCCTAATCACTTTCTCAAGCTAATTAAGAAGACTTAATCAACCAATTTTAACTATTCTCATGGTAAAGTCAGCTTATTAATCAAATTTTTTCATAACTCATAGTGAATCAAATTGAGTCCTAGCAAGTCAATTACCTATCTCATGGTAAAATCAACCTATTGACTAACATGTGGTCAACTCAAGGGTTAATCTCTCAGTCCTTCACCTTGAGTCCCCAAATTATGTTCAAATAGTGATCAATTTATTAAACAAGGCAATCAATTAAGCTAGGCAACACAATCTCACCTAAATCTAACCCCCAAGCTTGACTTTTATGGCCAAACATGATCAATAAGGGCATTCCCTTCCTCTAGCTAGTGAACTACTCATTAACCATGGTGAAGATGAAAGAAAAAGCTTGAATCAACAATGGTAGAAATCATACTAATAATGATAATGAACAGCCAATCACCAACTAATAAACTTTAATCAAAGTAAAACTATGTAGTAAATAATCAAGAGAATGATAAGAAGCAATACTCAAATGTAAAAGATGATCAACCAAAAATCTCTATTAACAAAGCTTCAAATCATTAACATTGAAAAGTTAGATTTACTTTATCTCACTAGAACTTCAACTTCTCAGTCTAGAATCTCTCTAATCAAGACTAAAAATATTCTAAACATGAAATTATAGGTAAGTTGATTATTACAAAGGGCACACCCGTAAAAACACGAACAAAGAAGTTGCCCAGATATAAATTTGGAGCGCTCGCTCCAGGGTCACTCCATGGTCGCTCCCAAGTTCCTGCCTCTTCAGCTCCAAAATCTGCTTCATGAAGCGCCGGCTTCGCCCAAGGTAGAGTGCCCGCTCCCCTGTTCTTATCCTTTTCCTTCAAATATATCAAGAAATACTCAAAGAGGATATTAGATATGTGAAGAGGAGTGCATATGCAATGCAATGCAAACTAATCCTACATGTAAATGCTCTAAAACAGATGCAAACATGCAGAGTATGAAAAAGGATGATAAAAGTAATAAAAAGGGAACTAAATGACCTAAAATGCATCTTTATGACCTAGTTTTAATCCTAAATAGTGAGCATAAACCTCACTTATCAAATTCCCCCAAGCTTGCTAATTAGTTGTCCTATGGCAATCAACGATCCCAAGAAACTAATGCATGCACTAAGCTAGAATGAACATCACTAAGTCAAAGTCCTCATCTCAGGAGAGATGTCAAGATTAAGGGAAATCCCAACCATCTTTCAACACTTATAACCATCATTTCTTATCCACAAGTTTCGAAGGGGTGGTCAAGGAAATGATTTTCCTAGAGGCCCCTCAACTATCACACAAGGCCTAATTGTTTCCAAGTGAATCCTTTCCCCGAAAAAAAAGGAAAAATTTGCTCAACCTTGTACCAATCATGCCCCACAAGTTCACAAGATTCCCCAAACTAGCCCATTTATTCGTTAGATAATTATTTTTTTGTTGCAAAGGCCTTATATTACCTTCTCATGTGGTCCACCACTCCCTCGATAGACATGTTTATAAGGCACCGTAACGAGCACTCAATGTGACACGCGATAAGAGGGTAAAGTATCTCAGACCACAGGCGCTGGAGCATTTCTAGGGGCCAAATGCATGAATTTTTGATAACAAAAGGCTACTAGCCTTATAGGCTCTCATGCATCACTTATTTGACCAAAATGAGCTCTTTTTGTTTTCCATTCTTCCATTCATTTTTCTTTATGTTTGTTTTTTTTTTATTAAAAGGCTACTAGCCTTGCATTTTATTGATCTACAATTGTTTAAGGTCTATAAATGACTTATCCGAGGTCGAACGAGAGTGTGAAGACTTTTTATTGGGAAATGAAGACACTTTTTCATACTAAAGGCAAGTCACGGACAATTCAGGGGTCTATTTGTAGCAAGACCTGCGCATCGAAGCTTAAAGTACTCCTAAAACTCCTAACGATCACATATGACACTCAAGCTACTTCATTCCTACTCAAAAGCCAAGTCCCAACCCCTAACCTCTAAAGTCATCTTATAGAGTTATTCCTTGACTAAGTGATGCAAAATCTTTTTGTTATTTTTCATTTTTTTATAACCTATATGCAAACGACCAAGATAAAATCCTACATTCAATAAGGAAAACTATATGCAAGGCTACCATGCTATGCAACTACACTACATGCAACTAAATTACATGCAAGACTAATGACTAAGAGAGCTATCCGAGGAAAATTATACATCGAAACAAAAGAAAGAAAACAAAAGAAAAATATATGGATATAATACAGGGGAATATGTAATCAAACATCACACACCATCCGAATCCACAAAGCACCAACATGTAAGTACATTCCCCTATCAAGCCCCGGATTCCAACCTAGCATACATCCTCTCGTAGACACGCTCCCAAAAAGACACCCTCGACCCTCAAAAAGCCACATCCCACAAGCATAAGCAAAGATAAAGTCCCTCCAAACCATTAAGGCATTGTCCTTTGTGTACACATATAGAACACATAAAGGGGAGCAGGGCAAGAGGAATTAGTCCCCGTCCATGTGAGATGGACCTTCTCCCGAAGGGGGAAGCTGTGGCATCGATCCATAAAAGGCTCGGAGGGGAGGGATTGTTAAGCTCACAACCACCCGAGTACCCCTCCGGCCAAGCGCCGTAAGGGTGGGGATAGGCGGGATGGGGTTTGAACCCTCGGGTGCCCGTCAATCATGCGAGTGGGCCAATAAGGGTATATGTGACACTTATTTCATCCTGGTACCTGCCCAATTAAGGCGACCAATTAGGATAGTTTACATAAGGCTAAACATTGTCGTTGTCCACATGGTATTGGTAGACCGCGTCGGTTTGAACCATCATACCTTGTAAGTCTTCTCTCATACCATGCATCGCATTCATCATGCGATCTAGTTGACAGCAAGACGGGCAAAGGCAACCTCAAAATCGAAAGGAGAGGAAGAAGTAGAAGCATGGCGAGCGGAACTAGAGTCCCTCCTTTGGAGAAGAGGAGCAAGATGATCGCACTCGGGTTGGGCGTTCCCGACAGGGGGTTACTAAGGGATAAGCCAAGCGTCCTCCCCCTCACGGTCAACCCGGGTCACCTCTATGTTAGGCAAGTAGCATTGATGAGCCCTCTTTACCTTCCAAACATACCACTCAGGCTTGGATGTATAATCCATCCACCCTACAATTTTTTAAGCACTCCAAATCAAGGTAATGGTTTTCAACAACGAAATCCAAGGACGATGGCAATGATAGAAACAATTCCCCCACATTAAATGTCGGCCGTGAAATTCTCTCCATGGAGTATAGCAAGACACCGTCTAAGGAATGCAAATCCAACATTCAATTTGACGCCATTTTCATCAGGGTGATGGGAGACAACAAAAGATAGCACCCAACTCATTGGAGGCCACCTTACTTGGCTCCTTTTTAGAGTAAATGGCAGAGACCAAGAGGCGATGAATGTATCGAAGCACAAGGAGAAGATAATTGGAAGAATAGTAAGTCTTCGGATTAAAGGGTGCGTATCCGACAATGTCTTTTCGAAACACGTCCCTTAGCTTGATGACGTTATGCTCCCTCGCTTTTGGATTATGAATTGCATTGGAGGCATCACAAAGGAAGATTTAATTTAGCCCCTCTAGAGAAATGCATTGAGATAGGTTGAATAATAGCAAGAAGATTTCAAACTCCCCTTCATGTCCCACAATCTCACGTTTCTCAAGTGAGGCTAAAAACTCCAATGTGAGTCGCTCGTATGTCAAAGCACTAAGCGAGCAAAAGAGATGCGTGCCTACATTAGACAAGCAAGGGCTCACATCACGCTTGATTCCCGAAAGATCAAGGGTGGGGCCATGAAAGAAATAGGATGGTTTAATCTTTTACGGCTTAAGTTCCTCATACACCCGTTTATGCTCAGGGTTGATGAACTCCCGTAATTCCTCTATTTTTTTCTCATAAAACACGTCCAATAACAAAAGACAACTAATAGAAAGTCATTTTAAAATCCAACCAAGTGATTCCCTTATAACCGGATTTTAACTCCCTCGTCATCCTGAGTACAAACACTTCAACCCTTGGACTACTACTTTTCTTTCCGAAGTCAAGCAAGATATCCTAATTTAGAGCAATTTAGAGGCAGTTCAAATCTCATGATGGCAATAGCAAAACTACGAAGATCAACCACAAGGAAGTTCGATGCAATTCATCGTAGAATGTTATTGAAAAAGGCTCTACCAATGATAAGGGACTTTCCACTTATAGCATGGGGCAAGACTAGTAAACCAAAAATCGAGGGAGCCCTCAGACTTCAAATTAGTAAACATGAATCAAGGTATTTAAGCTAAGCTAGCCTAGAAATTTTAACGCAACCCATAATTAACTTGTTTTCAATGGCGAGAGAAATATATGGGGAAAACTTCCTTATTTGATTGCCAACCTAAGCCATCTAATTCCCCAATCCACACTGCAAATCCATATTACAAATATCCAATTTGATTCGCAGAGGAATCTGATGGAAAGTCAGATTTCATAGAATAATTTATTTTTGGCTAGATGACTTGTGTGCCTAGTCTAATCTCGTTGACTTCTATATGATTGCAAAACTAAACTTTAAAATTTGTGAGTTCATTCAACCTGACATGACACTTGACTCTGATTTCACAAAATCGATGCTCCTTGATATAAGGATTTCCTCTACCTTATACGCCTCAAAAAGACAACCCAAATTAGGGCCTTACCTCATCAAGGAAGTTCATTGTTAATGAACCACCTAGTTAGCTCATAATCGTAATTCAATCGAAAATAAAAAATGTAAATATGCTTTGATATCAAACATGATATTCTAATACGCCGAAGTATCCCAGTTCTCTCTCAATACCCTCTTTATTTAAACTCAACTGAAAACACCTTTGGCCACATGCCAAAACTAAAAACTCTAGGGGAGTCAATCCCAAACGCCCCTATCCAAAATATATTTGAATCTATCCAATGATTCCATAAACCCATCTTAGCGAAATTTTTATTCTCTCGTGGACCCAATGGAAAGAAAGAAATTCCATGAACTTTTAAATGACGCTTTTCAAACTAAATCAAGTTCTGTTTAGAACAAGATTTGCTATGTTTGAATGGAATTCATGTAATTCTATTGATTTTGACCCATCCTTTCACCCCGCCCCCAGCACCCTGCAGGTTCCTTTCTACTATTCAAGTACATTAGAGTTCTCAACATCCTTTTCATAGAACTAGATTTTGACAGCTCCACCACACAGACTTTCACCACAAAGAGCATAGTCCTTCTAAACTCCAAAGGACATGTCTTTAAAGCAGTGACCTTGGAAAGCCATCCCACTGATAATAGCAGAAGCCATAACACTCAGAAATAGACTTTTATAAGCCAAAAGGCTACAAATCTAATCCATGGTTGTAGAAGGAAACAATATTATCGTTCTCATTAATGTCCTCAAAGAAATCTACAATACCCCATGGTTCATCTAAACCCGTAGTTGTGAAATAATTTAGATCCTCACTTCCTTTCACACAACATCAATGATACATATAATTTGAGAAAGCAAACTTGATAGTTGACTATCTTTCGAAGCAAGGACATCACGCTATCACAAAAAGCCAGAAGTTTGATGTCCTTGAGAACCTTGCTTATCAACATTTTTCTTTATTGGATAGTTTAGGGTTCACCCTTGACATAAGGGTCCCCTAAACGTTCTTGTATTTTTCAAGGAAAAAAATAGATAGAATTAAAATAGTAATTATAATAAAATTCTAAATATGTTGGATTAAATTGAACTTATGAAACTAAACTATCTATCCATTAATTCAATAGAAGAGAACATGGCCTATGAGCCTACTAAAATAATGTCTACCACCTTGTGCCATCTTGACGCTATATAAAACTACCACTATCTACATATTGAGCCGGTGGTAAAACACTATTCTTGTCATTTTTACCCTTGTCTGGCTACCCATAGAAATCCAATCCTATGAGTTATAATGCCAACTTTTTCATGACATGTAGATACCGACCTCTTGCAGCATACATAATACTTAAAACAAAATTGAAAGTCTCATTTTATACAATTGTTGCCTAAAGATGGAAGCACCAATTATAATTAATTAGCAAATTAGTAAATAAATGAATAGTACTACATCAAATAATAGAATATTAAATATTCTTAAATCTAGTTTTTTTTTTTGAATAGGTTGAACATAAAAATACAAACTAGTAAGACGGTAAAAGGTTAGTGGCACATAGTTTAGCTATGTTATGAACTTTAGCTACTTGTTGTCGATTGACTTTGAGGATCCTGCAAACTTGTAATAGTAAGGTTGTGTGTTTGATTTGCTTCAACGTCCAGGTGAGGTCGATGTCTGTGTCTCTTCCCTGCAGTAGATGGATAAGATTTGTTGAATCGGAGAGTATGAGGACACTATTTAATTGTCGTTGTATTGCCCATGAAATTTTAACTAGACATGCCCGTGCTTCCGCATGTGTGGAGCTTGATGATGATCTGAAGCCTCCTCCTTGGTTGTATGTGATCGCATTGGTTGTGTTGTTGAGATACCATCCTAAACCTGTAATGACCGTTCTACGGGACCATGCTTCATCGCGTTGGATGGTGTGTTGCGGTCTTCCTTGTAAGAGTCCTAGATCTATTTTTAGGAATCCTGGTGGAGTTTGTGGTGGTAGTTCAGGTGGGTGTAAGAAACGTAGTGGTGTGGAGATTAGTTAATGAGATTTTTGTTAAATAGTGTTAAGGTTGTTGATGTTATGTAATACGGTAGTGTGGTTAGCAACTGTGGATCAGAAGACTCTATCATTGTGGTGCAGCCATAAGCACCAAAGTGTGGAGATAAAATATGTGAGGCTAGGGATGTACACGCCCTCTTTGCCTTTGTAGGAAATAATAGAGTGGGTGATCCAATGTTGCACTGTGGGAAAGGTGTTAGGGTTTGGGAGTGAAGGTATTTGAGTGAGGGCCCAAATATTAGTGGTAAAGGGGCAATTGCGGAAAAGATGGTCGGAGTTTTCTATTGTGCTTGGGCATAAGTCACAAAAGGGCTTAGGTAATAATTGCCTTTTGTGGAGATTAGCTTTATCAGGAAGGCGGTCATGTAGTAGGCGCCATATGAAAATTTTCCATTTTGGTAAAAGGGGTAGGTGCCATAAATGTTTGAAAATGGTTTTGGTAGTGTTATGAGGTGTGAGACGATGTTGATTTGTGTTGGAAGAGGGATAAATGTTGGAGGAGAGAACTCTATAAGCTGTTTTGGTAGTCAAAGTGCCTGATTTGTGATGGCTCCACACCATTTGATCCGGTTGGTTAATGTGTGGGAGTTCCATAGCTGTAATGGAGAGTGCATGGTGCTTATCAAAGTCGGATAGGATACGTGGAAGGTTCCATTGAATGGGGATAGTTGTTATGTAGTTATGTACTTTAGCACGGGAAATGTGTCGGAAGGGGATGGAAGAGTTTGCAACAGGAACCGATTTATTTACCCATTTTTGCGAGAAAGCTGAAACTTTCTGGCCATTTCCTATTTTCCAATGGCAATTTTGTAGCAGTGTACTCTATGCCTTAATGAGACTTCTCATACCCCACGAAGAGTCAGGGGCTATGTAGGTTTTTTGTCTGCATGAGTGAAGAGTTGGTGCTCTTTTGGAAGAAAAAATTTTAGAGACCAGAAGTTGGGGGTTGTTGGAAATGCGCCACACTTGCTTCATCATTTTACACTCATTGAGGAGTTCTAATGAACGAATACCTAAGCCTCCAAGTCCTTTATGAAGAGTGGTAACTTGTTTTTTTATCCATGAAATATTTTTGTCACCATTTTTGCTCCAAAGGAAGTTGTGTAGAAATGAATCCCGTTTGGAGATGATAGTTACCGGTATTTTGAAATTTAGCATGATGTGACTAACGAGAGAGATGAGGATGGTGTTAATAAGAATTGTTTTGGCTAGAATGGATAGATGTACATGGCTCCAAGAATTATTTTTTTTGAGACTTTGTCAAGCATTGCAGTGAAGTGTGGAGCTTTATGTCCCGTAATGTCAATAGGTACTCCTAGTTTGGTGCCAATGTTTGAGGTCTGAGGCATAGAGAGGATTTGTTTGAAGCGTTGTTGAGATTCCGGAGGTGTGTTTGGGCTAAACTTGACAAAGGATTTGGTGAGGTTCAATTTTTGGCCCGAAGTTAATGAGAAGTCGGATAGAATTTGTTTGATTGAATGACACGAAGCACTAGTTATTTTGAAAAATAAGAGTATATCGTCAGCAAAGAGTAGGTGATTGATGCTGACAATGTTTCTATTTAGTTTGATGCCTTGGAAAAGGTTAACATCTTCCGAAATTGTTAGGAGACGAGATAAGACGTCCATCAGAGAATGAAAAGGTATGAAGAGAGGGGGTCACCCTGACGGAGACCACAATGGGGAGAGAACGGGGCATTTAGCTGACCATTAAAAAGAATCCTATAAGAGACGGTGGAGACACAATGGTAAATAAGATTGATCCATTTTTGTGCAAAACCGTAGGCCTTAAGGACTTGACACAGGTAATCTCAATTTACTCGATCGTAGGCTTTACTCATGTCTATTTTAACTGCTGCATAGGAGGTTTGCCCATGTTTACACTAGTTAATAAAGTGAAGGAGTTCGTGACAAAGGAAAGTGTTGTCATGAAGTTGTCTACCTTTTGTGAAGGCGTGTTGATAATCCGAGATGAGGGGAGGGAAGAGGGGTTTGAGTCTGTTTACTAAGATCCTGTCTATACACTTATAGAGGGTGTTGTAGAGACTAATTGGTTGGAATTGAGAGACTGATCTGGATTGTTTACCTTGGGAATCATGACCAATAGGGAGAAGTTCCAAGACCGAGGGAAATATCCTTTATGCCAAACAAGATGTATCGCTTGAACTAAAGCGACATTTAGTGTGGACCAATGTGTTTTGAAAAATTCAGCGATAATTCCGTCTGGGCCTGGTGATTTGTTATTTCCTAGTGAAAACATGGCTTGTTGAATCTCAATAGCAGTGAAGGGCTGTAGAATGTTGTGTTGATCTGAAGGTGTAAGTTGTGGGAGGTGCAACTGGTTTAAAAGAGAATTAGTTTTGTTGGGGTCATATTATGAATCCGGTTGCATTATGGTAGTAATGTGCTGAGTCATGTGATTAGAGATGTCAGTCGGATCGGTAATCCATATATGTTGGTCATTTTGCAAGGAATGAATCCTAATTTGAGATTTCTGTTTACGAACCATGGAGTATAAAAGTTTAGTGGGACAATCGCTAAAGGTAGCCCAATTAAGCATAGAATGCTGCAACCAGTATACTTAGTGCATTTTCATGAGAGCGGATGTATCTTGTGTATTTAGTAAGAATGTTCGAGCTTGGCTTAGGGTTTGAATTGAGTGGCTTTGTGCTGTAAGATTGTCATCAATTGATTTCCAATTAACTCCTAGGAAACATTTGTGGGCTAGGCTCCATTTTTGTAGTTCGGTTCTAATGGTAGATAAGTTCGTTGAGATTTGATAGAATAAAGGGTTGAGGTTATTGAAGGTCCAAAACGTTTGAATAATTCTTAAAGTGTTTCGGTGGGTTAAGCACCAATTTTCTATTTGATAAAGTCGTCTATTTTTTGTGGTAAGTGGATTGGTATTTAGTATTATCGCCGCGTGATCGGATGCTAAAATTGAATGGTTAGCCACAAAGGAATGGGGAAAGGTAGAGGACCAGTTTGGTGTCATATAACCTCTATCTAAGCGTTCCATGATTAAGCGCTGATTTAGTTGTTTATTTGTCCAAGTTCACCTTGGTCTAGAGAATGGTACGTCCATCAATTGAGTTGAAGTTCTCCAATCAATAAAGTCCTGTCAACCTTTGATGATTGTTGAACCACCTAACTTATCCTCAAAATACTCAACTTGATTAAAAAGGGTTGGGTAAGTCTGTGAGAAGGAGACTAATTTCATCCAAACATTGAGCCTTTCGGCTAACACTGGTGCACCGTAAACAAAGCAAACCGTCTAATTACCACTACTATGGTCAAGCACATTACATAATACATAGTTAGGAGATACTTCAATACAAGAAATAGCTAAAGATGACCAACCTAAAACTAATAAGCCGCCACTACTACCATTAGTATCTAAACCTGCTACAAACGAAGGGTTACAAGACTTGAAAATTTTCGAAGCATTAACTAAAGATACTTTTGTTTCGGACATGAAAAAAACATAGGATGATGAGTTTTAATTAACCATTTTGAATATGGGATAGCAAGGGAAGACTCATCGCCAACTCCCCTTGCATTGAAGGCTATAAGCTTCACTGGAACATGGGTGGCTGTGAAAGGCCAGCTACCACACCTGAAGGAGGTGAGAGAGATAATACTAATTCGAATTCAAAAGCCATAGAACGAGTTGACGAGCTCTGTGGAGAAGGGCTTGGTCAAAGATCTTGAATAGGGTCTTTAAGCTTTATTTTGTTGTTACCATGGGTGTCCGTAGAGGAGTGGGTCGTACCCTTTCCAGAAAAACGGGAGGAAACTTCTTCTCCCACCTTGACCTCTAAGTCAGTTGCCATTTCTAGGTCAGTTATGGCTTTTGGGTGAAGCTTCAAAGAGCCATTTTCCCTCCACCACATGTTGAAGCCTTCTTTGGCCTCGAGACGCTCTAGACAAATGCGTCTTCTCTTAACAGTCTAGTCAGGAGAGATATAACCATCAGCCCCATATTTTAATTGCATATCAACGGAAGTGTTGCGATAATGTCCCAGTGGTCGAAAACGTTTTCTTAGCCAGGAAGAAGAGATTTAATAGTTACTTAGTGTAGGGAGTAGGGTTGTGGTAGTGGGAGTTATTGGTGAGTTTGGTGGGTAAGTTTATATGGGGGAGAGAGGAGTTGTTTCGATTGAGAAGGGGGAGGTAGAGGAGTAATTAAAAGAAGAGTAGGGGTGAACCCTAACACGTTTGTTCGGGATGAGCAGACGTCTTAGACGATAACCAGCTCTTGAGAGGCTTGGAGTAGGTCGAATAATTCCTGATTGTGAGTATAGGGAGGATTATTGTTGAGAGTATGAAGGTGTAGGTTGATTGCTTGTTGGTAAAGTAATTGGTATCTATATTCCTAGAGGCTCGTTATAGATGGGAGGGAGTAGTGGTGGTGCGGCAGTTGTTCTAGGTGGTGGTAGGATGTCTAGAATATCATCAAGTAAGCCTGTGGAGTAAGTATGAGGTGGGTTTATGTTATGAGTTGGGTTTGATGCAGGAATAGTAGGAGTGGTATGGTTTTGGTTATTTGTGTTGTTGACTCTGCTTTGTTGAGCTTGTTGAAAAGATTGGGAGGCCCATGCAGAGAGGCCTAGGGTATCAAAGATTGGATGGGGATGTTGAGGGTGGGAATAAGGGTCTGGATTTGAAGGTTTTTCAGTTTCATAGTGAGGATTAGGCTTGATGTTTGTCCATGTTCGAAATACTGGTTTTGTGGAGAACGAGACATAGTATTATAGAATTGAGCATAAGGATCCAGAGAAGACAAACCTAAGTGAGTACCTGGTGGTTGAGTGGTGATATTTGAAGGAGAAGAAGGGAGAGATGGGTTTCCTTCGTAATTTCTTGGGCTTGAGTCAGTTGGAGCATGTGTAGGAGAAGGAGTGTCAAGCTCATCTTCTCCTGAAAAGTACTCACTATTTGTGCTAGAGGAGTCGAACTCATGAACATTTGTGGGGATATGTGGACCCTGTCGATCAAATCTGCGACGAACTGGTGGTTCATCTGGTTCATCTCTTAAGAGTAAGTTGGCTTGTGTATTTCGAAAGCTGAAACGGTCTGGTAAACCCTCAATAAGGTTTGTATAAAAAGGGAAATTTAGAGGGCCATACAAAACACGTAGTCCGTTTTGTTCCATTGAGGTAGCTCTATGTCTTAGCCTTCTATTTGCTTCCAAGATCGATAGATGACACTATCTAGTATAATGACCTACACAACCGCATCTTTTGCAGAAGCGAAAGACTCCCTCATAGCGAAAATACACCCATACAACTATATTAGTACCAATTGGAAGGAAACAACCAGGAATTAGAGGTTGTGAAAGATCTATAAGCATACAAGCTCGAATTTCAGGGTTAATGGGTAGGTCATCACCAGTATGATCTATGGTTTCGACATATCCAACGTGGGATAGAGTTTGTCTAGCCCAATCAGAGAGAGAGATAACCCAAAGGTAGTACAGAAATATGTACCCAAAGACGAGCTAGATTGAAGTTTATTGATTGTGGCACGATTGTCCAATGACCTCTATGAAAGGTAATAATATGGCCATCAATGATAGCAGTGTGTAGTTGAAGGATTCCCTCAACATCAGAGTGCTCAGAGCAAGTAAGAATATAGTAAGGTCCAGTTCTAGACACTGTAATAGAGCCGCGACGGGTCCATTGTGAAGTGATAATACCTTGAACAAGTAGATGATGAGGTGGGTGAGGTCCATAGAAGATACCAATGATAGTAGAGTTCCAATTGATGTCACCGGCCAAACGTAAGTTTAAGGGTTGGTCAATTAAGTTATCCATTCGGAAATTGTTATTGTTTGGATATATTGGATTCATAATTCTTTGGAGGAAAGAAAGAGAGTGGAGCAGTGGAGGAAGAAGAGAGAGGGTGATGAGAAAAATAGAGATTGTTAGAACTTTGAGTAAGAAATTGGAGTATAGTTTATAAAGTTGAAGATGAAAAGTTGAAGCAGTGTAAGAAGAAATAAATAGGCGAAAAGGAAGCAAGAGAGTGTACATGTAAAGAAGCGTTTTGCCAAGTGTAGCTCGCCTTGAGCTTTGACAATGGTGCATGCAAGCCAAGTGTTCACCGTAGACTAAGCTAGGTTGGTAGGTGATATTTGCGCAACGGATTATTAAGGATGATTGGGGAAGAGATAGTTGACTACAGTTGGGTAACTTGGAATGAATGTTTTTTGTGGCAGTGGCCAATAAGAATGTTTGCATGCTACAGTAATGAAAAGTTAGAGGCTCGAATAGGATGGCAGAGAAGAGAAGCTTTGTTAGAGTTATGGGGTAGCGTGTTGTTTGGGAAAAAGGTGTAGATAGAGTTTGTCTAGCCTAATTAGAAGAGAGATAACCCAAAGGTAGGACAGAAATACGTACCCAAAGACGAGCTAGATTGAAATTTTGTCAAAAAAGACCTTATGTTAGTATAAGTTTTGTGAGAAAACACCTTTTAAAATCTTTTTTGTGAGAAAACACCTTATATGTCATTATTTATTAAATCATACACCTTATAATCATATTCCAGCCAAAAATTCAACCTTTGAGCTTAATTTTTCATCCATTTTTGTGTATGGAAGTCACACATATTAACCCAATTTTTTTAGACAAAATTCTAATATAAAAAAAGGGAGAGAAAATATGAGAGTCAATGACCCAAAAGTTGACTTTTTGACCAAAATATGATAATAAGGTGTGTAATTTGATAGATAATGTGATATAAGGTGTTTTTTCACCGAATTTGTAACTTATAAGGTCTTTTTTTGAAAAAATTTCTTTTTAAAAAAGATAGGAAGTAAACTTATTCATAACAACTTATCAAATCTTCGTTTATGAAGAAAATCATAAGAAAGTTTATAAAACCAAAACTAAGATAAACATTATATCTTATGTATTTTTAAAAACCCTATTACATTGGTGCGCAAAAGAATAAGATGACCCTTACACCAGAGTCGCAAGTGCAAGAACCACGAGCTACAACGAATTTGCATTGCATGTGCCTGCCTGTGTTGATGTCGTTGCTAATCGTCTTCCTCTTGTTCTTCTTTCATTTAGGTAGGTTGCAAGCTTTATGAAACACCGATTTTTCTTAAAGCTTAAACCTCATTTCTCTGAAGAAAAAAAAAGTGTACCAATGAGACTTCACTGAAAATCTAATCGATTAGTAAAACACATCTACTAATAATAATTGTAAAAATTATATTTTTCCTAGAATGTTGAAAAACACGAATACACAATTAATACAACCAAGAGTTCAGCAAGATTATTTATGCGAGGAAAAAAGGATTCATGGAAAATAAGGAGAAAAAAGGGGTTCGACTCCTATATATTATTATTGGGTTGAACCACGTTAAAATCTCTCTAATTTTATATCAAAAGCCTTCAAACTCATTTATTCAAGTATATGCAATTATATATACATTTTATTTCCTAAAATAAATTTTACTACTTACATTTTGATGAATTAAAATTTTGTATGATAATACGACTACTAATTCTTAAAAAAAGAAATTCTAAAATCATTTATATAGTATAACTATTAAATGTTCTAAATGTATGAAATAACACATAAATTAAAATTTAGTCGCGCTTAAATCTTTCATCAGCTTTCTGGATTCCGAAATTCTTTACTTCTAAAACTCTTTACATCGTGGTTTACTCTTGAAATGTTGTGAATGACTTGTCATGTTATCTTCTAGGTATCACATATAAATCTGTAAGCAAAGTTAATATAAACTGCCTATATTTATCATTGACTTGTTTTATGTTTCAGAATGGAAAACAAAACACACACTTTTGCTTCCCAGAGGTGAGCTTTGATTTTCAAACTGATGTATACTTTAGTCTTAGTTATATTGTATGTATAAGTTTATTGATCATATCTTTTACTTTAGTTTTTTTTTGTTATTGTTGTAATAATATATATTTATTATATTTATGGGTAAAGTAATAATTAGATTTATATTAAAGACTCTTGATGCAGTGAAGAGGATTTGTCCCAAACGGGCATTGTTAATCGGGATGAACCATGCTTATGACCATGAGATAGTAAACGAATACCTCTTGGAATGGTCGAGAAGGTACACTTTGATGGATTTGTCATTTCTTTCATGGTGCCAATTTTTCTTTCATTGACAATTGATCATAATATGAAAAGAAGGTACAAAGTAGGGTTGCACAACTAGAAGTATAATGGAAAACCTTGTCTTCATGTCTCTCTTTCTCATGTTGTAGCCCCAACCATAATCAGCAATGGGTATGTGGATAAGTAATAAGTGAAGGGAGATATACATATTTTAACGGAAAATTGTTAGAAAATACCAAGGTTTTAGCACTTTTTCAAAATAAATAGCAAGAGTTGCAAAATATTAAATAAATACTAACAAGTTATGTATTTCTTAAAAAATCCATACCAAATAACAAATATCCGTCTATTTTTCCGTCTTAGAAATCCATACCAACAAACAGAAATTCATTCAACTTCATCTCTGAACAACAAAAAAATCTAAGGTGAGTTAAATTTGGCTGAGAAAGTGACGGAAAAATAGGCCGATATTTGTTAGTTGGTATGGATTTCTAAGAAAAACATAACTTGTTGGTATTTATTTTACATTTCGCAACTCGTTGGTATTTATTTTGAAAAAGTGCTAATCAATTGATATTTTCTGACAATTTTTCCTATTTTAAATGAAAGCTAGGGACTTTGATGGTTGACACGGTCAATTTCAAAAAAATAATTTATGAAAGTTACTTAAACTAAAGTAAAGTTGAAGAACCTTTAAAAAGAGAGAAACAAATATCTATAATTATAGTAAAGTTTTCCAAGTAAATTAATATTGGGAAATTCTCAATGGTGGCCCTTAGGTCTAAGGAATTCCCAGTGGCGGAAATTCCAAAAAAACTTTCCCGTTGGTAGCCCTACTTTACAAATTCTTCCCAAACATAACCTTAATGAAGAATATTCCATTAATAATAAAGCATATTCCGTTAATTAACAGTTAAGGCGGTAACTCGCAAATAAAACGAGGCATTTTGGGTCATTTTTTGCCAATTTCGACCTCAAAATCAACTCTTAAGGGCTAAAATTTACCCACTAAAATCATCCCTTAAGGGCAAAAAAGACCCAAAATACCTCGTTTTACGTGCGAGTAACCAGTTTAACTATTAACTAATATAATATGTTTTATTATTAATGAAATATTCTTCATTAAGGTTATGTTTGGGAATAATTTGTAAAGCAGGGTTACTAGCGGGAAAGTTTTTTTGAAATTTACACCACTGAGAATTCTTAAAACCTAAGGGCCACCATTGGGAATTTCCCATTAATATTTTGTGAATGCTCATAAATAAGAATTAAAAAAGGGAATTATCGATGAATTAAATTAATGGGATGTATATAAATACTCTTTGATATGACTAAGACACATTTAATTTTCTATTTCCTTTTTTTCATTTATCTTTGAAATAATATGAGAAAGATATCATAAATTTACAGAAGTATCATTAAACTTTGGAAATTATTATACCCATAGCATTTTGTCCCTATTTTTGTTCCGGAAAAAGAAAAGCGGATTCTAAGAACATTTCTATTGACTTCGTTCTCCATTTACATTTTTAGAGAATTCTCAGAAAAAGTATTTAGTTTTTAACATTAAAAAATATGTAAAGTGAAAAAATAACTAGATATATATGTTTGATTTACCAAGCAGTGGAACATATATACAAAGTTATCATGGTTTATAAAGTTATAATCTTTATTTTGTTTTTCGCTTCAGGGAAGGAATACATGTTCAACTCGCTCACGATGGTTTGAAAATTCCTATAGAGCTTTGACATTGTAAGAAGTTTATGTTTTTCGATTGCATGAATTCCAAAAGTCCTGATATGTCTTTGCAAGACACAAATTAAGGGTTGCTCGTTCCACTTTTATATGATTTTTTTCTATTTATATTGAAACAAATAAGTGTTATATTGAATTATAAATATTATATATTTGGAACAAAATAGAATTTTTGTCTAGCATATAAATTATGGTTATTGTTTATGCTAAATTCTTCTTAAGGCAAAACTAAGCTGGGAGCTACAGCTAGAGTACTGCTAAGTAGCTGGAAGCTGCTGGACACAGCTAGGACAAACAAAGAAAGCAAGAACAAAGAGAAGAAAAAGACACCAAGGATGGTGACGAGGAAACCCATGGAATAAGGGAAAAACCGCGGGTGGCTTTGAGTCCACCAATCCACTATATGTTTGATTACAGCCCTAGTGCTCTTGTATCTAAGTAATTCGTAAGCTCAAGAATACTGTTTTATCTCAATATGCAAATGCTAAGTGTGTAAGAACTTGTGTCTTCTATACAATCATTTGATCTATATATAATAAGAAAATATATCCGTTTGAACCAGCTTTAGCAACGGCTTGTAACCGCTCTTGAATCTCGATTCATATCTATAATTAATGCTCTTTAGCACGATCTTCGCTCATACTTATCTTTCTGTACCTTTAGCTTTAATTCTTCTGCGAGATTCTAGGCTTTGATATCTTTGACTCATAACGCTTTTCAAACGGGGCCGTGTTCCATAGATGAGTAGCATTAACTGGTTCTTCTTAGCTGGTGGGCTTCAAGCTGGATTCCCTTAGCTGGAGGTCCTAGCTGGAAGTTCATAGCTGCAATGATTTTTTTAACCTGCATACGTAGTTGTGTAACTTTCGTGGTATAACAATTGCCCCTAACTTGTAGCTTGCACTGCTGGTCTTGCGTAGTAAAGCTGCTAGTTATGATTTCAAGATAAAAAACTTAACATAACGTCTATCATAAAAGATAGATTTTCAAGAGGCGAGAAGTTTAAATGAAGCATGCTTGTCTTTAAGGATCTGAGCTAATCATTTACTTAAGTCCATTTCAATCAAGCAACAAATACTAGTCGTTTTTCTGTCAAAGTAGCTTAAAATCAAAGAGATCTTTGAAAAGATTTTACTTCTGTTTACTCTTCTCCCTCCTTTGGTAAGTTTGCTCTCTCTCTCTCTTCTTTTCCCTTTTCATCCCTCTGCATGCCTCTTAAACAATCTGCTAGGAAGAAGGTCTTTTCTCCTAAACTTACATCGATGGGTAAAGCAAAGGACGACGTAGCTTCCACCATTACTTGGGAAGATATAGAAAATATTAGGGCTAGAGGGGGTTTCCCAGAGAGCACATAATTCGTAGTTCCTGATGAGTTTGAAAGGCCTGAAAAAACTGCAGATAATCTTATATGTTTTTATGAATACCCTTTCCTGCTAGGGTATAGTTTCGAGCTTACACCTTTGATACGTTCTTTCATAGAGGTTTTAAACTTTTCTCCTGGCTAGCTGATGCCAGGTTTTTGGAAAATTTGTTTTACTATCGAGTTAGCTACTAGGGGTTAGAGTCCGGCCTTCGCCTTAGAAGACCTTATTACCCTCTACAGCCTTAAGATTATCAACCCTAACAAGGTCACTCTGAAACAGAAGCCAAAATACCCTAGTCCTGTGGAGGGAACTGGTGCTTCGGAGTCTTTCTAGAAGACCCGTTTTTTCTTTGTTGCCAAGGATTCCCTTGGTGGAGCTGGGGCTTTTCTCCCCTCTGGCTGGCCTGCAGGAGGTATTTTACTGTAGTTCTCTTTTTTTCTTCGAGTATTTTATTAACTATGGCTCTTAACCTTGACTTTTTACAGGTTCTTCTGAAGATGTGGAAAGCCTTGAAGACAGAGACGAACGAGCGAGGGTTTTTCTCAGCATCTCCCTAGAAAAAAGAACCTACACTCCCCCTTTCAAAGCTATTCCAGTTTCTTCTTTGACCCCTGCTACTTCTGGGACTAACTCCATGACTTCAGGTAGGCTAATCCTTCAGTTAGTTTATTTTTAGGGTTTTGCTAGGTATAATGTCTCAACTACCATTTTATTGTTTTTGTGCAGTCAAAGTTAGCACCTTGTCTCAAGCTTATGCTTTGGCTCGGCTAAAAAGGAAGAGGTCGGAAGTTCCTGCTACCTCCACCCAGTCTAAACCAGCGACACCTGCTAAGGTCGCTACCTTAACTCCTACTATGCCTCCCCCTATTATCAAACTGGACTTAGATCCTCCTGCTCCTGGCTCTTCAACAGTTAACCTAGCTATGCCAGCAAACTTCCTATCTGAAGATGGGATAAACAATGGTATATGGCCACATGCGGACATGCTATTTTTCCCTGCTGCAGCTAAACGCCTCAGGTCTCAGGATCCTGAGGTGATAGTGAACCACGCGGTTCAGTATTCTCTCCAAGTATAACTTTTGCTATGCCTTAGTTTTGTTTTAGCTTTTTCACTTTTGTTTCCCACCTTTCTTATGTCTTAACATCTTTGTGCTAGGCTCTCCAAAACTGCCTGGTAGCACGCTCCAGCTTGAGAGCTGTTGCTACGGTGACTACTCAGCTCAAGGTTTCCCAAGCTGAGGTTGCTGCTTTGAAGGAGGAGATGGAGAAGGCAAAGAAGGAAAGGGCTCATGCTGAGGAGCAGCGTAAAGTTGAAATGCTGCTTCTCGAAAAGGAGAGAGAGGCGAAGAAGCTTTCTGCAGCTTCGGCGGAAGGTGAGATTGTTGCTTCTAGGGAAAAAGCCAAGGTGGCTACCATGAAGCTGGAAAAGGTGGAAAAAGAGAGGGACGTCCTGAGTGCTCAGCTGGCGCATCAAAAAGAGCTTCACCTAGATAAAATGGCGGAGGTCCAAATTGTTGAACCTGCCAAGCTGGCGTGCCTGATGCTGTTTGGGACTCTGGAGAACAAGGAGTTGCACAAATACACTGATGCTTTCCTAGACACTATGGGAAGTATTGAAGATCTTAAGGCTCTGGCTTTGGGTCTTACCCCTCCTGGGCAGGAAGCTTCCATGGCTGATTCCTCAGCTAAGGACCTAGCTGATTCTTCAGCTAAGGCCATAGCGGATACCCCTGTTGAGCCTTCCAGCAGTTCTGCCCCAGCTTCTGAGGTGCCAGAGCAAATGCCTACAGCTGACCAGCTTGCTAGCTAGGGATGTAGCTAGTTTTATTTCTTCAAATGTATTTCCTTCCACTCTTGTAAAAAAATTTAATTTTGCTTTTGAATGCTTTTTACCACCAGCCAAGGGGCTGGTGTGTCTTTGAACAAGTTAGACTTTTGGTACATATATGCATCTTTAGATCTTTAGTAAAATGAGCTAGCTGCTTTATGTTTTTACCTGGCGTTTTTTATGCCAATGTCTTGTGTGATGGGCCACGTTACCTAGGCGTGTAGCCCTTAGCTGATGCAACCTTGGTAGCTTAGTTTTTTGCTAGCTTCTTCCCAAGGTGTCTAGGTGTACTTGCGTCTTTAGATATCTTAGGAGGCTGGGTAGTGCTCCCACTTGCAGCTAGTCTTGCGGTACCTGCACGTGTTGACTATGCCAAGAATACCTTATAGATAGAAAGAGCAAGGAGGATAACCTAAACTGGCGTTCCTTGGCTATGCTTAGCAATTTTTCCTACCTGGTGTAATTGCCTTGTTGGTCACTTGAGTCATTGTAGCTGACAACTTGATGTTTAACCGTGTATCCATTTTTCTAGAAATGGTAGAGTTTAAGATGTGACGCGTTCCAGCTTCTGGGCACAACTTTCCCTTCTGCTGTAGCTAGGCGATATGCTCCTTTACCCACTATATGTTCAATAAGGTAGGGGCCTTCCCAGCTGACACCCAGCTTCCCTGCGTTTAGTTCCTGGGTATTTTGGAAGACTTTCCTTAACACCCAGTCTCCTTTCTTGAAAATTTTGGCTTTCACGTTTTTGTTGAAGCTGCGGGCTACAATCTGTTGTTGTGCGGCCATCCTAACTAGTGCACTGTCTCGTAGTTCTTCGATGGTATCTAAATCATAAGACAGCTCAGAATCATTTAGCTCAGAGGTTAAGAGCCCATACCTAGCAAATGGTATGGCTACTTCTGCTGGCAACACAACTTCACAACCATAGACTAATGAGAAGGGGGTTTTCCCTGTTGCTCCCCTAGGCGTTGTTCTGTTGGCCCAGAGGACTCTAGGCAGCTCTTCTACCCACTTACCTTTTTTAGCCTTCAACCTCCTCTTGATGCCATTAATGATCACCTTATTGCTGGACTCAGCTTGTCCATTAACTTGTGGGTACCTGGGTGTTGATGTTACCAGGTTGATGTTCCATTCGTGACAAAATTGTCGAGTTTTATCACTTATCAACTGTGATCCATTGTCACATATAATTTCACTAGGTACCCCAAACCTGCAAATAATGTTAGTATGTATAAAAGCAATAACTTCCTTATCCCTTACTTGCTAGAATGCACCAGCTTTTATCCATTTTGAGAAGTAATCAGTTAAGGCTAGCATAAATACTTTTTGACCTGGCGCAACTGGTAGTTTCCCTACCATGTCCATGCCCCACCTCATGAATGGCCAAGGTGTTAATGTGGGGTGTAATGGTTCAGAGGGCTTATGTACCATACCTGCATGCCTTTGGCAGCTGTCACATTTAGCTACGTACCTCTTGGCATCTTTACGCAACGTTGGCCAATAATATCCATAGGATAAGATCTTGTTAGATAAGCTCCTTCTTGCTGTATGTGAGCCACACTCTCCCTCGTGAAACTCTTTGAGGGTAGTTGATGGGATTTAGTCGTATCACCTAATCAAAGATAAACCTACAGTCCTCTAACTATGGTAGTCAATGGAAGCAGGGTCGAATCCACAAGGAGACAGAGTTTCTAAATTAATATTCAATCAACTAGCTACTTCAGATGAAATCAGGGAAGATTAACTGAACTAATAATTAAGCTAAGGACAACGAATTAAACCGAGGATTTAACTATGGACTAAAAACCTAGGGTATTAGTTCGGTCCACCATGGTTATACCAATCAAATAAGGTCAACTACTATCAAAACCTAAGTCAAGAGTGGGGGGATTAGAGCATGTGTTGAGCTATGGTTAAGACTCAACGCTCATAGTTCAACATACGCCGCATGTTCACTAACGTAATCAGAACTACTGACGTGTCCTTGGCCTCTAGTCGTAAGACGGATCTGTGCAAACAACTATTAACCACAAGCAATCAATGAAATTGTACACTAACATTAATCACTTTAAGAACAAACCACATCACAATCACCCTAATCAAGCCCTAGAAATTGATAGAAATCTAAATCACAAACATGGTATAAACATGAACACCCTAGAAAGAGAACTACTCACTCATAATTGAATTGACAACAACAAAACTAATATGAAGCCTTAATAATTGCATCATGAATGGTTAGAAAGTTAAGCTAAGCAATTAAGAGTAATAAAAGAGATTAGGGTAGAGAGGAATACCAATTGACAGAAAGCAGGAACTTTTATTGAAATCAAATAGGTTTAATCACCTTTAATCTAATCTAAAGTGTTTAAACTAAGCTAAGAACTATGAGAAATAAACTAGAATAATGATGATAAAAAGATGTAAAAGAGATGTCCCTAAAATAATGAGGAAAATGTATTTATAATACCCCCTCAAGTCTACCTAAAACCGGAAATAAAAGACGAAAATCGCGATAAAATGCACGGGACCCGATCGGTCCAAAGACCACCCGATCGGGCCCATAGTAAGCTTCATCACTCTTGTTTTTATTGGCTCAGCTTAGTAGCAGCAGCCAAGGTGTGGGCGAAGTGGGCCTGCCCGATCCAGCACCCGATCGGGTCTGGGATCGGGTCCTCAGCGATAATGCCCAGCGCTTCATTTTGATACGTAACAACAGCAGCAGCTTTAATGAAGGAGACCCGATCGGGTCGGGCTCATTATGCCCGATCGGGTCTGGGGCATGGTTGCTCGCCCGATCGGGTCCGCAACTTCTAAACCCGATCACAATATCTTAGCTCGATCGGGCCATTTTGTCCCGATCAGAGTACGGAAGACTCCTTTTTGACTCTTTGGCTCTCAATTCTTCACGTGTAGAGGTCTTGGGACCTCCTAAACTACCCATAAAGCTCGTGAGCCATCCTACGTGCCTCGTAACATCTCGTAAAGCTGTGGTTGCTTCCAAATGGCTCGGGAATAAGGAGAAAACTCCATAAAACCTGCAATTCAACACTAAAACACAAAACCACAACTATATACGATAGTTAGCACAAAATAGCTCCGAAGAGCTCCAATGACGCACAAATTAGCTTGTAAATAAGGGAGAAAAGTCTATATAAATACGTGATATCAAACTCCCCCAAGCTAAACCTTTGCTTGTCATCAAGCAAACAGAACATGAACATGGAATAGATTGCCTCACCCCATAGATAAAAAACAATCAAAGCTCAAAACATTTTCAAGACTAAGAAACGTTCAAGCAGGCATAATTCAAGTTTGGCTAATCAAATACATCCAACCACCAATCATCCAAGCAATTTATCAAATTCAAGCATCCACAAGGCATACAAGTCCTGAAAAGGCTCTCACAAGGGTGTCACTCCTCTCTATTTTGTGGCAGGCAAAGAATATGCCCGAACACTCACCAACCTGACCATATATACCCTTCCCACTCACACTCTCATGTGTTTAAGAAGGTTCAGTGACGCTCATCCTAGTCAAGTCGACTCAATTAGCAGACGTACTCTTTAACTTTGACAAACTGACTCGAAATCAATCAAACGAATAATGTAGACACGAGCTCAAGAGGACTTTGTAGGGTTGTAATGGGGCTTAGGTAAGAGGTAGGGGATACTTTTGGGTAATGTGGTGGAACAACCAAGAAAGGGGGAGCATGAATCATCCAAAAAAGGCCTAAGATGGCCTACACAACTCCCAACAACACAATAAAACCACGTAAAGTAACCCAAATCTCATAAATCAATGAAAAACTCATAACAAACCCAAATTTCAAGCAATGAAGCGAATATTTCTTTACGAACGTACGTGAAAACTTCGAATTCTTTTGAACTTTATTTCATTTTTTTCTTTCATTTTTCTGTACTTCATTCACGCAAGTCTAATTTTGCTTTTTCTTTTCTTTTTCTCACTCTCAAACCGCAACAAATACACTCTTAAATTCCTCAACAACCAAACTAAACCAAGAAACCAATCTAAAACTCAACCCATACAAAAGCTCCCCCAAGCTAGGCTTGGAGTAATATCAAGTGAAGGCCTTGGGCTCATAATAGGGGTTTAAGTATCACGAAACAAGTCATTAGGCTCAGCGGGGTTAAGGTGGATAAAAGTATATCAAAAATTCACTCTGAAGCTTAAGAATGAGACAAAAGAACGCCTCTATCACAGCATATGCCACATGTCATCGAAAATCAGACAAGTACGAAGTCAAAGTCAAGATCAATCCACTAAAGAGGAACTAACACACAAGAATAGACTGGATAATAATATAAATCCAATAGGCTACAAAGAGGCCTCACAGTCTAACCAATTCAGGTATGCAGCACAAAGTGGTGTAATATAATCAAACTTTGCTCGAAATAATAGCAATCAAACATCGAATCATAACCTCAAGATCATAAATGTCCAGATATCCAGAAAACAGAGCCAAATCATTTTCAATAAGAGCAAAACAGGGGCACAGGGAGGCAACTAAACCAGTCATGGGAACCATATTTTTTTTTTGATTTTTTCAGAATTTTTCGAAAGCAGTAAAAGATATAGAGAATACAAACAGAACTCCTCCCCCAAGCTGAACTTGGCACTGTCCTCAATGCCAAAAGGTAACAAAGGACGATGCTAAGAGGAAAAACAACGTTAGTACCCTCACTCTCACTCACAAAAAAAAGAAGAAAAATAAAAAGAAAAGGAAAAAAGGGAAAGAAAAATACGAGTTGCCTCTCGCACAGCGCTGGTTTATAAAGGTCCCGCACGACCATAATCCTCCATCTCTCAAATAGGAGGGGCTTGGCAATGAGTGCGACCCTCATCAAACATCTTTCGCCTCCAAATGTTCTTGATAATACCTCCAGACGGTGAGGCAACCTTAGGTGTAGTTGGAACCTTCTCCACACCTACTTCATCCAAAACCTCAGCCCTGCAACAAGATTGCTCAAGCATAGGTGCCTTAACAACATTGGTCAGTTTAAAAATCACTTTATCATCACCAACACTCAGACTTAGAGACCCAGACTTGACATCAATGACAGCACCAGCAGTACACAAAAACGGCCCACCCAGAATAATAGGAATCGGGGCATCCTCATCCATATCTAGCACCACAAAATTAACAGGAATATACAATTTCCCAACCCTAACAGGAACATCCTCTAAAACACCTAGAGGGTATTTTATAGAACGATCAGCCATCTGTAAAGTGATTTGTGTGCATTTAAGTGCTCCCATATTTAGTTTCTTATAAACAGATAATGGCATAACAGAAACAGAAGCACCTAAATCACACAAAGCCTTATCAACAAAAATAGGTCCAAGATGGCAGGGTATAGAAAAACTACCAGGATCTTTTAACTTTGATGGGGTTTTATTTTGAATAAAAGCACTACACTCTTCAGTAAGAGCGACACGTTCTACCCCACCAAAGTCTCTTTTCTTAGTGATCAAATCTTTCAGAAATTTGGCATAAACAGGGACTTGGGTAATTAAATCTGTGAATGGAATCGTTACCTCAAGGTTCTTGACCATAGTCAAGAACTTACCAAACTGCTGATCGACCTTTGACTGTTGCATCCTGTGGGAAAAGGTAGCCTTGGTCTAAAAGGCGTTTCAGAAACCTTCTCCTTTTTCTTCACTGTATGTTCAGCTTCTGCAGACAAGTCGACTTCAGACGTCGAATTCTTCCTTTTTCCTTCCTCTACCACCCTCTTCTTCCCCGCAGCTGGGGTAACCTCATCAACGGGCAATGGAGGGGCATCATATGCAATGCCACTAAGAAGAGTGATGGCATTCACATGTTATCTCTGAATGGGTTGCCCTGGCAATTCCCCCTGACGCATCTGAGCATTAGTGCTTGCTAATTGTGCAACTTGAGCCTCGAGAAGTTTGATGTGCTTCTCTTGAGCTCTTTGTGCCTCCTCATTAGCTCTTTGCATAGCTAGCATTTGTCGCTCTTGGGCTCTTTGTGCCTCCTCATTTGCCGTTTGCATGCTCAACATCAGCTTCATCACTTCAGATATGGGAGGTTCTTGTGGGTTATTGTTTTGTGGAGGTGGGGTGTGGAAATTTTGTGGAGTTTGGAAGTTGTTGGGATCATGGAAGTTTTGTGGTGGTGGTCTTTGGAAATTTTGTGGGGTTTGATGATATGGGGGTTTAGGATGGTTTTGTGGAGGTGGAGGGTGATGGTTTTGTGGATTTTGGTAGTTATGTGGAGGGAGGAAATTGGGTTGTCTCTGTTGAAAGGCGTTTGCCTGCTCCATCTGAAGTTGACTGAACTGACAGTCATACCCAAAGTGACCCTGAACACCACATACCTCGCAGTAAGATGAGGTAATGGGTGCTACTGCAGACATAGCATTGATACTCAAGGGAGGTGCTGCTAAAGAAGAGGGACTGAAGGTGTTAATCTGCTAACTCAGTTTCGCTATCTGCGAAGTCAATAATGCAATGGCATCTACCTCTAGTACCTTCCTCGTGAGGATTCGGGAAGTGGAATGACCATTGGCTGCGAGGTTTGATAGAAACTCATAGCCTACATCCACTTCCTTATCCAGAAAAACTCCTCCTGCAGACGAATCAACAATACTCTTCGTCTGAGGCTGCAGACCATTGTAGAATGTCTGCGTCAAGAACCATTTGTCCATGTTGTGGTGTGGGCACTCTCTCTGTAAATCTCTAAATCTAGTCCACGCTTCCCGTAGTGTTTCATCAGGCTCTTGGGAAAACGTGGCTAGTTTGTTTCTGATTTCTGCTGTTTTTGTAAGTGGATAATAGTCTCTCAGAAACGCTGCAGAAATCTCACTCCATTCTGTTTCTTTCACGTCGTTCAACCATTTCTGGGCTCTATCTCTCAATGAGAACTCGAACACCATGACCTTTAGTTGATCTGGAGTGACGCCGGCATGTTTGACGGTTCGACAAAGCTGTTGAAACCGCTGCAGATGATTTGCCGGGTCTTCAGTAGGATGCCCACCAAACTGATTTTGCTCAACCATGCTGATGAGTCCAGGCTTAATTTCGAAATTTGTCACGGCAATGGTGGGCATTGTAGGTCCAGTGGAGAGACCATATGACGTCAGTGATTTAGACATAACTGAACTCAAGGTGTTTGTTACAGAGGTGTTCAGCTGAACAGGCTGCTTTTCTTTTTGATTTTTCTTTCGGATCCGCCTAATTATCCTAGTAAGATCGGGATCCGCTGTAATGGGGGAACCGTTTCTTTGAGACCTGGGCATACAAAAGAAACAAAAAGAAGCATTCCAACGTACCTCAATTGGAACAATGAAGTTCCAATGAGGTACATAGAAGTAGACCAGATAACCAAATAAAAACTTATAAAACTAACCTAACTTGGCGTTCCTTTGCTTTGCTTAGCAATTTTTCCTACCCGGTGTAATTACCTTATTGGTCGCTTGAGTCATTGTAGCTGACAACTTGATGTTTAACCGTGTATCCATTTTTCTAGAAATGGTAGAGTTTTAGATGTGACGCGTTCCAGCTTCTGGGCACAACTTTCCATTCTGCTGTAGCTAGGCGATATGCTCCTTTACCCACTACATGTTCAATCAGGTAGGGGCCTTCCCAGCTGACATCCAGCTTCCCTGCCTTTAGTTCCTGGGTATTTTGGAAGACTTTCCTTAACACCCAGTCCCCTTTCTTGAAAACTTTGGCTTTCACGTTTTTGTTGAAGCTGCGGGCTACAATCTGTTGTTGTGCGGCCATCCTAACTTGTGCACTATCTCGTAGTTCTTCGATGGTATCTAAATCATAAGACAGCTCAGAATCATTTAGCTCAGAGGTTAAGCGCCTATACCTGGCAGTTGGTATGGCTACTTCTGCTGGCAACACAGCTTCACAACCATAGACTAATGAGAAGGGGGTTTGCCCTGTTGCTCCCCTAGGCGTTGTTCTGTTGGCCCAGAGGACTTTAGGCAGCTCTTCTACCCACTTACCTTTTTTAGCCTTCAACCTCCTCTTGATGCCATTAATGATCACCTTATTGCTCGACTCAGCTTGTCCATTAACTTGTGGGTACCTGGGTGTTGATGTTACCAGGTTGATGTTCCATTCGTGACAAAATTGTCGCGTTTTATCACTTATAAACTGTGATCCATTGTCACATATAATTTCACTAGGTACCCCAAACCTGCAAATAATGTTAGTATGTATAAAAGCAATAACTTCCTTATCCCTTACCTGCTGGAATGCACCAGCTTTTATCCATTTTGAGAAGTAATCAGTTAAGGCTAGCATGAATACTTTTTGACCTGGCGCAACTGGTAGCTTCCCTACTATGTCCATGCCCCACCTCATGAATGGCCAAGGTGTTAATGTGGGGTGTAATGGTTCAGAGGGCTTATGTACCATACCTGCATGCCTTTGGCAACTGTCACATTTAGCTACGTACCTCTTGGCATCTTTACGCAACGTTGGCCAATAATATCCATAGGATAAGATCTTGTTGGATAAGCTCCTTCTTGCTGTATGTGAGCCACACTCTCCCTCGTGAAACTCTTTGAAGGTAGTTGATGGGATTTAGTCGTATCACCTAATCAAAGATAAACCTACAGTCTTCTAACTATGGTAGTCAATGGAAGCAGGGTCGAATCCACAGGGAGACAGAGTTTCTAAATTAATATTCAATCAACTAGCTACTTCAGATGAAATCAGGGAAGATTAACTGAACTAATAATTAAGCTAAGGACAACGAATTAAACCGAGGATTTAACTATGGACTAAAAACCTAGGGTATTAGTTCGGTCCACCATGCTTATACCAATCAAATAAGGTCAACTACTATCAAAACCTAAGTCAAGAGTGGGGGATTAGAGCATGTGTTGAGCTATGGTTAAGACTCAACGCTCATAGTTCAACATACGCCGCATGTTCACTAACGTAATCAGAACTACTGACGTGTCCTTGGCCTCTAGTCGTAAGACGGATCTGTGCAAACAACTATTAACCACAAGCAATCAATGAAATTGTACACTAACATTAATCACTTTAAGAACAAACCACATCACAATCACCCTAATCAAGCCCTAGAAATTGATAGAAATCTAAATCACAATCATGGTATAAACATGGCTTCCCTATCTAACACCCTAGAAAGAGAACTACTCACTCATAATTGAATTGACAACAACAAAACTAATATGAAGCCTTAATAATTGCATCATGAATGGTTAAAAAGTTAAGCTAAGCAATTAAGAGTAATAAAAGAGATTAAGGTAGAGAGGAATATCAATTGACATCCTACGTGCTTGTTAGCCATCCTACGTGCCTCGTAACATCTCGTAAAGCCGTGGTTGCTTCCAAATGGCTCGGGAATAAGGAGAAAACTTCATAAAACCTGCAATTCAACACTAAAACACAAAACCACAACTATATACGATAGTTAGCACAAAATAGCTCCGAAGAGCTCCAATGACGCACAAATTAGCTTGTAAATAAGGGACAAAAGTCTATATAAATACGTGATATCAGTAGTTTCCCACTGCTCTTTTTCTAAGCACCTTTGCAACATATCCTGCTTAGCTGCATGTTTGAATAGGACTCCAGCTATTACCTGGTACCTGCTAGCTTTCATGCGTAGCTTTCTTGACTCCAGCTTGTCATCTGGCAGTACGTCCCTTTCCAGGTAGTCCAATAGTGGCTTTCTCCAGCTATCAGTACCTGCTTCATCACTAATGTTAAATACATTGGTTACCTCCTTGTTAATAGCTGGTGCGGCTAAGTGAGCGATGGGAACATTGCTGAAGTTGCATTTCCTAAGTGCGGAGCCTAGGTTAGCTAGTGCGTCAGCCTTAGTATTCTGGTCTCTTGGTATCTGTTGTATGGTGAACTCTTAAAAGAGTAGCATCTTTAACTTGACCAGCTCCAAATAAAGAGACATCTTCGAGTCTTTAGCTGCGTATTCTCCTTTTACTTGGCTAACGATCAGTAAGGAGTCACTATATACCTGCAACCTGGTTGCCCCCAGATCATGAGCCACGGTCATACCTGCAATCAATGCTTCATACTCGGCTTCATTGTTAGTAGCTTTAAAATCACAACAAATAGATCGTACTATCATGTCCCCTTGTGGAGACTTTAGGACTACACGTAGCCCAGCTCCTCTAAAGTTGGATGAACCATCTACGAACAGTTTCCAGCTACCTGTAGGTGTTACCTGATTAATGTGTCGTACTTCCTCATCTGCTGAGGCAGCCAGGTTAGGACTGAAGTCAGCCACAAAGTCAGCTAGAGCTTGTGATTTTATAGCCGTTCGGGGTTGGTACCTAATGTCATAGGCGCTTAGTGATACAACCCATTTGCTCATCCTACCAGTATATTCAGGTTTGCGGAGCACAACTTTTATGGGGTAGTTAGTCATAACACATATAGGATAAGCCTCAAAATAATGTCGGAGTTTCTTTGAAGCGGTATACAAAGCTAATATCAATTTTTCTAAAGAGGTGTACCTGGTTTCTGCATCAAGCAAGGACTTACTGATATAATACACGGGTAGCTGCTGATTGTCAGCTTCCCTAGCTAGGACTGCACTAACAGCCGTGCTACTTACAGCTAAATAAAGCTATAAAGTTTCACCTTGCTTTGGTTTGGAAAGTATGGGTGGAGTAGCTAGATAAGCTTTGAGTTGCTGTAAAGCAGCTTCGTGTTCTGCAGTCCAATCAAAACCTTTAATTTTCTTAAGTACATGATAGAAAAGATGACACTTATCTGATGCTCTAGAAATAAAACGATTGAGCGCTGTAACTCTTCCTGTCAGCTTTTGGACTTCCTTTAGGTTTTTGGGTGATTGGGTATTGATGAGTGCTCTGATCTGGTCTGGGCTAGCTTTGATTCCTCTCTGCGTAACTATGTAACCTAGGAACTTACGAGCTGGTACCCCGAATGAACATTTTGTTGGGTTCAGCTTCATGTTGTACTTTTTCAATACATCAAAGGTGTCCTGTAGGTGAGACACATGATCTGCAGCTTGCTTGGATTTGACCAGCATATCATCGATGTAGACCTCCATTGTGTCTCCTAGCTGCTTTTCAAACATCTTGTTGACTAGGCGCTAGTAGGTGGCACCTGCATTCTTAAGACCAAATGGCATAACTTTATAGCAATAGATACCTCTTTCGGTCATGAAAGCTGTTTTTCTTGGTCTTCTTGGTCCATCAGGATCTGGTTGTATCCTGAATAAGCATCTAGGAATGTGAGTCTTTCATGCCCCGCTGTAGCATCCACCAAGGCGTCTATGTGAGGCAGGGGAAATGGATCCTTATGGCAACCTTTGTTTAAATCTGTGAAATTTATACAAAGCTCGCCATTTGCCATTCTTCTTTCCTACCACAACCACGTTAGCTAGCCAGTCAGGATATTTGACTTCCCTAATCTTACCTGCTTGTAGCAACTTTTCTACTTCCTCGTTGATGATCAGGTTGCGTTCAGGTGCGAATTTCCTTCTCTTTTGTTTGATAGGTTTATGGTTTGGATCCACGTTCAGCTTGTGAGTGCAAATTGAAGGATCAATTCCAACCATGTCTTCATGCGTCCATGCAAAGCAAGTGATGTTGTTTTTGAGGAATTCAATGATCATGGCTTTTTCCTCTGGTGGTAGGGATGCTCCAACCTGTACTGTCTGTTCTGGTTTTGCAGGATCCAACACCACTTCTTCAATGTCCTGTTCTTCGGGTTTGCTGGGTGAAAGATGCTGCTGTTATTGCTAGATTTCCTCCTTCTTGGGTTTGAGGGAGATGTTGTAGCATTCTCTAGCTACCTTTCTGTCCCCCTTGATCTCTTGCACTCCCCATTAGGTGAGGAACTTGATAGTTTGGTGGTAGGTGGATGGTACAGCTTTCATCCTGTGAATCCAAGGTGTACCCATAATAACATTGTAAGCTGAAGGACAATCTACGACACTAAACCTGGTTTGCAGATTGACTCCTTTGGCATAGGTGGGTAGTGTGTTTTCGCCAATGGTGAGGGCAGGTTCTCCATTAAAATCGTACAGGATTGTTGACTTTTTGATGGTATCCTCTTCATGCTTTGTATGACATTCTTGAATATGATGTTAGCTGAGCTACCATTGTCTACCAACACTCTCTTGATCAGGTAGTTGCTGATGGTGAGGGATATGACTAGCCCATCATGATGATCAGCTTCCTCAACTTCCTGAGCTTCCTCAAAGCTGATGGTCATGCTTCGCAGCTCTCGTTCCTCCTTGCTTCTGTGCTGGATAGGAGCTGCTTTGGAACCTTCTCTAGCGAATCGCTTAGCTGCAGAATAGGTTAGTCCACAAATTTCTGAACCTCCAGAGATAAAATTGACTACCTTGTCATGGGTTGGATCAGGTGGGGGCCCAGCTGGTTTGCTGTTATTGTCCTTGCTAGGTTCATCCTTTTGGCCTTTCTTTCCCATGAGATGTTCTAGGTAGCCCTTCTTCAGCAGCCAAGCAACTTCCTTCCTGATGGCTTTGCAATCATCAGTTAAATGGCCATGGTCACCATGATAGCTGCACCACTGGGAGGTGTCTTTTTGACCATTGGGCTTGTCGGTCTTCCTGGGCCACCTAGCTGCTGAACCTAGCTTCTCCAAGGCATTAACCACACCTCCTGCATCAACATTAAAGCAATAGGAAGATAGAGGAGGGAAATCTGTACTGTTGAACCTGCGAGGAGCTTCCCTAGCTACGTTGCTAGCTTGATCACGCTTCTGGTATGGCTGATGGCGCCAATCATTCCTCTTGTTGTTGTTACCATTGTTATTCTGAGTCTTTCTATCGTAGATGGATTATCCTCCATACCTGGATGCATCATCCTCTTCTACGCGAATTTTAGCCATAGCTCTAGCCCTGACTTCTTCAAAGGTACTACATGGATACCTGGTTAGTTCATAATATAAGCGGGACTTACGGATCAAACCTCTTCGGAATGCTTCGATAGCTGTTGGGATATCCAGGTTCTTAGAAATCATTTCCCTGTTAAACCTGTCCAGGTACTGGTGTACAGCTTCACCTGTCTTTTGTATAATGCGGTACAGGTCGCCTGTATGTTTCTCCAGCACCCTGCTGCTAGCAAATTGCTAATAAAATTTGTTAATGAGAATAGAGAAATTAGGGATAGTACCAGCCCTGAGGGTGATGAGCCATTGTAAGGCAGGTCCACCTAAGGTGGCTCCAAAGGATTTGCACATTGTAGCTTCAAGGAGGCCTTTTGGGATAGGTAGAGTCCACATATTTTGCTTGTACTGGTTCACATGGTCGTATGGATCTGTGGTCCCATCATACAGCTTGCCAAATGGGGCCAGATGCAGCTTTTTTGGAATCATGGCTCTAGCTATCTCTTCTACGAAAGGTGACTTGGTATAGCCATCAGGGGTCTCCTCAGCTACAGGTGTAGGTGCCCCTGGCATCTTAGCTAGCATCAGCATCATCTTCCTGTTCTGGGATTCGAGGAGAGCTAGCTTCATAGCTGTGGGATCTGCCTCTTCCTGATCGGGATTTTCTGGAATATCCTCAGTTTCTTCATCAGCACTAGCCTCTGAATTAGTCAGCTCTAAGATTCGAGGTGACATGCCAGTGCGTCGTCGTGAAGACTTCTTGGTGTTACTTTTAACTGATTCAAGTTCTTTTTGTAAGTTCTCGATAACCTTATTGGACTCTGTTTGAGCCTCCCGGAGAGATTCAACAGCAGCTTTCATTTGCTCAGGAGTGAATTCAGCCATTTTGAGTTGGGTGTTTTATGAAGAAATTGATAATGATATATTAGATATGAAATCTAGCTGTAGGTCCCACGGTGGGCGCCAAACTGTTTATGCTAAATTCTGCTTAAGGCAAAGCTAAGCTGGGAGCTACAGCTAGAGTACAGCTAAGTAGCTGGAAGCTGCTGGACACAGCTAGGACAAGCAAAGAAAGCAAGAACAAAGAGAAGAACAAGACACCAAGGATGGTGACGCGGAAACCCGTGGAATAAGGGAAAAACCGCGGGTGGCTTTGAGTCCCCCAATCCACTATATGTTTGATTACAGCCCTAGTGCTCTTGTATCTAAGTAATTCGTAAGCTCAAGAATAATGTTTTTATCTCAACAGCAAATGCTAAGTGCGTAAGAACTTGTGTCTTCTATACAATCATTTGAGCTATATATAATAAGAAAATATATCCGTTTGAACTAGCTTTAGCAACGGCTTGTAACCGCTCTTGAATCTCGATTCATATCTGTAATTAATGCTCTTTAGCACGATCTTCGCTCATACTTGTCTTTCTGTACCTTTAGCTTTAATTCTTCTGCGAGATTCTAGGCTTTGATATCTTTCACTCATAACGCTTTCCAAACGGGGCCGTGTTCCTTAGCTGAGTAGCATTAGCTGGTTCTTCTTAGCTGGTGGGCTTCAAGTTGGATTCCCTTAGCTGGAGGTCCTAGCTGGAAGTTCATAGCTGCAATGATTTTTTTAACCTGCATATGTAGATGTGTAACTGTCATGGTTATTAGTTATATGTTGGTAACATATGCATTAGTTCTTATCCATTAGTCAGCATCTCCAATTTACAATTAATTTGTAAAAATATGCCATCAATATTATATTTGGTCAATAAAGATCCAAGATTGATGACTAAAACAAATGATGTTTTTTTTTTTTGCTAAGTAAATTTTATTGCATGCTCAATAAATTACATCAATCTAACCTTGTTATAGAACCAACTAGGTTGGACCCATAACTAAGGAAAGGTCACCTATTACATCACTCAGATACAAAAGAGCTCACAAGCTACAAAACCATACATAGTCTTTCCTACTAACTTTCTTAGGCATAACTAACCTAACTCTATTTCTCACAATACATTTCTGTTGAGCAATACAACTAGGAATAATAGGAATATAATGATGGCAATAGCTCAAATTTCATGTATGCCAAATGCCATACACCACTGCTGCCAAACCAATTGCAAAAACATACTTCCTAAACTTGGAGTGTCTTGAACTCATCAACCACCTGATGAGAGTTGGAAACGTTGTAGATGTACAGCTAATCCCCAGCCAACTCTTCATAGCCTGTAAACACAAGTTGTTGTACTTAAAAATAAAGAACAAATGCCTACGAGATTCAGACTCATTGGCACATATCAAACAGAGATCAGAATCACTAATCCCAATGCTAGCTTATAAGGTTGGCATTCCTGCCCCTTTCCCCATTGTCTCGCAGGAATGACCGAGAAATACCCTTTGAAGCCGCTTATGAGGTTAGTGTTGTCGCCTCTTTTCCTAATTTTCTCGACAGCAAACAACCAGAAATGTCCTTAGAAATTTATCACCCTCATCATCTGATCCATGTAAGCTTCTAGCTTCATCCCAATCACTTTTATTCTCAACCACTTTCCCAAAGTCTAAATCCTTCTTTGTCCACTTTTGTCTTTCTTCTTCTTACTGGCTTTACTACTATTTCCTTCAAACTCCTTCACCAGTTGCTTCAACACATCCTTTAAACCCTTTGTATTGAAGAACGACTCATCATCAACATCTTCCCTCCTGTCCTCATCACCTGGCTCATAATGACCATCACTGATTTTAGTTGCACTCCAATCTTCCCCCACTTACATTAGAATCTTCAGTAAACAGTTTCTTCTTGGCTTCATTCTGCCCTTTTGTATGCTTGTCAACTGATTTTGTTGTTTTCTTCTGTTCAGCCTTATTTTTAGTTGCTACATGCTTGACCTTGGTGTTTATCTCTTCTTGACTACATGAAGTGTTTGAGTTTTGGAGGGGGGATTTAAGATTGGGAGAGGCTGCTTTCGGATTATAGTTGGAGCTCCCTATGAGTGCATCTGAGTTGCCTAAAAAACAACTATGCCAACCTTGGATTTCTTCTAACAGGAGACAGTATCTTTAAGGTGCTTTGGGCTTATATATAGATGGTATTTGGCCCTTGTAAGTGTTTTGGGACAAGATTTGAGATGGTGGGAAGGAGTGTGATGTAGTTCCACCAATTGAGACTAACTTACTTATCAATATAGGCCGAATTATACCAGGCTTATAATCATCCATCACATATAACACTACCCTATTCTTGTTACCCTTTCTTTGATAAAAGCCTTCGAAATCGAATTCCACGAGTATTCGCTTTCTCTCATTTGTCATATTCCTCCCAAAGGTCCTATCCCACATGCTGAAATTGTCATTCACCTTATATTCAATACTTTTCTGTGCATCCATCACGATTCCTCTCATAGTTGACAGTTTCAGTTCCACTAAGCTTAACACCCAAAGCCTCCTTAATACAACCTCCCACATATTCTGCCTTATGATTCTTGTATTGAAACATACCCCCCAAATGAATTTTATGTTTGAGGCTTGGAGTTGACCCATATTTTTCAGCAAAAGTAATTATAAGAGGCCAAGATTTTTCTGTCTAATAAGCAATGAATTCTAATTAAGTAACTGTTTGAGGTACTAATAATGAACAATTAAGAAATACAAATCATGTTGCAATTCGTCCATTTTTCTAATTGCAATAATCTATATATATAGGGTTTCAATCTTTCCCAATTAACTAAACCAAATTGTAATAAAGAAAAGAAAATTTGAGCATTACAGTAAGCAACCACAATAACGCAGCAATGTAAAATTATAATGGTGTGCTAATCGAAGTTTTAAAGAGGAAAATTGAATAGTGAATTACCTAGTTTAGAAACCAACTTTTTTGTTTTACAACCCATATTTTCTTACCCTTTTTCACCCATGAAATCCCTAAATTGTATACTGTTGAATGAGTATAAAAAACCCTAGCTTTTACAACATAAAACGACGAGAAAGAAGGGATAAAGTGGCTTCAATGAAGAAATTTTACAGAGGAAAGACAGTTCAATTAATAGTGGGTGCTTCAGGTCAAAGAAACACAGTAGAGATTTGTTATTCGAGGAGTCCAAGTCCAACTAAAAGTAGTAACAAATGACAGTCCAAGGTCCTTGAGTCCGAGTGCCTGCATAACAAACATGATGAGCTACCCCGGGGGTTGTGAAAATGTACCTGGATGAGCAGGTGAAAATACTATTTATAGGTAGTATTGGTGTGATGTCACCTGGTGAAGGTGATAACCTCATGAAGGCCTTTTGTCAGTGGCCTTGACTGAAAGCTTGTACATTATGGCCTGAGAAGCCCTAGGGGTAAAATGGTAATTTTACGCCTTATGGGTATTTTGGTCATTTTACTAGTAAAGTGGGCCATGACTAGAATGGTCCTCAAACATTATCCCCACACTCTATGTCAGAGTTTAGGATCCTGATGAAACAGTAATCTGGAGCGGAATGCTTGTTCTTTTGAGAATTCGATGCACCCTTGTTCAAGGTTAAATATAAGCTTCGACGTACCCTGGTCGAGATTTCGACCATCCTCTTTAGAACAGGCTGTTATGGTTTTGACGTACCCAGGATAAGGGTTGTAAACTTCGACCACCCTCTTGTAGGTGGTATGAGGAAACTTCGACTACCCACCTCATGGGTGTTTCAAGAAAACTATGAACACCCTCACATAGTTGATACAAACAGACTTCGATGACCCTCAATCAAATAGTCGTCTATGAAACTTCGACCACCCTCTCAGATAGGTGGTACATAGAGACTTCGACCACCCTCAATCAAATAGTGATCTCAAAAACTTTGACCACCCTCTTCATGGGTGATGTAATAGAACTTCGACCATCCTCATATATAGATGGTACATACAAACCTCGACCACCCTCACTCTTGGTGGTATGTGAAAACTTCAACCACCCTCATTATCAGTGGTCTATACAAATTTCGACCACCCTCATTCTTAGTGGTATGTGAAAACTTCGACCACCCTCATTATCAGTGGTCTATATGAACTTCGAGTGACCTTATCCGTTGACTTGGACTAATAATTCGTTGACTTCGAGTGACCTTCTAAGCACGTGGTCGAAGGTGGAACTTTTGACATTTGGAGTTTCTTCAAATTATTTCGATGTACTAGTATGTTTGTTTAGCAGCTTTTCGACTATGGACACTTCTATTGAGTTTATACTTTGTTTGGCTCAAAGCGTGTGCCTTTGGGAAGGGCTTTTAGAATTTCGAGGGAGCCTAGTGAGGGCTGATGAGTCCGATGCTCATTTTGCTCGAACTAGGTGTCTTGTTGAAGGGCTTATATACTTAGAAAATATTCCATAGTATTTTGATCAAGGAATGCTCCTTGAAAAGACTTGATGTAGCTCAAGTAAAGAAATTTTTTCTTTAAAGTGTTCGAGGTAGCTCAGGTAAAGAAGAAATAGTGTGACTGATATTGTTCGATGTAGCCCCGGTTAAGGATGATAGATGCCTGAAAATAATTCAAAGTGGTGAAGGGTTGGTCAACTGCTGTTAGTCTAGTATGAACACTAGAACAACAACGAGAGGGGGTGAATTGTAGTTGTGGGGATTTTAGACACTTTTTGCAGAATATAAAAACTATTAATTAAACAAAAGAGAATAAGCTAAAAGAGTAGGAACACAGAGAGATGCTTTTAACAAGGTATTCTTCCAAACTTCTCTAGGAAGAAACCTTGCCTTCTCTTTTTTAAAATAGCGTTTACCACTCAGTACAACCAATTATAAATCTCATCTAACTCTGTTCCTCTAGGAACTTGACCCTGTTCCCAGTCACCATGTTCCCCCTGAACAAGTGACGTTCTCACTCGACTTTACTCGAAGTCTTCTCACTTGACTACACTTGAAGTCTTCTCTTTCTCTTTCTCTCTTGATTACACAAGTTTCTCACTTGTAATTTCTCTCACCCAACACTCAAAAACGAATACAATATTTTTCTATGAAGAGAAATAAATAGTGACATGAGTCAACAGGCAAAGTCAACCATTGGAGATGAACCTATTTGCTTGGTTCTTGAGGCATTTGGATGCAAGCTCAAGTCTAATGGTTCTTTTGTGACTATGATTGATTGGGAGGATGATCTAGCTTGTGAAGACTAATATGGGGCGTCCATATGTAGTTACTTGGAGTCTTTAAGAGTCTTTTGTTGAGTCATCTTTAGACATTTTATTCATGTAATAAAATCAGTCCATATAGCCAAAATTATGGTTGGAAATTCGGTTATATGAGAGTCCTAGTTGAGCTCTAATTCTTATTAAGATTAGCATTGATTTTGCTAAATGATAAGGAAGCTTAGAGGCGTGTAAATAAGATTGATATTGGCCGAAAATCCTATCATTCTTATTAGTTATCTTCCTTATGTTTATCATTATCTTTCCCTAGATTTTAGGGATTAAGATTTATATGCTTTTTAGATAGAGATTGGTTTCCTAATCATACTAGAACATGTACTAGTATAAATAGGCGCCTAGTATTCAATAATAAGTAACTGATTTTGATTCATTCATTGAGATTTCGAGTATTTAATTGTTGTTTCAATTAAATTCGACCATTCATATAATATTCAGGAGTGATTATTATTGAGTGTTAATCTACTTAATTCCAAGTAATGGTTTAAGGGAGATTAAGAGTTAATTAAATCTTTCAGGAATGCTTGATTTAATTATCATATCCTGAACACATTAAACACAAAAACATATAAAATTCGGACTTTACTCTTTAGTTAACAACCTTTGCTTTGGTGTACTTGAATGTTACTTTCATTGGAGTCACATTCATATCCATTGGTATCAGTTTTCCTTGAGGGTGAGGAAAGAAAGTGTCTGACTTTTTTGGTAAGTTTTTAAACTAGTTCATTCTAGTTCTTGATCCTTGATTGGGCTTGTGTGGTTGTTTGGCTACCATTCTTTTGTTGGCTTGTGATTTGTTGTGTTTGGTGTGGTATATTTGTGTATTTTTAAGCTTTAAATCATGTCTGGTGTGGAGAAACTTGAGAAAATGTTGCATGATTTGCTTATTGCTTCTGAAGAGGACCGAGCTCGGGCTAGGGAAGATAGGAAAATGGCTAAAAGACTAGAAACCGCCTATCTTGCTCTAGTTGATGTTGTTAAATGGAAAAATGACCCTAATCATGTCGACTATGAATTTAATCATGATGTTGTGCAAAATGTTAAATCCACTTATGATAATGATAGAGGGATAAAATTGGATGATTTTACTCGTGATTCAAATCCTGAAGATTTGCTTGAGTGGATTCGACAACTTGAAAGGATGTGTGAATATAGGGGTTTTGATGATGAAAAGAAGTATAAAATTGCCACTATTAGACTAACTAAATATGCTGGAATTTGGTTAGAGAGTCTAAAATCAAAAAGGGAAAAACTTGGAAAATCTAAGCTTATAAGTTGGGAGAAGCTTAAAAAGAAATTGAAAGAACGATTTATTCCAAGTGATTTTATTCAAAGGCAATACATGAGAAAGCGTGATTTAACCCAAGATTCTATTAATGTTCATGACTATACTTTGGAGTTTGATAGATTATGCTTGCTTTGTGGTAATAAGTGGGTTGAGCAATAAAAAGATTACTAGATTTATTGGAGGTCTTCATAAATCTATTGCTAGAAAGATTGATATTGCCAATTATAGTACTTTTGATGATGTGTGTCAATTGGCTTTAAAATTTGAACGTCATGAACTTGAGGATAAGAAAACCTATGGGGGAAAAAGCACCACTTTCAAAAGCCTTAACCCTAATTACCCTTCTTCTTCTAAGACCTTTGAAAGAGAGAGTTTCCTTCTAAGGGGGATCAAAAGGGGGAGCGCCCTAAAATGGTTATTTCAAGAGAGAAATTTGATGATACTAGAAAGTGTTTTAAGTGTCAATGGATGGGTCATATTGCTGCAAATTGTCCCACTAGAAAAGCCCTCACTATAAAACAATACATGACCTTGGAGGGGGAAGAAAGAGTGTATGATTATGTGGTGGAAAGTGACCATGAGAGGGAGGATAATGGAGATGAGGATGCCTACACTGAAGATGACACTAGAATGATTGGAGTTATTAGGAGAACCTTGCATGTTAATCACTCTCCTAACCATGAGCAAAGAGAGAACTTGTTTCATACTAGATGTAGAGTTGGTGATTTTCGTGCAATGTGATTATTGATAGTGGATCTTGCACTAATGTGGTGGAATCTAATGTGGTCTCTAAGTTGAATTTGTTGGTTAGAGATCATCCTTGTCCTTACAAGTTGAGTTGGTTGGATGATAAGACTGGTTTGACTGTAAAGAAACAAGCCCTAGTTTCTTTTTCGATTGGAAACTACAAAGATGAGTTGTGGGGTGATGTTCTTCCTATGAGTGCTTGTCATATTCTTCTTGGTAGACCTTGGAAATTTAATCGAAAGGATATTCATGAGGTGGAGACGAATGTGTATTCTGTTTTCATGGGGTCAAAGAGGATTCGACTTATGCCCTTGTCTCCTAGTACTATTGCGCCAAAGAAGAAGGTTGAAAGCAAGAAAAGTTTGTTCCTTTCACCCAAAGAGTTCGAAAAAGAGGTTGAAATAGAAGGTCATGGTTATGCTTTATTTGTTAAATGTACTTTAACAAATGATGTTTCTATGAAGGATCCTAACCTTGCAGCTTTATTAGAGGAGTTTGGGGATGTCTTTCCCAAAGAGTTGCCTCAAGGGTTGCCATCTTTGAGAGGAATTGAGCATGTTATTGATCTTGTGCCAGGCGCACCTTTACCTAACAAAACCTGTATATAGATGTGATCATATGGCTTCTAAGGAGCTGCAAAAACAGATTGAAGAGTTGATTGATCGAGTATGTGAGAGAAAGCATGAGTCCATACGCTGTTCCTGCCCTTCTTGTCCCTAAGAAGGATGGTACATGGAGGATGTGCATTGATAGTAGAGCCGTCAACAACATCACAATCAAGTATCGTTTTCCTATGCCTAGATTGGAGGACATGCTTGATGAGTTATATGGAGCCTTGGTGTTTTCTAAGATTGATCTAAGGAGTGGATATCACCAAATGAGAATTAGAGAAGGAGATGAATGAAAAACAGCTTTTAAGACCAAATAAGGTCTGTATGAGTGGATGGTGATGCCCTTTGGTCTTTGCAATGCTCCTACTTCTTTCATGAGGCTTATGAATGAGGTACTACGTCCCTTTCTTAACAATTTTATTGTTGTCTACTTAGATGATATCCTTGTGTATAGTACTAGTATTGAATCTCATTTATCTCATTTAAGACTTTTTTTTTGAAAAATTGAGAGAACAAAAACTGTATGGAAAGATGGAAAAGTTTGATTTTCTTGTACCTAGTATTGCTTTTCTTGGCTATAGTTTATCTAGGGATGGGGTCCATGTTGATCCAGAGAAAGTTAAGGCTATCTCCTCATGGTTGGCGCCAACTAGTGTACATGAATGTAGAAGTTTTCACGGCCTAGCTTCCTTTTATAGGAGGTTCATTCGAAACTTCTCAACAGTTATGGCTCCAATCACAGAATTGATGAAGAAGGGAGAGTTTTCTTGGAACTCTCATGCTCAAAGATTGTTTGAAGAGGTGAAAAAATTGCTTTGCCATGCTCCTATTCTTGCCTTGCCAAATTTCAACAAGTTGTTCGAGGTAGAGTGTGATGCAAGTGGAGTTGGAGTTGGTGTATAGTGTTGATTCAAGAAAGGAGGCCTATTGCATACTTTCGTGAGAAATTGAGTGGCGCCAAGCTCAATTACTCCAACTATGATCGTGAGTTCTATGCCATTGTGAGAGCCTTGGATCATTGGTCTCATTACTTAAGGCCCAAGCCTTACATACTTCATTCAGATCATGAGCCACTCGAACACATCCATAGGCAACAAAAGCTCAATTATAGGCACGCCAAGTGGGTTGAATTCCTACAATCTTTTACTTTCTATTCTAAGTATAAAGAAGGAAGGAGTAATGTTGTTGCTGATGCTCTTAACCATGATTGATGCTCGAATTTTAGGGTTTGATCATTTGAAAGAATTATATGTAAATGAGATTGACTTTAGTAATTCTTTTAAAGACCCTAATTGCTTGTATGTCGTGCAAGAAGGATTTCTGTTTAAGGGGAACAAGCTATGTGTTCCTAAGAGTGGCGTGAGGGAGTTGCTTGTGAGAGAAGTCCATAGTGGTGGGGTGGCTGGTCATTTTGGCATTCAAAAGACCTTAGACACATTGAATGAGAGTTTCTATTGGCCTAGCATGGTGAAAGATGTTCATATGTTGGTTAGTAGGTGTGCTAGTTGTCAAAAGGCTAAGAGTACCTTCCATAAAGGCTTATACACTCCATTGTCAGTCCCTAATTCTCCTTGGGATAGTGTGAGTATGGATTTCATTTTAGGGTTGCCTAGAACTCAAATGGGAAAGGATGTTATCATGGTTGTGGTAGATCGTTTCTCTAAGATGGCTCACTTTGTTCCTATGCATAAAACTGATGATGCTTTACATGTGGCTAATTTGTACATTAGGGAGATCATTCGCCTACATGGCATCCCTAGAAGTATTGTTAGTGATCTAGATTCAAAGTTCCTAAGTCACTTTTGGAGGAGCTTGTGGAAGATGGTGGGAACTAAGTTACTTTTCAGTACTAGTCATCATCCTCAAACAGATGGCCAAACTGAAGTAACTAATAGAACTCTTGGAGATCTACTGTGTGGCTTGGTGAGTAAGACACAAAAGGATTGAGATATGAAGCTAGCACATGCTGAATTTGCTTACAATCAAGCTCATTCAACCACTACTTCTCAATCTCCATTTGAGGGGGTCTATGGTGTCAATCCTTTTCTTCCTATTGATCTTATTGTGCTAACCAAATATGAGATTCATGTGGATGCAAAGAAAAGGTTCAAACGTTCAAAGAAGACATGTGAGCAAGTCAAAGCTAGAATTGAGAAGATGAATACTCAATACAAGGAGAGAGCAACAAGCATAGAAGGCAACCAAAGCTCAAAAGTGGCGATCTAGTATGGATCCATTTGAGGAAAGAGAGGTTTCCAAGCAAGAGGAAGAATAAGCTCATGCCTAGGGCTGATGGTCCATTTGAAGGTCTTGAGGTGATTGGAGATAGTGCGTACAAGATTGATCTTCCAAGTAAATATGGAGGTGTGAGTGCTACATTCAATGTTGGAGATCTTAGTCCTTACTATGATGATGCAAATTTGAGGACAAATTCTTTTGAAGAGGGGGAGAATGACATGAGTCAAGAGGCAAAGTCAACCATTGGAGATGAACATATTTGCTTGGTTCTTGAGACCTTTGGCTTCAAGCTCAAGTCTAATGGTTCTTTTGTGACTATGATTGCTTAGGAGGATGATGTAGCTTGGGAAGACTAATATGGGGCGTCCATATGTAGTTGCTTGGAGTCTTTAAAGAGTCTTTTGTTGAGTCATTCTTAGACATCTCATTCATGTGATAAAATCAGTCCATATAGCCGAAATTATGGTTGGAAATTCGGTTATATGAGAGTCCTGGTTGAGTTCTAATTCGTATTAAGATTAGGATTGATTTTGCTAAATGATAAGGAAGCTTAGAGGCGTGTAAATAAGATTGATATTGGCCGAAAATCCTGTCATTCTTATTAGTTATCTTCCTTCTGTTTATCTTTATTCTTCCCTAGATTTTAGGGATTAAGATTTATATGCTTTTTAGATAGAGTTTGGTTTCCTAATCATACTAGAATATGTACTAGTATAAATAGGCGCCTAGTATTCAATAATAAGTAACTGATTTTTATTCATTCATTGAGATTTCGAGTATTTAATTGTTGTTTCAATGAAATTCGACCATTAATATAATATTCAGGAGTGAATATTATTGAGTGTTAATCTACTTAATTCCAGGTAATGGTTTAAGGGAGATTAAGAGTTAATTAAATCTTCAGGAATGCTTAATTTAATTATCATATCCTAAACACATTTAACACAAAAACACATACAAATTCGGACTTTACTTTCTAGTTAAGAACCTTTGCTTTGGAGTACTTGAATGTTACTTTCATTGGAGTCACATTCATATCAAATAGAATGAAAACTTTGTAAAGATTCGAACTTGAAAGTCTGGAAAGTCTTAGTCTTTATTCTGTTTTCTTGTGCTATATATAAGAGATAACAACAACCCGAATTTTGCTCGACTAGGCGGTTATGGGTCCATGAATGTAGCCATTATCCGCCCATTAAGTGGCCGTTATATGCATGATTATCTCTTACTCAGTCCATGCCGCCAGCAGCCACAATCTCCAACAAATCAGCAATTAATTAGTTGTTGAGCTGAAGACCAGGAAGTTTGTTGGGCTTGCTAGATATCAGGAACTGACTAAATGCCAGTCAGATCCTCTTGATTTGTAGGGACTGTAGCTGAATCATTTTGTTGCTGAGTATGCGTGGGTTGTTACACGCCCTTATAATCAGCATATTGTTCCTCGGTTGTTACACGTTCAGTTAGCACTTCCTCCACAATTGTAGTATGCGTTAGTTGCTTCACTTCCTAGATTATGGGAACTGACTAACTAACTTCCTACATTATAGGAACTGACTTCCTAGATTCTAGGAACAAGCTAGCTGGGTAGTTTGAATTTGTTTCGTCTTTTATAGCACACAGTTTGTTGCACACTTATATTGACTCGTTCAATCCTGTACAACACTTGACACTACTAATATCATGGAAATTAATTTTATTCAAATTAATATTCCATAACATTAGGATTATTCAAAGCAAAATTAATGTGTATAATATTCGAGTGTTTAATAATTAATCAAAAATAACTTGACTAGGTTAAACTCATAACCTTTTCTCCACAAGTCATAATTAAAATAATTATTTCCATAAGTCACAAAATAAATAAAGAACGAATAAATATAAAATTATATCCTAAATAAATTCTAAGTCTACGAAATAAACCTAAGTCTAAAAAATATAATAACAAAATAAATTCTAAGCTAAATAAAATATCTCTTTGAGTGCATACAATAATTAATTTAAATAACTTGAATAGGTTAAGCTCTTAACCATTTCTCCACAAGTTAAACTTAAACTAATTATTAATTAAACACATAAAATATAAAAACGATTTATATACATTTTAAAATAAAGTCTGAAAACATTATTTGTCATCATTAAAACTGTGAATACAACAAATACCCATTCCAACTGAGCTTTGAAGAGTCAACGTATTGTTATATTTCAGAAGTGAATCGTATTATTTGACCAGTATTATAGACTGTGGGTTAAGACTTGGTATGATAGGGCCCCTATTGTATCAATAGCGTATTGGAGTTCCAACCCTGAACATCTCCTCGATGCAATTCCTTTGAAGGAGGAAGAGAGTGAGGAAGTTTTCGAGGGGCCTAAGGAATTTTTAGACCATCCAATAAAGTAACATTAGCCTTCCCTTCTACTTCGACGAGTTACTTAGACTCTTTTCTTTCACTTAGTGTAGTTCAAATAATGGAGCCACCTCGTGAAGAAGCTCCTTCGACCTCTCAACAATGCGAATTGTGTCCTTCCCCGAACAAGAGATTGGGAATAAGTGGCCATTGGTCGACTGGGAAGTGGCGAAATGATCTTCGTATAAGGTTTGCCTTTTTGTCGAACATGTACTTTATTAAGTTGCCTTATGTATTTTATCGACCATAACTTATTGACTTAATAGTATCGACTCCTCCTAGGTTCATAGAGGTGTACAAGGAATTTTTCAAAATAGGTCTGTGTTTCCCCTTGCATCCCTTTTACATGGAAGTACTCGATGCATATAACATTTCTCTGTGTAAGCTTATGCCCAATTCAATTGGATTCATTGTGGCCTTTTTGTGCAACTGCCAGATGTTAGGTGTAAAACTGTCACTGCGCATCTGGCGCAACATGTTCAAGCTTAATGAGGTATCAGAGTGTTATCCGGGCCCTAGTTGGTACTTTTTCAAAGCTCGACATCTTGTGGTAGTGAAAGATGATGGGAAGAGGGACAAGTCGTATAAGGTTACTTCTGAGATGCCGACCAACTAGACCGGCTTTCAAGAGGAATTTCTTTTCGTTTTCGAGGTGATACTTCGTGGGATATACCCTACACCTTGTCCCACGATCCCCCTAACTTTGGCAGGAACCTTTGTAATATCCCGTATTTTAATCTCGTTTAATTAAATATTAAAACATAATTGTTAGCTTAAATACGTCCTAAATTTTTTCTTTTAAAAGTACGTTTAACATTATTAGGGAATTAATATTCCTAAATAAGCTACGCATAATTTATATTATAATGAGGAATTTGAAGTTCTTATTTAATTTAATATGGATTTAATATCCCTAAAATTTAAGGCGTATTAATTAATGATAATTAGTGACTAATGACAGTTTCTTAAATTAAATAAGTGCATACATAATTATTTCTATATGAAGTGGTAATAAATATATATATACTAATTAATCTCTAAAGTATAACTAATGTACTTAAAATATAATTACAAGTTTACATAAATTATGAAGTACATAATAAAGGAAGTACTAGCTAGTAAAAAGAGTTGCAACTTGCCCACTTGCCCACTTGCCCACTTGTACAAAATAAAAATAAAGGAAAAAGAAATTAAAATCAAAACTAGTCAAACACTCCATCTTCCATCTTCCTCCTCTAGTCTTCCTCCATTGAAGAGCTTAACCAAATACTCAACCCAAATTAGAAATTTTCTGAGCAACTACTCAAAGCTTTGATGAAGGATTATTTTAATAGTTTGTGCCTATGTAATTTCTCTATAAATAAGAACCCAATTGACCCCAAGAACTCACACCATTTCCTTCTTTCTTCTTTCTCCTTTCTCTTCTACCGAACCACGCCGGGAGCACCGCCGGCGACAACCGGCAGCACCGCCGACGACGTCCGGCAGCAGCTCTGCCGCCCAGACGCGCCGCCAGCACGGCAGCCCCTCTCTTCCTCCTTCGATGCCCCCTGCTGCCCCCCTTCATTGCTGCGTCCGCAGCTGCTGCGACCACCAGCAGCGGTTACTGCCGACCAACTGATAGGCTAAAGTCGTATCACCTAATCAAAAATAAACCTACGGTCCTCTAACTAAGGTAGTCAGTGGAAGCAGGGTCGAATCCACAGGGAGACAGAGTTTCTAAATCAATATTCAACCAATTCAACTACTCCAGATGAAATCAGGAAGGAATTAATTAAACTAAAGAATAGACTACAGAAGACGGAATAAATCGAGGATTAAACTATGGAATAAAAACCTAGGGTATTAGGTCGGTCCACCATGCTTATACCAATCAAATAGGGTCAACTACTACCAAAACCTAAGTCAAGAGTCGGGGGATTAGAGCCTATGTTGAGCTATGGTTAAGACTCAACGCTCATAGTTCAACATACGCCGCATGTTCTCTAACGTAATCAGAACTATTGACGTGTCCTAGGCCTCTAGTCGTAAGACGGATCTGTGCAAACAACTATTAACCACAAGCAACCAACGAAACTGCGCAATAACGTTAATTACTCAATAAAGAACAAATCACATCACAATCACCCTAATCAAACCCTAGAAATCGATAAGAGTCTAAATCACAATCATGGTATAAACATGGCTTTCCTATCTAACACCCTAGAAAGAGACTACTCAGACATGATCAAATTAATAACGACAAAACTAATATGAAACCCTAACAATTGCATCATGAACAATTAAATAAATAAACTAAGCAATCAAAGTAATTAAAGAGATAAAGAGTAGAAAAGAGTACCAACTGATGGAAAGCAGGAACTTTATTGAAATTGAAATAGGTTTGATCACCTCTAAATTAATCTAAAGTGTTTGAATTGAACTAAGAACAATGAAGAATAAAACTAGTCTAAAGCTAATGAAAGATGAATAAAAGATGTCCCTAAATAATGAGGAAAAAGGTATTTATAATACCCCTCAAGTCTAAATAAAATGGAAATTAAAAAGTCGAAGTCCGCGTAAAAGGGTGCCAGACCCGATCGGGTCCGAGCACAGTACCCGATCGGGTGCCCAGCAACTTCGAATTTTCTCGTCTTGGGCTGTGATATAGCAGCAGCGCAGCAGCAATAGATGGACTTGAGGCCCACCCGATCGGGCCTTGGTCAGCCACCCGATCGGGCCAGGCAACAAAATGGCTTAGTGAAAGCCCCTCTTCAGCAGCTCTCTAATAAGACCTACGAGCAGCCCACCCGATCGGGTCGGGCGGTGAACACCCGATCGGGTCTGGGTACATGATGTTCGCCCAATCCCTTCGGGCAATGCTTGCCCGATCGGGTCCGCAACTTTCATACCCGATCATAAATATTTCGCCCGATCGGGCCATTTCTGCCCGATCAGTGCACGGAAACCTCCTTTGACTCCTTGGCTCTCTAATCTTCACGTTTAGGGGTCTTGGGACCTCCTAAACTATCCATAAAGCTCGTGAGCCATCCTACGTGCCTCGTAACATCTCGTAAAGCCGTGGTTGCTTACAAAAGGCTCGGAAATAAGGAGAAAACTCCATAAAACCTGCAATTCAATACTAAAACACGAAACCACAACTACATACGATAGTTAGCACAAAATAGCTCCCAAGAGCTCCAATGACGCACAAATTAGCTTGTAAATAAGGGAGAAAACTCTATATAAATAAGTGATATCACCAACGCCCCTCACCGGAGCTCCGCCCATCCTGCTGCCGGCCACGAGCTCACCACAACAGCCCAACTTCCTTGCTCTATTATTATTATTTTACCTCCATTGAAACTAAGCTAGGAAGGTATACTTCTAATTCTATTGTTTCTTGTATGGATTAAGTTCTAAGTATTTGAGCCTATCTTATAAACTAACAATTGACCCACTTAAGGTGTATGGACTGATTTAAGTACCTCCTTTTAATGACCCATTTACTAATATCTCTTTGGACTAAAATGCAAGTAATAAAGCTAATCTAAACAATGCTAAGTTGTTCACATGAAATAACTAATGAAAATATTTATGAGACTAATATGACTCTAATACTATCAAGATAATGTTATAAGTTTAATAAAAAGGGAAATAATAAAGTTTATTAGGCTTTGTTTAAATTAAATATATAATTGTTGGCTATAAACTAATAATCATAGATTAAACATTTAAGTTTATATTTCTAATATTAATGAAGTTATATTATTTAGAAGCTCACCTTTATATATGTTTGTATTTTAGTTTCATTTGTTTTTATAATGCTAAACTTTTATTTAACAAATCCTAATGTTTTGGTAACTCATAATGATTTCATAATACATATTTATTTATAATATTGTGGACCTACTTTAATGAAAAATCTCTATTATTATTATTTCTCATTTTTAGTTAACATTGATTCTAAATCGAAATGATAAGCATACATATTTTCATTTGAGTTTTATCAATTAATGAATCATGTTATAGTAATTTCAAATATAACTTTAGAATCTCTTATATTTTATAAAACAAGTTATTATGTTTTGTTGAAATGAAATATATAATTATTATCACAAGCTAAAGGTTTCTTATAAAATGGTTATTCTACATTTCCAATTTTGATGGTATATTATTTAGAAACTCAATTTACAGTTTTATATGGCTTCGATAAATAGTTCGCTTAATTTATAATAAAGTAGATAATGTTAATTTCGCATAAAAGTTTAAGTAAAGCTTGTTCTAAAGAAATAATTTCTTTTAGGTTACTAATAAATGTTTATTTATAATATTATGTGATTTTTCAAACGAGTGATATTATTATTATAAAATTTATATTAAAAAAAGATACTATACTATTAACGATAATTTTGAATTGATGGAAAACTATGTATTAAAGTTTTAAATCATGTTATGACTATATAAAACTTTAGATGCAAATTATATTATTATGTTTCTTAAAAAGCTTTAAGATATATCATCATGGTATGATAAATCGCATAATTCCTAAAGGTCATTATGGCTTATTAAGTACAAAATCGTTCTCCAACTAAACTAAGAAGTTATTAAGTAAGACGTATGAAGTCCCATTAAGAACTCGTTTCACAATCCAAGAATCTTAACAACGTAAGAAGAATAGCTAAAGGTCTAAATACTAAGAACTTTAATGCTCTAATTACCGCCTAAGCAAAAAGGGAAAAGATATACAATCTTCCCCGTCTACCAAGTTAAACTGTGTCAAAGAAAGCAAGATAGTTGTGATTAAATATTTTGGGAAAATAAGAACTATAGGTTAATGACAAGGCTTTTGAGGAAGCGGGGAAAATAATTAACTCAAGGTTGTTATTTAGTGTGATAAATCATTCGTTAATATATGCTACCACTATTGGAGGTTATAGAGATTGAAGTTCGGCAAGGGATATGGAGTCAAAGATCATGATGGTAGCTTCGGGCATCAAAGGAACTAGTACTCGAGTGCTTATCTGGTAACTAAGAGTAAAAGGGAAGTGTTTGAGGTAACGTCTACTGCTAACACCCACAAGCCCCTTATAATATGTTTCATGTTGATTTAAATATGATGTTTATGCAAATGTTATCTTATGGCTTGTGGGATATGAAATGCTTTATGAAATGATGTTTACGAATGACTGATGTTATGAAAAGTATGATTTATGAAGTATGTTTCGATGTTATGAAAGAAATACGATTTATACGATGATTATGTCATGATTTATGAAAAGAAAGTAAATGATATGAAACATGATAAATGAAAGTGAAAGACAATTTCAGCAGTATTAAGCTTGGCTTTATGCCACCTTCTGTGTAGGGACAATGTCCCTGGTGGCTAATGCCCTATGATGACGATGATGATATATGGCGGAAACGCCACCTTCTGGTTAGGAACATCGTTCCTGGTGGCACCCGCATTATGGCATTGCATGCCACCTTCTGGTTAGAGGTCATTGCCTCTGGTGGTAGAGCACTTATGTATGGCATTGCATGCCACCTTCTGGTTAGAGTTCATTTCCTCTGGTGGTAGAGCAATTATGTATGGCTTATGCCACCTTCTGGTTAGGGACAACGTCCCTGGTGGCTACGGCGCTAATGATGACATTCTTTCTGTTATACTTGCCAATGAACCCTATGATGTTTTCTGCTAATGATAATGGTGATTTATACAACGAAAAGATTGTTTGGATGAACTTATGTAAGCATGTGTTTACAAAATGGTTTTACCATACTTCTCTCCTTTCTGTTTGCAAATAAAATGAATTGAAATGTATTTACGACGTTAGAGTAGTATGTTACTGAGCCTCGGCTCATGACGTTTTGTTTTTCTGTTTTAGGTATTATTGGAAATGTCACAAGACACAAGCTTAAGGAGAGTTCTGATAGTAATCAATGAAGATGTTATATGAACAAGTTTCTTAACGACTCATTTAAGGAGTTTAGTATTACGTTATGTTTTAAGGGTGACATCAATTGATTTAATGAAAGGTAAATTCTTCTATTAAGGAAATGTAGTTATTGAGTTGTATTTTAAGAGAATTTTATTGGTGGGCCATAACCCATAGATTTAAGGATTTGCTTCCGCTGATTGTTATTCAATTATGAGTTAATTCAGGCTAATGGTGTTTCATTAAGGACCCCCATTTCCGGGGCGTTACAACCTTAATGTGCCTGAGATGGACCTCGAAGAGGCCATCGTAATATTCATTGCCAAGCTATTGGATACCATGCTGATGGCAAGCCGAAGTACAAGATAAATCATTGGCTGCTAACTGATAAAAATTTAACAAACGAGCACTTTTTGGATCTCTCAGGCGTACGACCAACGTAGGGGTCGACATCTCTTACTTATGTTGTATTTATCATCTCTTGATTCTAAGCCATCGTATCTTTGTTGCAGTGATCGCTTGCAACCATTTAGACGAGGAGATGCATAGAAATACAATGAAGGGTGGTATGGCTGGAATGGCTAGAAAGGCCATTAAAAAGGGGGGATCTTAAAATTCCAAGCCTCCTGCAGTAAGTTCAACTGGCCATTGCATGCTATTGTTTACTTCGATTGAGCTCTTCTAACTTGTCTTTTCTTTGCAGTATCCAAACACAAACCGAAAGCAAAAACGGCTCCTCCCAAGCCTTTGCCTACTCCTACAAAGGAGTTATCCCCTCTTTTCGTTCCATAAACTAAAGAGGTCGAGGTATCATCTAGTGCTGGCTCGAAGAGGAAATCGGCTGAAGCTTCTTCTGAACTCGATCCACTTATCCATGATATGGACTTTCATCTGGCTGGGCCGGAATCGAGATTCGACGAGGAGGAGGCCAGGCTGAGGCCGTTAGCATCGAGAAGGCAAGTAGGAAGGCTCTTCCAGCTCGCTACCAGAGAGTGAGGGAAGCACTGCTAGTCCCTGGAGACATGGAAGACGTTTTCCAGGGATGGCATGCTAAAGGAGATTGAGGCACTGAATGAGTGTTGGTTACAGGTACTTATCCTTTCTTCGAGGCACTGCCATAGTCTAATCTGACTTATAAAATTTTACTAAATGTTCTCTTCCTTGCTTACAGATGTTTATTCGAATGGCCTGCCTTACTGAAAAGGGAGGTCAAGAGTTGACTAAGTTACATGAGGAGCTTGCTTAGACTAAACTAGAGTTGTTGGAGGCCACACGAAAGTTGGGGGTCCTCGAGGTTGAGCTTCAAAAGGCTCAGAAATTAAATGTTGATAATCTCGAGGCCTTCCAAAGTGAGTGGATCATCCTACAAAACAACAAGGAGGAGGTATCCACCTAGCTGAAGGTTGTTGATTAGAGGCTCGACGAGTCGAGCAGACAGGTCCCTCAGCCTGAGGGCAGATTGAAAGTGCATAGGAAGATGCTCGAGCGTACCAGGAAAGAACGAGATGATCTTCAGAGCAAATATGACAAGTCGATCAAAGACTTGAAGCCTAGGAAGAGCAAGATCATCTGTCGATGGAAGAAATCTCAGGCAGACCTGGACTATGCCGATGAAAAGGTCATCGAGGGGTATCACTCAGCTCGAGACGATATCCAAGCCTGCTTCGAGAAGACTCTGAAGGACTAGGAACCTGACTTAGACTTTGAGCAAGTCTTGGCGAAGTTCGAGGAGCATGAAAAGGCAGCAACTTGCTGAAGTTGTTGAGAATGAGAAGGGGGCCCAGGATGTGACTGATACTGCCACTGAGGATGTTGAGACTTTGACTTCCACTGCTAAGGTGGTCGAAGGGGTTGAGGTAGGCACAGAGAAAGATCCTGAGATCCCCGAGACAGCTGATGTGGAAGCTGGGGCCGGCGAGGCCGAGGTCGCTTAGTCTAGTAGTTCGAGCTATCTGTCTGACTCTTCGGATGACGAAGAAATTGTTGATATAAAAACTAAATTATAGAGAAGCTTTTCTTTTGTAACTTTATGTATTATCGTTTTTCGATTGATTCTCCTGTAGCCAACCTTTTTATGCTTACTTATTATTAGTCCTTCATTTATGAAATGGAAATGGTTTTTTGACTAAGTCTTTTATGCTTGCATTATTTCTGTCAAGGTTTTTAAAATCGAGACTCTAACTTGAATCCAAAAGGCATGTTAAAATCGGATCGTAGAATCAAATCGTAAAATCGTAAGATTCTACAAATTTGCGAAAATAGAGCTTTATGATCCATTGTATAACTATTTAGCCGTTTTTTATCATTAAATGACTTTTTAAAATATTATTTAGTTATTTGGTCTTTTTATTATACGATTAATCATTAAATAGAGTTAATATTAGAAGTGCAAGGTCATCAATGGTTTATCAAAGAACTGCTGACAGTATCATTGTTAATGAAAAGGGCGAGTTTGAGTGAAATATGAAAGTGAATTGAGTAAGTTTAATAAAAATTGTATTGAATATGTGAGTGTTACTCATTTAGGAAAAGAGAAACATCATAAAATAGGCTTGGCCCATTATTTTAATGATTTATCGAAGTTTTCTTAAAATCGTATGGAATCGTTAAAAATCGTAAGATTTTAATAACGATTTTAAGATTCTAATGATTTTTTAAGATTCCAATTAAGATTCTAACTGATTAAGATTGTAGTTGCGATTAAATTGTTTTGAAAATTAGCCATAATCGAGATATGTCTTGCTCTGACATAGAACCTTCGAAGCTTATCAGCATTCCATGTTCGAGCCAACGGATCTCCATTCATATTTTCGAGTCTGTAGGTCCCTGGTCGTACTATCTCAGTTACTCGATACGATCCCTCCCAGTTGGGACTGAGTTTTCCAAGGTCTGGTTTCTTGACAGTTGCTTCAATTTTTAGAAGAACAAGGTCTCCTACTTAAAATTTTCTTTCTCAGACACCTCTATTAAACAGCCTGGTCATCTTTTGTCTTTGGAAAATTTACTTGAGCAAGGGATTTCCTCTAGTTTCAGGCAGCAGATTGAGTTTAACGGCTTTTTCCTCCTCGTTTTGTCCATAGTCATAGAAGGTTATCCTCGGTGAGGGGATATCCACTTCGACTGGCAGAATAGCTTCAATCCTATACACCAAGTTAAATGGTGTATTGCCTGTTGCTTCTCTCACTGTCATTTAGTCTACTATAGTATGCCTGGGAAGTCTTCGACCCAATATCCTTTAACCCCATCTAACATCTTTTTCATCCCTTTTATAATGGCTTTGTTGGCAGCCTCGACCTGACCGTTTGTTTGTGGTCGACTGACAGTTGGGAACCTGGTCTTGATGTCGAATCTAGCGCAGTACGACTTAGTAGGTCCGACGTTGAATTGTCGACCATTGTCTGAGATGACATCTCGAGGTGAGATGACATCTCGAGGTATATCCTAAACCGAGTGATGATGTTCTTCCAGATGAATTGTTGTACTTGGTTATCAGAGGTGGTGGCCAAAGGTTTCTCTTTGACTCACTTGGTGAAATAATCAATTGTGACCACTAAGAACTTCCTTCCACCAGATGCAGTTGGAAACGACCCTAAAATATCCATGCCCCACGGGTCAAAAGGCAGTACTGCCTGTATGGTCATGAGATAACTTGAGGATTGTCCATGTATAACAACATACACTTGGCAATTAAGGCATCTTTTCACTAAGTACTTGGAATCTTCCATCAGTGTGGGCCAATAGTATCCAGCTCGAAGGGCCTTTCAGCAATTGTTCGAGCACCATGATGGGTTCCACATGTTCATGATGGATTTCTCGAAGTACTTGTTCTCCTTCTTAGATCGACACACATCTTAGTAGGGGATGGGTGAACAATTTCTTGTATAACAAGCCATTGTGTAGAAGGAACCAGCCTGCTCGACGTCGGAGCTTTTCAGCTTCTTTTTCATCTTCTGATAATTTTCCTTCTTTGAGGTAGCTTCGAATATCATTAATCCAATGATTCGACCGATCCAGATGGCACGTGAAGACTTGATTAATGCTCGCCTTATAAAGTACCTCCCATGAGATTGTTCAAGGTTCCAATCCCAGGGCAGAACTGGCCATTTGAGATAATGCATCAGCCTGCTGATTTTCGAATCTCGGAATGTGGTGGATGGTGAACTTGGTGAATTTTGCTTGTTGTTCTTTCACCTTAGCGAGGTACATCTTCATATTGTCCTCTTTTGCCTCGAATTCTCCCTTTACCTGGCCTACGACCAGCTGAGAGTTAGTTTTGATAATGGTTTCATTAGCCCCATTCGAGAGGCAAAGTTTCAAGCCAAGTAGCAGTGCTTCATACTCGGCCTCGTTGTTGGATGCAGCAAGTCAAATTTTATTGCATATTCAGCGCTTTTTCGAAGGGATCAATTATCAACAGGCCATCCCCACACCCTACTTTCGATGAAGAGCCATCAACATATAATTGTCATGTCCCGGTTAAGGTGGATGTTTCTATCTCTGCTGGGCATTCAGCTATGAAATTCGCCAAAGGCTTGTTCTTTTATTGCTCTTCGAGGCTCGTATTCGAGGCCATAGTCAGATAGCTGGTTCGCCCACTCGATGACTCGGTTAGAGCCGTTCTTGTTCTTGATCAACTTTTTAAAAGATTGGCTGGTAAGTACTTTGGTTGGGTGAGCTTGGAAGTAAGGCTTCTGTTTTCGACTGGCCATTACTAATGCCAAGATCATTTTCTCCAATGCGGGGTATCTGCTTTCTGCCCCACGAAAAGCCTGGCTGATAAAGTAGACTGAATTTTGTTGCTTTTCAAGTTCAACAACTATTAATGCGCTCAACGCGCATTTTAAACTGCCAAGTACACAAACAACTTCTCTTCCGGCAAGGGTGAGACGAGTTTTGACAGGGTCGATAGGTGAGTATTTAGTTCATTAAATGCTTGTTCAGCCTCCTCTCCTCATTTGAAGCATGGTTTCTTCAAAGTGTTAAAGAAATGTAGGCTCTTATCCGCTGATCTTGAAAGAACACGACCAAAGGCAGGCATACAACCGGTCAGTCTTTGAACTTCTTTAACAGTTCGAGGTGACTTCATTCTTATTATGGCTTCAATTTTCTCTGGGTTGGCTTCAATTCCTCTTTCGTCTACCAGAATTCAGAGGCATTATCAACCTTGTACGCTAAAGACGCACTTTTTGGGGTTCAACTTCATGTTGTATTTTCTCAAAGGAGACAGAGTCTCTTTTAGGTCGTGGACATGATCTTCGACCAACTTGCTCTTGACGATCATGTCATCAACATAGACTTCGACGCTGCGTCCGAGCTAGTCTTCAAACAGGCGTTGATATGTAGCCCCGACATTCTTGAGAGCAAAAGGCATGACAACGAAGCAGTATACACCTGCACTGGTGATGAATGTTGTATGCACTTGATCTTTCTCGGCGAGAGGGATTTGATGATACCCAGCATTCGCGTCCATAAATCTAAACAAGGCGTGCCTGGCAGTCAACTCGACGAGCTTATCGATCTTTGAAAGAGGGAAGTCGTCTTTAGGGCAAGCTTTAATCAAATCAGTAAAGTCGACGCACATCCTCCATGTGCCATTGGGTTTTCGAACAAGCACGACGTATGACAACCTTTATGTGTATTGGCATTCTCTTGTGAGCCCATCACTTAGCAATTTTTTAACTTCTTCAGCAGCTACATTGTTTCTTTCGACACCGTGATGCCTCAACTTCTGCTTTATGGGCTTAACTACTTTCTTGATGTTGAGTTGATTTTTGGTGATCAAGGAATCAATCTGTGGCATTTCATTAGTAGAGAATGAAAAGATATGTTTGAAATCTCGAAGGACTCCAATCAATTGTTCTTGAACTGCCTGGTTAAGGCCCTTACCCACTCGAACCGTCTGGCTAGGATCAAGTCCAAGCGGTACTTCTTCATTGTCATCGACCGACTGGGGTCGATTATATTTGATGGGATTCTCGTTGTAGAACAGCCCCAGAGGTGGAGGATTCTTCGACTTACTTGTCTTATCTCTCTTCCTTTTGCCTGAACTTTGTTTGACAGGCTCTTTCCTATTGTTTCTCAATCTATTCACATAGCATTCTCGAGCTGATTTTTTATCTTCGTGAAGCCTACCAACTATGTCGTCGTCGCGTTCAAATTGTAACAGGAGTTGGTAAGTTGATATGGCCGCCTTTATTTTGTTCAGTGTTGGTCGACCGATGATGATGTTATAGGGCAGGCCAATGTCGACCACTAGGAAGTTCACTGGGAGGCATCTCCCCTTCCCCTTGTCACCGAAGCGACTAGGGAGCTTGATGACTCCGAGGGGGTGGAAAGACTGCCCCCTGAAGCCAACCACGATTGCTTGGACGTCTTTCTTCTCATACTTCAATTTTTGTAGACATTCCCAGGTTATTATATCAGTCGAGCTCCTGCTGTCAATGAGAACTCGACCACTCTGTGATTATCCACTTTCAATTCGAGGACAAAGGGATCATCATGTGGGGTTTGTATTTCTTTTGAACTCTCTCCGAACACCATGTTGGGTGTGTCGGGTTTCTTAAATACTTCATCGTTTTTCAGGTGGTATAAATGGATTTTTCTCGAACGGTCGGTTAGGCCTCCAGAAGCGAAGCCCCTAGCAAGAACGCCGACGTACCCTTCGATATTGTCGCTTTTAGATCGTCTTTCCTTCCTCTTCTCTCCTCTTTGTTCATCGCGAGGTTCTTTCAAGTATTTGTTTAACTTGCCTTCATCTGCAAGCTTATAGATTGATTTCTTCAGTTCTCTACAGTCTTTGGTCGTATGATCGCACTCACGATGGTATTCACCCCACAGCTTCTTATCCCTCATGTAACTCGAGGTCTTAATGGGGAGCAGGTCGAGGGAGGACAACTTTCTCTTTCAAGTCCTAGTATATCTGCCTTCAATTGACGTTGAAGCGAGGGTCATGACCTCAGTCTAAGGGTCGATGTCTCTTCAACTGTCGGACAAACCATCTTTCTGACTCGAGGGCTCACTCGTCCTCTTGCTACTTTCTTCGTCTTAAACATTTTTGCAGATGTCCGACGCTTGGATATAATTTTGTGCTTGCCTCATTGCATCGGCTAAGGTCAGGATTTCTCTCATAGCAAGTTCAAATTTAAACCGACCAGGGTGGAGGCCATTCATTAGAGCTCTAACAGCCACTCCATCTTGGAGGTCAGAGATCGTGAGGGATTCTTCATTGAATCTCTTGATGTAGCAACTCAGGCTCTGTCCCTTCTGTTGTGAGACCGACATCAGATGCATGTTGGTCTTCTAATGGCGCTTGGGCGCAATGAAATGTTGTGAGAATAAGGCCTCGAGGGCCGAGAAACTTGTGATAACTCCGGATTGGAGGCTTGTGAACCAGTTGAGGGCTAAACCCTTAAGCATGGTAGGGAAATACCTACACCACGTTGCCTCGCAAAAGGTTCGGACACTCAGTTTTTCCTTATATACTGCTAGAAGATCAAAAGGATCAGTTGTGCCGGAGTAGTGCTTGATCATAGGAATCTTTACTTTACCCGGATTAGGGGTTTCCATAATATGGCGATTGAATGGTGACTGATGAGGGACCGCTTAACTAGCTCGATACCCTGACTCTGCAACCTCCTCTGGTTCTTCAAGGTGATGCTCGACCTTAGGCCTGATAGTGTGACAGTTAGTCTGCGGCCTTCACAGTCCGAAATTTCAAGTCGTCCCTTGATATTTCGAGTCTCAAACTTGAGATTTCTCTCTTTTCTTGTCGATGATCAAATGGGCATCAAAGTTTTTGTTTCTCATTTGCTTCTTCGTAATGATAAGGTGGGCTTCATCACGGTTAGGTGACATGATAGGTTTCCCTTTCGAAGCAGCTTGTGCATTCTACGATGGACCATCAACGTGCTCGATTAGGGCGCGCTTTGTAGGTGCTGGTCGTCGGCGAGCCTCTGTAATACCCCGAATTTTCAAAGCTTATTTTATTAAGTTTTAATATTATTTCCAGTTAAATATATTTAGTGTTAATTCGATTTATTTAATAAATTATATTTATTAAAAATAAATTCATTTAGTTTTGAATTATTTGATAAACAAGTTTTATGAATATGATTTAATTGAAATGTATAATTTAATTATTTATTTTCATTCTATTTAGATAACTTTAATTCTTAATTATTATTAATAAAATTCAACTAGCTTGGAGGCATTCTTATTTTACATTCACATGAGCAAACCCAAATGAGCCCAATCCAACATGTATCAAGTCCATAGCCCAAGTAGTATTATTTTAGCCATACACAAAAAAAAAAAATTTGAAAATGAAATAAAACATACATCAGACATTCCCTCCTTCATCACCATCATCCTCCATCCATCATCATTCATCACCATCTTCCATATCCTTCTTCTTCCCGTATGAACACACACAACTTGCCTCTGCTAAATTGACTACTTCCACCCCATTTTCTTCCTTCCTCCATTACTCCAACTGAGCATATCACTGAGCAAATCCCCAACTCCCACCTACAATTTCAGATTTTCTTTGACAATTTCTCAAGCTCTTTAATTCACTCATGGCTACCAAGTCTCGGGATTTTGGATGGCATTGGAGGGATCATTGGAAGATGTCATTGAGCCTCCCTAAAGAGATACATTGGGGTTGATTGAACAATTAGAAGGAGATTTCATACTCCCCCTCTTGTCCATCCACCTCATTTCTCTCGAGAGAGGCTAAGAATTCCAATGTGAGCCTCTCATATGTCAAAGGGCTAAAGGTGTAAAAGCGTTCCATGCCTAAAACAAATAAACAACGCCTTACATCTTGCAATATCCCGAGACTATCAAGAGTTTCACCAGGGAAGAACTTAGAAGCCTTAATCTTCTGGTTCTTAAGTTTGTCATACCGACGTTTATGGTCGGGGTTGACGAACTTAAGGGCCGGAAGGGTGCCCTTTTGGTTCTTTTGGGAGGAGGAACCTTGGTCTTTTTTACTTTTTTTCGTGAACGAAACATACTTGGAGTTTAAAGAAAATAACTCAACCAAGATGATTATAAGAAATTAAAAGACCACGGTCTCAAACCAACAAATAAGCACGAAAATAAGAGCACCAACCAAGGCAAAAATTCAAAGCAAAAATGAAGGAAAACAAAAAAAAATAATGAAAAGAAACTAGAAAAATTAAAAATAAAAGAAACTAGGAAAATTTAGGCTAAAAGGAGTAAGTAACTAGAAAGAAAAAATGAAAGAAATCACACAAAAAAATCAAAAAAATCAATTAAAAATCAAAATCTATCTAAATCTAGCAGCTAAGTCCACAAGCAACACCACAATCATCATATTATCAATTTTCTAGTACAAATCTATTAGGGTTAGGTTTTACCTCCCTCTTTAAGAGGGGTGAAGGAATTCCACAATTGCGAACAAACTAGGTGCCTTCAAGCTTCAACCGTGTTCCTTAACCTTTTTCTTCAAGAGATCTCCCCCAAACTTCAACTTTGAAGTGATGATGAATTTTTGATTTTGGGGCTTTTTGACGAAAATGGGTTCTTTGTGTAGAGGAGGAGAAAAGATAAGGTTTTGTGAAGGAAGGGAGTGAAAATGTTGAGAAATGAAGAAGAAGAATTGCTTACTTGTTGGGCAATTTGGGCAAGTTGGGTCTCAATCATTTTGTTGTGAGCTTGCATTTGTTGTAAGGAAGAGTGAATATCCCCAAACTTCTTATCATTATCGGCATTGGTCTTGGTTTGTGGGGCTAGGAAAAGTTGAAGTGTAGACTCAAGTGATGAAGGCTTGGGTGGGTTAGGCTCAAAGGGTGGTCTTTGTCGTGTTTGGTTGAAATCGGGTGGTCGAAAGTTGGAGGAGTAGTTGTTGTGATTTTGTGGTGGGGGATGTTTTCATGTTCCTTGAGAGGGGTTGTTCCACCTCCCTTGATTGTTGAAGTTTGAAGGCCCCTCTTGTCTTGCACCAACCCATGCTACAGATTCCGTAGATCCTCCACAATAAGAGCTTGCATGATCAGTGCCTCCACAAATTTCACAAGAAAAGCTTGGGAAGGTGGTTGGCTTGGGGATGCCAAGTTCACCTTCTTAAGTTTCTTAGCTAGAGTGTATAGCTTAGCATGGATATGATCCATGGCCTCCACATCATACTTCCCTTTACCACTAACTTTCTTGCTTGTAGACCTTGTGTTCCCCCAAGAGTAGTGCCTCACAACCTCTTCTATGATGGGCTCAATATCTTCAACCCGTAGCTTGGTAAGTTGACCCCCCGCTCCAGAATCAAGACTAGCTCTAGTCATAGGAAGCAACCCATCATAGAAACTTTGCATCAACATCCATTGACTATACCCATGGTGCGGACACGACCTTCGGAGGTCTTTGAACCTATCCCATGCCTCATTCAAACTCTCATCTTCATCTTGTATGAAATTAGAGATCTTCCTCCTAGCCTCGGAAGTCTTCTCTTGGGAGTAGAACTCATCAACAAAAGCCTCTGTTACTTGTGCCCAAGTAGTCAAGGAATCCGGAGGTAGAGATTGTAACCACTTTTTGGCTTTCCCCATGAGAGAGAAATGAAAAAGATTAAGCCTCACGAACTCTTGAGTAACGTTATTTTGCTTGACCGTGGCACAAAGCTCAAGAAAGTTCGCCAAATGGTCAAGTAGACACTCATGAGCACATCCTCTATAAGGTTCTTTCTTGATCTTCCTAATCAAATGTGGAGAGAACTCAAAGTTAGCGGTTGTTGTCGGCCTCCGAATCCCACTTTTGAGCTCAAATGCTTCGGGGTGACCATAGTCCCTCAAAGCTCTTGGAACAGGTGGATCCTCCGCCATAATACTAGAAGTTGAAAAACGAGATTGATCTTCCTCAAACACCTCCCCCGGTTGCTCCTCACTAGTAGATAGTACCCTTGGTTCCCGAAAAATCCTCCTTAACTCCCGTAAAGTGCCCTCAAGATTGTGGTCAATTGGAAGCAATGGATCTCCTCGTAACCTTCTTGACATGCAAATACAAAAGCTCAAGGGAAAGATTAGTAACACAAGGGCTTACCACCAAGTAGTAAGCAACCAATTGGTAACCCAAAGAAAACAAAAAATTGGAAAACGGGAGGAGGAATAGACTTGACTTAGACTCAAAAATCACAATTCAATGCAATGTAATCTGTTGCTTCCCCGGCAACGGCGCCAAAATTTGAGACGGTCGTTGCACGTGCCAAATTAATATACCTAACTTAGCCTAGTTTGGGGCAAGAAAGGGTGGATTCCACGAGGAAACAAGGATTAGCAAGGTTTGAAAGTAATTAAGCTAGCTAAGCCTATTTTTAGTGATTTTTGAGATTAATTGATCAACTAAGAAACCAAGAACTAATTAGCTAACAATTAAACTAAATTATTTGGGTTTAACAATAATAAGAAGACACTAGGGATAGGGGTATCACTAGTTAACCAATTACTAACCTATTTGTCAAGCCAAAGAGGATTCATTAGGGTCAACTAAGGGACTAAGTCGCTCATATGTTTCCTAATTACTCTCTTAAGCTAATTAGGAGGACTTAATCAACCAATTTTGCTTATTCTCATGGTAAAATCAATCAATCAAGTATTTCCACAACTCATAGCGATTCGATTAAAGTCCTAGGAAGCCTAAGCTCATGGTGAAGTCAACCTATTGACTAACCTAAGGTCCATCAAAAGCTTCATCTCTCAATCCTTCACTTTTGATCCCCAAACCAAGTTCAAATGATGATTAAGCAATTAAACAAGCAATTAAATAGGTTAGACAACCAAATTTCACCTAAATCTTACCCCCTAGCTTGACTTTTGAGGTCAACTCATGATCAACCTAGGTCATCCCCTTCCCCTAGCTAAGAAATTACTCTAAAGCCATAAAAGAAGCAAAATAAAAAGCTTGAGATATCAATGGAAGATCAACAATGGTGGAAAACATCATAAATGAGCTAAACATCAACTAATCAACACTAATCAAAGGCTAAAACAAAATAAGCAAGTAATAAAGCAAAGAGATAGAAGAAATACTCTAAATAGATTAACATCAATGGAAAAACTCCATGGAAATACCTTCAAAAAGCTTCAATTTGGTTTCAAGATCTACTTTATCTCTCTAAAAACTACTTCTCTCTCTAAAGTTCTCTCTCTAATTAAGCTAATTATGATTCAGAAATTAAAAACATAATTCTAAGATTATTACAAAATTAGATTTATACCCCGTAGAAATAAGGGCAAAATCGTAAAAGACGAAATAAAACTACGGAGCCTGGGCTGGAGCGCCCGCTCCTCACAACATGGAGCGCCCGCTCCCTGATCGCTCCTGGGTCGCTCCAAGTTCTTGATTCCTTCTCTTCACTTCTTGACCCATAGAGCGCCCGCTCCCTTGTTATACGCCTCTTTCTTGCTTGTGAACCTTCAAAACACTCAAGGCAAATATTAGATGGGGAGGGGGGTATGCATATGCAAATGCAACAACCTATATGCACCCTAACTATATGCAAATGAGCTAAACTAGATGCTAAACACGAGATTATAAGAAATGATGAAAAGGGAAGGAAAAGGAAATTAAATGACCTAAAATGCATCTAAATGCCCTAAAACTACATGCAAATAAGTGAACCTAAAGTCCACTTATCAGGCCCTAATATTGACGTTACCCTCTGAAGTAGAAGGATTTGAAGTGTATAGTGATGCCTCAAAGAAAGGTTTTGGGTGCGTCTTGATGCAACCTGGTAAAGTAGTTGCCTATGCGTCAAGATAACTCAAACCGCATGAGCAAAACCACCCTACTCATGACTTGGAGTTAGGAGCGATCGTGTTTGCACTGAAGATTTGGAGACATTACTTGTATGGAGAACAATGTAAGGTCTATACAGATCACAAGAGTTTGAAGTATTTGTATACGCAAAAGGAGTTGAATATGAGACAGAGACGATGGCTTGAACTCATAAACGATTATGACTTGAAGATAGTGTATCAAGAAGGGAAAGTGAATAAGGTAGCAGATGCTTTAAGCAGGAAGAGTTCTCATTCACTGAATGTATTGATCCTAGCCGATGAGCTATGTAAGGAAATCAAGAGAATGAGTTTGGAAGTAGTTGAGCCTGGTTACGTACAAGCTCAACTGAATGCCCTTACTGTTGGACCAGATATATTTGAGGAGATTCGGATTAAACAAGCCGCAGATAAGTGGTTAAGTAAGCTTAGAGAAATGAAGGAAAGTGGCCAAGCCCCGTGACACGGTCGTTTCACGTGCCAAATATAAACCTAACTTAGCCTAGTTTAGGGCAAGAAAGGGTCGATTCCACGAGGAAGCAAATATTAGCAAGGTTTGAAAGTAATTAAGCGAGCAAAGCCTATTTTTGGTGATTTTTGATATTAATTGATCAACTAAGAAAACAAGAACTAATTAGCTGACAATTAAACTAAATGATTTGGGTTTAACAACAATAAGAAGACACTATGGATAGGGGAATCACTAGTTAACCAATTGCTAACCTATTTGTCAAGCCAAGGGGATTTATTAGGATCAACTAAGGGACTAAATCACTCAAATGTTTCCTAATTACTCTCTCGAGCTAATTAGGAGGACTTAATCAACCAATTCTACCTATTCTCGTGGTAAAATCAATCGATCAAGTATTTCCACAACTCCTAGCGATTCGATTAAGGTCCTAGGAAGCCTAACACCTATTCTCATGGTGAAGTCAACCTATTGACTAACCTAAGGTCCATCAAAAGCTTCATCTCTCAATCCTTCACTTTTCATCCCCAAACCAAGTTCAAATGATAATCAAGCAATTAAACAAGCAATTAAATAGGTTAGACAACCCTATTTCACCTAAATCTAACCCACTAGCTTGACTTTTGAGGTCAACTCATGATCAACCTAGTTCATCCCCTTCCCCTAGCTAAGAAATTACTCTAAAGCTATTAAAGAAGCAAAATAAAAAGCTTGAGGTATCAATGGAAGATCAATAATGGTGGAAAACATTATAAATGAGCTAAACATCAACTAACCAACACTAATCAAAGGCTAAAACAAGATAAGTAAGTAATAAGGCAAAATAAAGCAAAGAGATAGAAGAAATACTCTAAATAGATGAACATCAAATGAAAAACTCCATGGAAATACCTTCAAAAAGCTTCAAATTGATTTTAAGATCTACTTTATCTCTCTAAAAACTACTTCTCTCTCTAAAGTTCTCTCTCTAATTAAGCTAATAATGATTCAGAAATTAAAACATTTCCCCTTATTACAAAAATGGGTTTTTATACCCCAAAGTACTAAGGGCAAAACCATAAAACACAAAACCGAAACCGTCTAAAAAAACCGATACAAAATCGAAATCGACCGAGACAAAACCGAAATCGACCGATACAAAATCGAAACCGAAATACCAAAATCTGGTCATAGAGCGCCCGCTCCTTGTAATATGGAGCGCCCGCTCCTTGTAATATGGAGCGCCCGCTCCCTGCACGCTCCTGGGTCGCTCCAATTCCTGTTTCCTTCTCTTCACTTCTTGACCTATGGAGCGCCCGCTCCCTCTCCTATGGAGCGCCCGCTCCTCTGTTATGAGCCTCTTTCTTGCTTGTAAATCTTCAAAACACTCAAGGCAAACATTAGATGGGGGAGGGGGGTATGCATATGCAAATGCAATAACTTATATGCACCCTAACTATATACAAATGTACTAAACTAAATGCTAAACATGAGATTATAAGAAATGATGAAAAAGGGAAGGAAAAGGAAATTAAATGACCTAAAATGCATGTAAATGCCCTAATACTACATGCAAATAAGTGAACCTAAAGTCCACTTATCAAATTCCCCCAAGCTTGCCAATTGCTTGTCCTCAAGCAATTAACAATCTCAAGGAAACATATGCAATAATAAAAACTAAGAAAGGCATCACGAAATCAAGGTCCTCGTCCTAATAGAGGTGTCAAGGCAATGGGAGAACTCGACCAACTTTCAAAGCTTATAGCCGTCCTTCCTTATCCACAAGTTAGGGGTCAAAGGAGTGGTCTAAACTAGTGTGCAAAGAAAATGATCGTCCTAGAGGTCCCTCAACTATCACACAAGCCCTCATTGATCCTAAGTGAAACCTTTCCCTACAAAATGGAAAAACTCGCTCAACCTAGTACCAATCATGCCTCACAAGCTCACAAGATCGCCCAAGCTAGCATATTTATTCACTAGTTAACTTCTTTTTTTTTTATTGCAAGGGCCCTAGACTACCTCCTCACGCGGTCTACCTCTCACTCGATAGTCATGTTTCTGAGGCACGGTACCGAGCACTCGGTATGAGACGCGATAAGAGGGTAAGGTAGCTCATACCAAAGGCATTGGAGCATCTCTAGGGGCCAAAGCATGAATTTTTTATAACTATAGGCTACTAGCCTTGTGGGCTCTTATGCACCACTTATTTGATCCAATAGGCCAAAAAGGGCTCTTTTTCTTTTCATTTTTTCATTTTTATGCGTTTTTGTTTTGTTTTGTTTTCTCTCTTTTTTTTTAAAGGCTACTAGCCTTCCACTTCATTGGGCTAGAAGGGTTCTCAAGGTCGCTAAAGGGCTTATCCAAGGTCAAGGGAGAGAGTAAAGACTTTTTATAGGGAAATAGAGACACTAATTCACGCTAAAGGCGAGTCTCAGACAATCGAGGGGTCTATTCGTACCAAGACCTAGGCATCCAAGCTTAAAGCACCCCTAAAACTCCTAACGAGCACATAAGACACTCAAGCTAATTCACCCCTACTCAAAATCCAAGTTCCCAACCTCTAACCTCTAAGATCGTCATTCCTTGACTAAGTGATGCAAAATCTTTTTGCTATTTTTGAAAAATTTTCTTATTACCCTATATGCAACCTAAATGCAACCTAAAAGGAAACTAAACAAACTAAAATACCCTCTCCCCAAGCTTAAATGAAGTGTTGTCCTCAATGCTTCAAACAAGTCAAAAAGGCAAGGGTAAGGGGGGGAGGAAAGGAAAATAGAAAGAAAGGAAAAAGGGGGGCAGAAAAGAAATGAAAATAGAAAGAAAAAGGAAAAACCTATATACAAAGAGGAATTGTGATGTCTAGTAAATAACACATCAACGATCGCAATGACTTGTCATATGCAACCGCACACAATTCCGAAAAGACCAAATAGGCAATAGCAAGAAGCCAAGCATGCTACATTACTATATGCCTAAATGGGGAGAAAAGCAAAAAGGTGGGGGAATGAAAACAAAAATCAAGAAAATAAGAAGAATCAAAACCAAAATAAAAAGAAGAAAAAGATAATGAAGAAAAACTATCACTACTATACACCTTTGCTCTCATGGAGTCAACAAGAACATCCAGAGGGTCAAGAGAGATGGGAGACTCCTCGAGTGGTTTTGATTTGGGAACAAAAGGAATTGAAATAGGGAAATAAGGAATGAGATCAAGCCTCCTCGAAAAAGGGATGTGAGGGGGTAGAATAGGAACAACTTCCACACTTAAAACCTCACTCACATCACATAATCTCTCCGCATTGACTCTTTCACATGCTCCCTCAACCTCATATTTCTCTCCTTGTTCATCATTGTCGTTTCCAACCACAAGCAAAGGCTATTCTCTCACAAAGGAATCATGGTTATTTGATGATTGAGGTGGAATGGAAGAAAAGTGAAAATTGGAGTCAATAAGGGAATGAGGGGTAAAAAGGGAATCAAGGGATTCACAAATGTCTTCACAATCCTCACCTTCCTCCTCATGCATTGGATTAAACCAAATTAGGTTTGACTCATCCTCATCATCACTACTCCAAAATCCATGAACATAAGGCACATGAGTCTCCCTAGATGCATTTTCGTTCTCTTCATAGGAAGAATTACCATCATTCTCAATCAAAGACATAGATTCGTAGACATCATTTTCACCCTCTTTTTCCTTTTCATCTCTATTGGACTCTTCACGCTCATCCTCACATCCTTGAGACCGCTCTAGGGCATCTTCCTTCCACCTAGATTCAAGAGAGTCACGTCTACTCACCAACTTCTTGATTTGATCAAATAAATCACAATATTTCTCTCCTCCCTTCACATAATACTTGAGCTCCTCAAAACTAGCATCAATAAGATTATCATATTCGACAAGCATTTGAGGAATAAAATCATGAAATTTTGGGCTAGAATCAAGTAGAGAAGAGCTTTGGTTATCAACAAGGGGAGAAGCATCATTGTAAGACCCAACATTAAACACATGACAATACATATCAGCACAACTAGAAGAAGGAGGGGGAGTATCATGACTTGGCATGTGAGAAATTGAATTGCTAGCAAAAGAGATTTCATTGTGATTAATGCAATCATTAGATAAATAAGAATCATAATTCATAGAATGCATTTCATCACAACTAGGAAAAAGAGGTGGAGGCATACCTTGGTCCGGTTGAACTAACCTAAGATTCGTGCCCATGTCCCACTCATACGTTTCTTGAGCTAGCCAATTGCAATAATCCCAAGCTTCATTCAAGGAAAGAGCTTGAAATTCTCCATGATGCATATCCTCAACCACGCATCGAGTGAAATCATTCAAACCGGCATAGATTACTTCACAAACCACCCATAGCTCACAACTATAGTTGATTGGAAGAGAATCTTCCACCCTAGTGTAATACCTCCAAAATGACTAGTTCTCGAATTGAGGAATCGAGAAACTTGCCATTCTTTAAAATGTTCCCCAAGATGCAATTGCTTACAAAACCATAGCTAAGCAAGGGGTTAGCAATAACAAGAATTTTATCATTAGAGGGGGAGGGAAAAAAGAAAAAGAGAAAAGAAGGATAAAGGGTGACTTAGACTCGAAAATCGACATCCAAATCAATGTAATCCGTTGCTTCCCCAGCAACGGCGCCAAAATTTGACACGGTCGTTGCACGTGCCAAATATAAACCTAACTTAGCCTAGTTTAGGGCAAGAAAGGGTCGATTCCACGAGGAAGCAAAGATTAGCAAGGTTTGAAAGTAATTAAGCGAGCTAAGCCAATTTTTGGTGATTTTTGAGATTAATTAATCAACTAAGAAAACAAGAACTAATTAGCTAACAATTAAACTTAATGATTTGGTTTAACAACAATAAGAAGACACTAGGGATAGGGGAATCACTAGTTAACCAATTGCTAACCTATTTGTCAAGCCAAGGGGATTTATTAGGATCAACTAAGGCACTAAATCACTCATATGTTTCCTAATTACTCTCTCGAGCTAATTAGGAGGACTTAATCAACCAATTCTACCTATTCTCATGTTAAAATCAATCGATCAAGTATTTCCACAACTCCTAGCGATTCGATTAAGGTCCTAGGAAGCCTAACACCTATTCTCATGGTGAATTCAACCTATTGACTAACCTAAGGTCCATCAAAAGCTTCATCTCTCAATCCTTCACTTTTCATCCCCAAACCAAGTTCAAATGATGATCAAGCAATTAAACAAGCAATTAAGTAGGTTAGACAACCCTACTTCACCTAAATCTAACCCACTAGCTTGACTTTTGAGGTCAACTCATGATCAACCTAGTTCATCCCCTTCCCCTAGCTAAGAAATTACTCTAAAGCCATTAAAGAAGCAAAATAAAAAGCTTGAGGTATCAATGGAAGATCAACAATGGTGGAAAACATTATAAATGAGCTAAACATCAACTAACCAACACTAATCAAAGGCTAAAACAAGATAAGTAAGTAATAAGGCAAAATAAAGCAAAGAGATAGAAGAAATACTCTAAATAGATGAACATCAAATGAAAAACTCCATAGAAATACCTTCAAAAAGCTTCAAATTGATTTTAAGATCTACTTTATCTCTCTAAAAACTACTTCTATCTCTAAAGTTCTCTCTCTAATTAAGCTAATAATGATTCAGAAATTAAAACATTTCCCCTTATTACAAAAATGGGTTTTTATACCCCAAAGTACTAAGGGCAAAACCATAAAACGCAAAACCGAAACCGTCTAAAAAAACCGATACAAAACCGAAATCGACCGATACAAAACCGAAATTGACCGATACAAAACCGAAATCGACCGATACAAAACCGAAACCGAAATACCAAAATCTGCACGCTCCTGGGTCGCTCCAAGTTCCTCTTTCCTTCTCTTCACTTCCTAACCAATGGAGCGCCCGCTCCTCTGTTATGAGCCTCTTTCTTGCTTGTAAATCTTCAAAACACTCAAGGCAAACATTAGATGGGGGAGGGGGGTATGCATATGCAAATGCAATAACATATATGCACCCTAACTATATGCAAATGTACTAAACTAAATGCTAAACATGAGATTATAAGAAATGATGAAAAAGGGAAGGAAAAGGAAATTAAATTACCTAAAATGCATCTAAATGCCCTAAAACTACATGCAAATAAGTGAACCTAAAGTCCACTTATCACCCCGGAATTTGAGATCGATAACAGCGGATTTTCAAGGTTTAAAAGGAGATTGTGTGTGCCACAAAACGAGGAACTCAAGACAAGGATTTTAAAGGAGGCTCATAACTCGCCATATTCCATACATCCAGGAGGAGATAAGCTTTATAAGGATCTGAAAAAGCATTTTTGGTGGCCTACGATGAAGCAAGAAGTAGCCGAGTTCGTGGCAAAATGTCTAACATGCCAGAAAGTGAAAATACAACATATGAAGCCAGGAGGAAAATTGCAACCATTGGAAGTACCGGGATGGAAATGGGAATCTATCTCTATGGATTTCATCATGGTGTTACCGAATACAAGATCTGTAAAGAATGCAATATGGGTGATAGTACACCGTTTGACTAAGACGGCTAGATTTGTTGCAATGAAGGATACTTGGTCGTTGGAACAACTGGCTAATGCGTACTTCAATGAAGTGGTTAGGCTACATGGAGTTCCGAAGGACATTGTTTCAGATAGGGATTCGAGATTCTTATCGATGTTCTGGAAACAACTTCAGACAGCCGTGGGTACATTGCTGAAATTCAGTACTGCCTTTCACCCAGCAACAGATGGTCAAACTGAGAGAATAATTCAGACCTTGGAGGATATGCAGAGAGCACGCGTAATGGATTTCGTGGGTTCTTGGGATGATCATTTAATGTACATAGATTTCTCGTATAACAACAGCTATCACTTGAGCATAGGAATGGCTCCTTATGAAGCATTGTATGGATGAAAATGTAGGAGTCCTATATGTTGGAGTGATATGAACGAGTCGTTGAATTTGGGACCAGAAATAATTGAAGAAGATACCAGCAAGGTGAAGTTGATTCAAGAACATATGAAAGCAGCTCAGGATTGACAAAAGTCGTATGCCGATCAAAGGAGACGAGACTTGGAGTTTGAAGTTGGAGAAAAAGTGTTACTGAAAGTTTCACCAACCAAGGGAGTAATGAGGTTCGGTAGGAAAAAGCTGAGTCCTCGTTATATCAAACCTTACGAGATACTGGAAAGGATTGGAGAAGTGGCCTATAGATTAGCCTTACCCACAAAATTAGCCAATGTTCACAATGTTTTTCATGTGTCTCAACTCCGTAAATATGTTCCCGATCCCTCCCAACCTGAAACCATCGAGCTAGATGAGACCCTCACCTTTGAGGAACGCCCTATTAGAATCCTCGATACCAAAACGAGAAACACCCGAAACAAGGCTATAAAGTTAGTCAAAGTCCTATGGTCTAATCATCAAACCGAGGAGGCAACTTGGAAAACAGAAGATGACATGAAAAAGCGTTATCCAGAACTTTTCCCCATGTACGATTATCGAGTTTTGGGGACGAAACTCCTTAAGGGGGACCGAATGTAATACTAACAAAGTCTAGAACTAATATTTCGTTAGTATCTCGATATCTAACTTTAAAGTTCGAGGACGAACTTTGTCTTTAAGGAGGAGTAGATGTAATACCCCGAATTTTCAAAGCTTATTTTATTAAGTTTTAATATTATTTCCAGTTAAATTTATTTAGTGGTAATTCGATTTATTTAATAAATTATATTTATTTAAAATGTTTTCATTTAGTTTTGAATTATGTATAAACAAGTTTTATGAATATGATTTAATTGAAATGTATAATTTAATTATTTATTTTCATTCTATTTAGATAATTTAATTATTAATTATTATTAATAAAATTCAACTAGCTTGGAGGCATTCTTATTTTACATTCACATGAGCAAACCCAAATGAGCCCAATCCAACATGTATCAAGTCCATAGCCCAAGTAGTAGTATTTTAGCCATACACAAAAAAAAATGAAAATGAAACAAAACATACATCAGACATTCCCTCCTTCATCACCATCATCCTCCATCCATCATCATTCATCACCATCTTCCATATCCTTCTTCTTCCCGTATGAACACACACAACTTGCCTCTGCCAAATTGACTACTTCCACCCCATTTTCTTCCTTCCTCCATTACTCCAACTGAGCATATCACTGAGCAAATCCCCAACTCCCACCTACAATTTCAGATTTTCTTTGACAATTTCTCAAGCTCTTTAATTCACTCATGGCTATAAATAGGAAGCTATGGAGCCCCAAACTCACTGCACCTTCCTCTTCTTTCCTCCCCTTTTCCTCCTCTGTTCTGCTTACACTGTTATACTCCTTTGCTCTCTTTCTCGCCGGAAACCACCAGCAACTACCACCACAAAAGCTACCTCCAACGCCTCTTCACAGCCGCTCCACCACCGCATCATCACCACCTCTGTTCGCACCACCCTTACCGCCCCGACTCACTGCGTACTCGCAGCACTCACTCGCCTAAACCCAGGGCCGGTTCTGAGGGTAGGCCTCGAGTGCGACCACCTAGGGCCCAACTCTTCAAGGGGCCCAAATTAGAAAATATGTCATATAGTAAAACAAAAATTACTTCGCGCGGGGATACTCCGAGGATACCGAAGAAGAAAAGAAGAAAGAGAATGTTTAGGAACCTTTATTACTTTCTTTTTCCTAAACTTTAACTTCTTAATTCTAATATTTTGCCAATCTCATGAACTTCTTCGTATATTCCCAATAATTTTGAAGAACTATTATCTACACAAAGTAAGCCTTGGGATACACTATTAAGACCAAAAGGTTTTAATTTAAAGTAAAAAGGTTTTAGCTCATAATCTTATAACCGTTGAGGTTTTTAGTTTTTTACTTTAAAACATCAATGTTAAAATTTTAAAACTTTTGAACCTTTGGATTCAAACCTCACAATTTTAACTTAAACATTATATTGTCTAACCATGTACTTACGGATGGACTGTCAAACATAAGTCTCTGTATTTGATATTTGATTTCTTCTTGATTTTATTTTTAAATGTTGTTGTTTTGTAATATCTTTACACATTCTATTAATTTTTTCCCCAAAATTTTTACTTTTTTGAACATTTTTTTCCTTTCCAAATTCTGATTTTTCATATGGGTGTTGGGTATTTTTCATGGATATATATAATTTTCACTTTTTGGTGATAAATGATGACCTTACCATGAGAAAAACTTTTAGATTATCGGCAATGATGATGGAGTTCAATACTAATGCAATTCTTTTAAGAAAAAAAAGTTATTGAAGAAATGAACTAAAGCGTACTAATATAATACTACTATATTTATAAAGATAAATGCTATATTTGTTTTTGCATAGTTTTGAGACACAACTTCAAAAAGTAACATCTAAAATCAGATATATGAAGAAAAAAATTTAAACCTTTGGGGTCCATCTTTGGTTTTCCGCCTAGGGCCCCAAAAATGTCAGGAACGGCACTGCCTAAACCCACCTTCGCAGCCAGCCCGCAGCTAGCCCCAACCATCTCGCCTGAGCCGCTTCACCACCGCCGTCGCCTGGCCTCGCAACCAGCGCCACCAGGTCGCAGCCCAGGCTCCCTCTTCCTTCATCTCTTCGTGCTCTGTTCTCCTTCCTATGTTCTTTCTTTTTGGTTTCTCAACTGATTCTCTGAATCAGTGTTTCCCCCTCCCCTTATTTCGTCTCTTTTAAAACCAAAAAAAAAAAGATTTATTTATGATATTATTAATGTTATTATTATTATTATTTAGTTAATAAAGTTAATATTTTAATACCTAAATGGATTTTCTTAAGAAATTTTTATTAAAACATTAAACATCGAGTTATGAAGTCCCGTTTGGTATAATTAAGAATTTTCTAAAGTTATGCGGGTTTATTTTGGTTCGTTATATTATATATCTATATATATATATAAAGGGGTTATTAAGGTTACTAACTTAGATCTCGTTAAATCTCGTTGTAGACTCCGATTGTGTAGACGAGGATTATCAGGAGCTTTGATCTGTTCGTGAATCTAACTTTCAAGCACGCTTCATGAGGTAATTTCCGATATCCATCTAAACGTAGATCCCGTAGTATAATACGATTTAATTACGTGACTATGTGATTAGAATTGCGGATTATGATTAGTAAGATGACTAATGACTATGGATTATGGATATGAATAATGACTATGGACCATGGACTATGGACGATATGGCAATTATTCTAACATTATTGACGACCTTGATAAATAATCTAATACTTTATTCTCGGTATTTGTTTAATTAAAGATTAATTGTTAATGTTGTTATTATTATTATTATTCATTATGATATTATTATTGTTATTATCATTATTATTATCATTATCATTATCATCGTTATTATGTTATTATCGTTATTAAAATTTGAAAATGAAAAAAAATTGAAAATGGATTAGTTATAAATTTGAAAATGATGGATTATTAAATCTACAAATGATGGTTTTGTACAAGAATCAAAATGGACTTTCTGGATAAGCCGTAAATAAATTGAGTATGAATATTGAAATGAATATACTCATACTTGGTTAAATGAGATGATGTATGTGCGTTATGATTTAAGTGATGACTTTCATAAAAGATATTAATCACTTAAAGTGAAATATCGGAGGAAAATGATGAACAGGTTGCCCTCTATGGGAGGTTCAGCGGCCACCTACAGTTTTTCTGATTACTATGTTGATTTTTCTGTTACTTGTCTTCCTTCTATCTTGTTGTGATCCAAGTAGAAGGGCCGTGCACACTAGGGACTCTGTTATTACGGCCAATATGATTTTTAGGTAGTTACAGGAGTTTCTCTGGCCTACAGTGAGTTGTTACAGGGTGTCCCTGGCTCACACTGAGTTGTTACAAGGTTTCCTGGCTCACATTATTGTAGTAAGTTGTTACAGGGTGTCCCTGGCTTACTGGCGTTCTCTTTCCTCTCCTTAAATAATCAGATAATACTGAATTATTGAATTAATTGAAATTATGTGATTATTAATCCTATATATATATATGTATGTGATTATTAATTGTATTTATATATGTATCGGTGCTATGTTTTCGACTCTATTAAACTATTATTTTCACAAAGTATTTTCAACTTAAGTATTTTACAGGATGGAGTTGGAATTACTCAGTTTTTCTGATTTTTGGGAGCTTGTCTCTTTTGTTTCTTTTCAATGTATTTGTGCAAGTGGGTGATCGAACGGGGGAAACAAAGAGAGAACTTTTAGAGTTGTCATCCACTTGGTTTTAATTTAGTTTCCGCTGAGACTCTAAGACGTTATATTAATTAGTGTTTTGTTTAAACAAGTTAGTTGTTGTAAAACTTCATTTAATTTGAATTTAGTGTGATGTTACCTATTAGCCTTGCATTTATTTCCAAGGAGATAAGTGCGGCGGTAGCAAGCCATCCGAGTGAAACCCTCGTGGATTTTCCCCCAACGAGTTTCATTTAATGAAAAAGGGTTCGATTTGGGCGGGGTGTTACAGCCTCTGGCTGATCCAAGACTATCCCCCGGTCAGGGGTAGTAGCTTGTTGAGTTTTCAACCCTGCAACGAGCTGTTGCATGACGGTTGTCATGTGCCTTTCCATTCGAAGTTCCAACTCCCCTAGGTCAGTGTAAGTAACTGGTGGTGGAGGTTGATCGAAAGGTGTAGTAATCGGGCTCCCACCTAGACGAAGGTCGGTTTCATCTTCAACAATTGTACCCCCTCGGTTCAGCAGAGTGGCTTGCATGTTCTCAAAGGTGGCTTTTCGAGTGCTAGCTCCTCGGGTAGTCTGTCCTTGTGTCATGGTGTTCGAAAATTTAGTTGTTATGTTACGTCCCCACAGATGGCATCAACTATTTTGGGTCAAAGAAACACAATAGAGATTTGTAATTCGGGGGAGTCCAAATCTAGCTAAGGGTAGTAACAAATGACAGTTCGAGGTCCTTGAGTCCGATTGCCTGCAAAACGAACAAGTAACAAATGTCATAGAGTAGTACGAATGTCAGAGAGTAGTATAAGTAAATGTGTGGGAATACGTATGAAACGTACCTAAATGATCAGGTGAAAGTACTATTTATATGTAGTGCTGGTGTGATGTCACCTAGTGAAGGTGATGACGCTATGAAGGTCTTTTGTCAGTGGGCTTGACTGAAAGCCTGTACTTTGTAGCCTGTGAAGCACTAGGGATAAAATGGTAATTTTACGTCTCAAGGGTATTTTGGTTATTTTACAAGTAAAGTGGGCTATTACTAGAATGGGCCCCCAAACAGTGGGAATTGAATTGAAAGGAAGGAGGAGAGAGGGAAAGATTAGAGTTGAATTATTGAAGGGTTTCAAAGTAATTTCATAGTGTGTTTTGAGAGGAAAAAATAGGTGGGTCTCACAATTTAGAGAAAGTTAAAAAAAAGTTGTAATTTTGAGAGTGCAATCACTAACTCTATAAAGTTCCCGAGTGTTTTTTTCACAAAAGAAGTTGCAGGCTATTTTTCACAAATAAAATGAAATATTGTTGGGAGTTTTCATTAAAAAATCCTATATAAATTGAATTCCTTCATTTCATTTAACTTACCCATAAATTATGTTTTTTTTATTGTCAAATACTAGTGTCACGAGATAATATCATATAACAACCCCAACATTTTACAAAGGATCTTTTCTAAATACTAGTAAAAGTGCACGTGCATTGCACGTGTTTTTTTTTAGCTCCTTTCTAAAAATGAGATTTATCATTTTAAATTTCAAATATTTATTGGTAAAGGGACATAAAAAAAATAAGAAAAAAATCATTATTGACATTCAACCGATATATACAGGCAAAGAAAAAAGAGGGTAGTAACATTATGATACCATGAATCGCAATTTATTAAATCATAGACTTCTGTCTCATGAAATATACTAAATCCAATAACATGTCAGAACGTTAAGCTAGAAACTCACTAGGACAATATCGTTAATTGCAAAAACAAACAATTTATCTCACTACAAGGCCATTATTCTAAACTAATACAACACTACTGTAAGGGGTAATATTAAAATTATAAAAATTACTAATACAAAAAAATAACAATATTTCAAATTAATATTATTATAAATAACAATATGAAATATAATAATTACTTCAAAATTTCACCAATTAGTTAAATATTTAATAATCATCTCCTTCTTTTGTCTTTTCTCTATAGAGATATAGGTAATATTGTTATATAGCGGTAGGATTAGGGGGTAATATGAGAATCGTATATAGGGTTATTATGGGAATAATCAAAATTACTACAAAAGGTTGACCTTCATTGACCATTTCTTCCTTTTTCATATAGGTATAAGATTATAACTAAAGTTAAGGTTAGATTGATTAATATGTTACTATGATTCCTAGGTCGGTAACAAAACTTTATCTTTTATTTATCCAAAACTAAATTTATGATTTTAACAATTGGCTATTAAGGGCTCGTTTGGTTCAAACTACGGAATGGAAATGGAATGGAATGAGTTAGAGGAGTAGAATGGTAACAACAACCGTTACTTTTATCGATTGTTTGGTACAATGAACAAAAGGAATCATTCAAGCCACTAGCACTACCACACCAAACCAAATATAAACCCCAAAAACTAGAATATGGAATTTATCAAATGATTATTGGAGAAACTCCCTACTGCAAAAATCCTACCAAAAATGAAAAGAAAAAAATTATAAATTCAAGTTATGGAATTCGATCACTACAACGTCCACAAGTCTAACTCATTGACCCAAAAATCTAACTTGATACATTACTAATATCAGCAGCATAACCCCAAAAAATTGGATAAAATTTTTGTTTGAAAAAAGAAAAGGAATTTTCAGATTTTGAGATACAGCCTCAATTGAAGAAAACAAAATTTCAGATGTGAGAAACTGAAACCCAGTAGTATTCAATAACTCGAATTACAGATGTGAAAACCTGAAACCTCGGTAGTATTTTGAACAACTAAAATTTCAGATGTGAAAATTTTCAGGCAAAGGTAAGCAAAACCCCCAAAAAGAGCAATTTTGATGAATTTGGCATTGAAAATCGGAGAAATCAAAATAAATACTCGTGTGAAATTAACTGATAAATTGTGAATAACAAAGTTGTTGAAGCTGGAGAAAGAAGAAACACACTTGAATTGAAATTGAAAAGGGCCATTATTAGGGGGATTTGAGATTGAAATAAAATAAAAATCAGTCAACTAGAATCTTGGTAGCAGTTGTTTATATGATTTGGCGAGAAAAGGGAAACTCTCTCAGCTCTATGTAGCTGTTGCCATGGCAAGAGATCCCAAACCAGCTCGAATTCTAGGAGCAACTAGTGGACCACACTCATCTCAGGCGAAGAAGATGAAATCAGTAGCAAAAGTTCAAGGCGTCTCTGTATTGTACCTCAATACACCTCGAGAAGGTAGTATTGTTTCATCAATAGAAACTGCCATTGAGTTGCTTAAGCTGAAAAATCCGAGCAAGAGCAATTTGACAGAATGGCTATCGATTATGAAGAAGACTCAGAGGAGAATACCAGCTGATGATAAAGGTAACCTTCAATTTCGTATTTTGGGTATAGATTTTGAAAATGTAGCATCTAGTTCTATTAAACGAGCTAAGATTGACTTAGATGACATTAAGGAGGAAATTGATTATTGGACCTTTTCAATAATATGCTATGTTATTGGAGCTAATCCTCTATTTCATGTAATGGAAGGCTTCATTAACAGAATCTGGGGGAAATATGACATTAATAAAATTGCTTCTGTGGGTAGAGGGGTGTTTATTGTACGAACAACTTCGATTGAAGATAGAGATGGACTTTTATCGAGTGGATATCACTTCTTTGATGGGAAACCTTTGGTTGTTAAACAATGGCACCCAGAAATGAATCTGCAGATTGAAGATATCAAGCAGGTACCAATATGGATTCAATTTCATAACCTTAATTTTAAATACTGGGGGAAAAAGTCATTGTTTAAGTTAGCTGGTTTAATTGGTACCCCCATTAAGCTAGATCAAGCTACCCTGATGAAAGAGAAGCTTCAATTTGCTAGAATAATGGTTGAGGTTAGCATTGATGGGCAATTACCTGATATAATTGAATTTGAAAATGAGTTTGGTGAGATTATACAACAAGCTGTCACCTATGAATGGAAACCTCTAAAATGTACTTAATGTGGTGGTATGGGGCATGAGGCTTTGGTGTGTAGGAAGCCAAAACAAAAGATAGTGAAAAAGTGGATTGTGAAAGAGAAGAAAGTGGTTGATGAGGATGGTTTTCAGGAAGTTAAAAGATCACAAAGGCAACATTCAGTGAGGATTGATCAACCTATTTCAAACACTAAACCTGTACAACCTGCTATTATTGGTAACTCCTTCAAGGTGTTAGCTGCACTGCACCTGAATCTGATACTGAGGATATAGGTCAGGAGCATGATTTTGAGGAAGATAAGGAGGGGGAGCCTCCTGATTTGGATGGATAGTGTTCTCGGTTGGAATGTAAGGGGTCTAAATAGCCTGAAAAAACAAAGAGTAGTGAAGAACTTCATTTTCTCTCAAAAAAATCAGACTGTTTGGGCTCCTGGAAACAAAGGTCAAGTCTACTAATCTAGGTAGCTTATACCTAAATGTCTGCCCTGGTTGGTGTTTCACTTCTAACAATTCTTGGCAGAGGAATGGGAGGATTGTTGTTGGCTGGCATCCATCAGCACTTCAAGTTTTTATACTGAAATGTACTAGTCAGTTTATTCATTGTGAGGTGAGTACTGTTAGTAACAATTCCAAGTTTGCTTGTACCTTTGTATATGGATTTAATGAGCCTGCTGCTAGAGTTGATTTGTGGAATGGTTTGAGAAGCATCTCCGTTGTTGATATACCATGGATTGTGTTGGGTGATTTCAATGCTCTTATGAATGTGAACGAGAGAATTAGAGAACCTGTTAGATTGAGGGATATACCGGATATGAGGAATTGTATGCTGGACTGCTATTTAGTAGAGATGAAAGCTGTTGGCAACTTCTATACTTGGACAAACAAACAAGCAGGAGGTAGTAGAGTGTTTTCCAAGTTAGATAGAGTTCTTTGTAATAGCTTATGGGTTGAACAATGGTCTAATACAAAAGTTAGGGTGATGGAAGAGGGGGAATTTGATCATTGCCCACTTATAATGACTTATGTTCCTGATTGTCATAGAAGAAAGCCATTAAAGTTCTTCAATGTTTGGTGTCAGTTTGCAGGGTTCAAAGAGGTGGTTAGAGAGACTTGGCAGACATCTATTAGAGATCCAAAATGTTCAGGGTTGTTCAGAAGCTGAAGCTCTTGAAACTGGAGTTGCAAAAGTTTAATAAAGAGAGAGTTCGTGATGTGGGTGTAGTGTGTGCTAAGGCGCTAGATGCAATGAAAAAAGCTCAGGTTGCTCTACACCTTGATCCTCTAAATGATCATCTATTTGATGCTGAGAGAGAAGCAAGAAAGGAATCTAATGAGGCTTATAAAAACCACTCCATTTTCTTAGCTCAGAAGGCCATGATTTTATGGTTGAATGAAGGTGATGCTAACACCAAATTTTTCATCAGAGCATAAGGCAAAGGAGAATATAGAATAGAATCAGTGTGATAAAAAATAGCAGAGGTGAATGGACTACTTCTCCAGCTGAAGTGACAGAGGCTTTTATAGATTTTTATAAAAAGCTTCTTGGCGCAAAGGATCTGCCAATATAGAGTTGATAACAGAATCATTGCAAAAGGGAATATTTTATCTGAAGAACAACAAAATCAACTTCGCCTGAGTTTTTCTCCTGCTGATGTGAAAAAAGCTCTATTTTTTATTCCAGATTCTAAAGCTCCTGGGCTAGATGGGTTCAATAGCTACTTCTACAAGCAATCCTAGGACATTATTGGAGATGAGGTGATAGGTGCAGTTTTGGATTTCTTTAATACAGGTAAAATGTTAAGTGAGATTAATACAACTGCTATTACCCATGTGCCAAAAGTTAAAAATCTAGCTACAGTTGGGGATTTTAGAACAATAGCATGTTGCTCTATTTTGTATAAGATTATTACAAAACTTATTTGTTGTAAGTTGAATAGTGTTTTGCCTGAGATAATTGCTCCTAATCAAGGTGCTTTTATCACTGGAAGGCAAATAATCACTAATATCCTTATTTGCGAAGACTTGCTCAAACACTATAGTAGGAGGAAACAAAAATCAGGAGTGCTTATGAAGATTGACTTAAGGAAAGCTTATGACTCCATTTATTGGACTTTCATTGAAGATCTTTTGAAAGCTTTGAAGTTTCCTGAGAATGTTGTGCAAGTTATCATGGCCTGCATTACTATACCACATATTACACTCGTCATCAATGGGGGGACTGAAGGCTACTTTCCTGCTCATAAGGGATTGAGACAAGGAGATCCAATGTCTCCCTTGATATTTGTTATTTGCATGGACTATCTAACTAGAATTCTGAAATATGTTAGTGACATAGATGATTTTAAGTTTCATCCTAGGTGTGCCAGCTTATAGCTCAACCATCTTTGTTTTGCTGATGATTTGATGGTTTTCTGCAAAAGTGAAGTAAAGTCTACCTAGTTACTCTTACAAGGTCTCAAACTCTTCTCAGAAACCTCAGGATTAGTGGAAAATCAAAGTAAATCTGCTTTGTATACCACAGGTATGGAAGTGAGTGAAATTCAGAGGCTTAGAGATTTTTCTGGTTTTAGTATTGGTAGTTTCCCTTTCAAATACCTGGGGGTACCAATAAATGATAAAAAAAATTCTGCAGCTGATTGTGATGTTATGATTGAGAAAATGACTAAAAGAATTAATGTCTGGGCCACTAGACACCTTTCATTTGCAGGTTGAACACAACTGATTAACTCTGTACTCTTGAGTATTTGCAGCTTTTAGGCTCAAATCTTCTTAATTCCACAATCTGTGGTTAAGAGAATTAATGAGATATGCATAAACTTCCTGTGGTTTGGGAAGATTACAAGTTGCAGAGGTGGCTATGTAAAATGGGAGGAAGTTTGTCTTCCAAAGAAGTATAGTGGTTTGGGAGTGAGAAACTTGCACATGTGGAATAAATTAGCAGTTGGAAAGATCATTTGGCATATTGGCAGCCTCAAAGATGATCTTTGGGTGAAATGGATACATGGTGTGTATATCAAGAATGGTTAACTTGTGGTCTTTTCAGCCACCTACCTCAGCTAGTTGGACAGTGAAATACTTATGCAAAGTGAAATCTCAGCTAGGTTTCTTGAATATGGCTCAGTAGGAGGATTCTGCATGCTACTCTATTCAAAAACTATATAAAGATGTTGTTAACTCTGTTAGTACTCAGGAGGTCAGGTGGTGTAAAGGTGTTTGGGGTAGATTCAACATTCCCAAACACAAGTTCATCTCTTGGTTGGCTGTTAAATCCAAGTTACAAGTTAAAGAAAAGCTGAGCAGGTCTGGCATTTGTGCAGATGACTTGTGCTTATTCTGAACTAGAGATTCAAAAAACGATACACACTTATTTTTTAAGTGTCATTACAGCAGGTTGATTCTACTTGAGGTGTTTACTTGGAGTGGCATAAGATGGAAAGAGAAGAGTTTAGAGCAATGGATTATATGGCTTAAAAGAAGTTATAGAGGGACAAAGATCAGAAAACATATTGGGGAAGTTGTTCTATGTGCAGTTGTTTATATGATTTGGCAAGCAAGGAAGATTGTGCTTTGGGAAGAGAAAGTAATACATAGTAGACTTGTAATTAAGAATATCAAAAACCTGATTAAGCTTAGAATAGGCTTTTTTGACCATAGAAAATATAGTCAAACTGATAGAGTGAATTCGTAATAGCCTTTTAATGGCTGATAGTAGGCTTTGATCTCTTTCTCTGAGCTGTTCAGTGAAAGTAGATTTAGGTTGTAAATGGTTTTCCATTTTGGTTATGCAATTTTACTACTTACTTACCAAAAAAAAAGTTGTTGAAGCTGATGTCGAAAGCTATTATTGTTCATGTCGCACCAAATCCAACAAATGGAAGAATTGAGCTTATTGCTGGGCTGGTTATTCAGAGCCAACAATTGTAAATTTCAACAACAAAATACAAAATGCGATAAATCAAATGCTTAACAGGACAAAATTGATCATCAAATTGACAAATTAAAAAATCTTGCCTGATATGTTGCAATTATCTTCGCGAAATCATCAATGGAAGACAAAGAGGAGAGGAGAGGAGAGGTGAGAGAGAGGGGGGATGGGGATTAAATTAGAGGGGGTAACAAAGGTGAAGTAAGGTAACAAATGAGGGGATTGGGTTTTGATGGATTTTGAACCAAACAACTTCAAACGGAAACAAGGTTTTCATTCCATTTCTTGTCATTGTTTTTAATGAACCAAACATAGGCTAAATACAGTGTAACATGGCCATACTATATGAAGCTCTCATTCCTTTGGAAAAAATACTATCTTCTGTTTCTATTAGTAATTATTACAAATTTCAACTTTAACATACAACCTCTATTTTTTCGGTGCGTACGAAAAACGATTCCAAGACCTCTAAGCAACAGAGCTATCCCTCACTCTCGAGTAATATGCTCTGGGCTCTGGCTTGATTTTTTCGTCTAAAGGTTCAGGCATATGGGCACAACCAGAGTGTACATCAGCTTATCCTTTGTTCACTATTTATGCCCAAGAAAAGTTTCTGATTGTGAGGGAGTTTGTTGTCTAATAAAAGTACATGAGTTTCGCACATCAAACAGTTGATATTACTCTTCTTACATAAGCATAAACCATAAATATAATATTCACACTGATACAACCACATGATCAGACATCAAAGATCTAGTTTCTGCCAAGTTAATTACACTAAATGTTGTGTTACAATAGAAATGATCCGATCCCGTTGATACTGTACTGCTTTTCCCCCTAGAATAGGAAAAGAAAAAGGGAGTTAACTGTATTCAACAAGTACTTGTAAACTCACTTGAAGAAAGTTATAACCATTCATGAGAGAGCAGAAGTTAACCGAGTGCCAAAGAGAGTAAAGAACTTACCATGAATACTTGATTCTAAAATCATGGCTTCAAGAAAATACAATCAATCGTAAACATATTCGGGGAGTTCATTATCATCTGAGAATTCATAATCGTCATCATCAGACACAAAGTCCATATTATCATATTCATCTGCATAGGTTTCATCAAAATCACTATCATAATCAGTGGTAAGATACATGTAGTCATCAGTGGAGTCATAGGGGCGCCGTAAATCCTTGATCTGTTCAGAACATCTCTTTGCTAGTTTCCCACCAAGATTCACATTGAAACATGCACGAAGGTCAAGGGACTGAAGATGAGGACAACTATCCATAATTGCTTTCAGACCATCATTTGTCATGCTATTCCCAATTAGCTGAAGGTGGCGCAACTCAGGCATGCTTTCGGCAATGGCTAGTGCCTCATCATCACATGCCAAATTAGGGTTTTTAGATCCTTGCTCATTCAATTTGAAAGTTTTGAGGGAGGGGCAACAACGAATAATCTTTATGGTTTGCTCTTCGGTGAATGAGCACATAGTAAGCTCAAGCTCCTCGAGTAATGGAAGCTTCCCAAAAGCATCGATCACTGCAGCACCCGAAATCGTATAGCAGCAAGCAAGACGAAGGTGTTTCAGCTGACTTGATCTGCAGCCCAGAGAGAATGGTCAAACTATATTCAATTGATCCAGTTTACAGATTCCCCATGAAAATTAATACATTTAGAGGCAGAGAAAAAACCAACAAAACAACCATGATTTCCTCTCATAATCTTAAAACACCAGGGAGGGTTGTGTTTTGTCAATTTAGAATCATCATACATGTACTATCAGATTCGACATAAACTACGAGTCTATTCTCTTCATCTGAAAACAACTCAACCCAACTGAATTGAACTAAACTAAACTAAATGCAATGTAGTTAAACTAAGCTCAAATAAACTGAATGAAGCGGAGCTGATTTGAATTGAAAATGAAATAAATTGAATGCAACTGTATTTTAATTACTCATAAATAATAATAAATCATTAAATATTAATTATTAATTATGGATAGTATAATAAATATAGGGATAAGTAATAATCATTGATAACAATAATAATTAATGAATAGTATTTTAGTTGTTCTTAAATAATTTTTATAAATAAATACATAACGGTAATAATAATAATAATAATAATAATAATAATAAGTAATTACCATTATTAGTATTTTTAGCATTAATATAGTAATACTTAATAATGATTATATAATAACAATAATCTCTACAAAGGAAATTGATATTACTATAATAATAATAAGAATTAATAAATAATAATGATAATAATTGGGTTGGACCACACAAAATTGCAACCCAAATCATTGTAGCACGGTTTGGGTTAGTTTATGGCTGAAAAATGTGGGCTGGTTTGTGATTTGACGCAACCACAATTCGCGATTTTGGATTGTTCAGTATTAAATGTAACAACAATTTTGTACCTTAAATTGATATTTAGCAACTTTGTAACATTTTCAATTAGCTTAATATGTATGATTTCATAGTGAATATGAAGTCGGTAAAATAAAACAATTGCAAATTAGAATATTGAGATAAAATATGGGTAAACTGCAAACCGCACTGCATTAGACCGCTTTATGTGGTGCAATTTGGGTTAGTTTGAAAAAATTTCAAACTGTTTTTGTGTGGGTTAGTTTAGGTTGCATCCCGAGTCGCACCAACTCAAACCATTCTTTGTCCTAATAGTAATTATAATTCGTAAAGATATCATTAACAAGATAATAAATACCAATAAAAAGTGTAATTAGTAAAATAAACATCAACAAAATAATATAATTAACGAAATGGTTAAATAATGAATGGAGTTAAACTGAGTTGAATAGAATGGAGCTATAGAATGGAGCTGAACTGAATTGAAGGGAGCAGATCTAAGGTTTGAAACTGAACTCAAGGGAGCTAAGTTGAAGTGAATTAAAATGAAAACAAGGTGAAGAAAACAGGCCAAGACTGCCCTAAGACTGGCATATGACTAGCCTAAGACAGTGAATCAGACTAAATAACGAGCTATATTGTAATGACGCAGCCAAGCTCAATAGTTCTGCTAGTATAATGCCAAAGTGCAAAACACTTTTAAAACTATATCACACAATCCCATAACAATAATTCACAATAAGATAGTAAAAGTTATAAATTTAAATTTGAGACACCTTCCATGCCAATGATGTTGTTATAATCTATTCAAAACCATAACTCCACGCTTCAAATGAGTAGCCAGCACGATTATATATAAGATGTAGCCACTACACATAAGACACCATGACTACAACAAATCTGTCAACAATAATACAATATATTATTGCTTTTCCTTTTCTGGCTTCAAGGGCTATGAGTGAGTTATCTACACCAAGTCACCGGTATACAACTACACATACCATATATTTATAGAAAAAATTCCACTTCACCTGAGTGAATTAAGTCTAGTCCACTAAAAGATGCTAAGATCACCAACTTTAAAAAGAAAATTGAAAGGGAAATTCTATATGACGACCCTGACGTTTTTAAATTTTGTTTAGTAGACAGTTTTTATTTTCTTCTGTTTCTTAACCCTCTAATTTATATTACTTCATATATTTTCTATGAACTTATTGAATTAAAAAATGATTTTTTAATTAAAAACTAATTTTCTAATTATAAAAACCTGATTCTAGAAAAAAATTTAAACAACCAAAACCCTCCCCACCGGCTACCACCACCACCCCTGAATAGTTGGCGACGCTCCCTCAACCTACGCTACCTTGCTAAACACCCCATACTCCCGAAACAACCAGCTTAAGGGAGGGCTTGGTGTTGGGCGTGCGAAACAGAAATGAGAGTGTGTGTGAAGGGGAGAGCTTTGGGCTAGCGTCAATGTTAGTGGTGGTGTGATTGTCGTTTGTGGTGGTAGAGGGACAGAGGAGGGTGTGGGATTTCTTGGTGGTGGCGCCCTTCAGAGAGAGGAAGAGAACACGGGAGTAGGGTAGCGAGGGATCGACACAGTAGGGCACGAGGGTAGAAGGGGTGGTTGTAGCCTTGTAGGTGCAGAGTTGGGAGAAGGCCTTATTGTCAACGACTCAGGCGGCAAACGAAAAGCATAGGAGGGGTGGGGGACGGGTTGGGCTAGTGAAGGCGGTGGTGGATGGATGGTTAGCTGATAGGGGTGGGGTTGGGTTTTTTGTATTTTTTTGTCTTTTTAAAATCAGTTTTTACTAAAAAAATAGTTTTCAATTGAAAAAAACATTCTTAACGCAATAACGTCATAAAAAATACAAAATATAGGTTACCAAGGAATATAGAAGACTGTCCACCAAATGGAATTTCAATAAATTGCGGGTCACCATATAGAACTACCCAAAATTAAAATAGAAATCAAATCTAATGAAACTATAGAAATAGAGGGCATCAAGACAACACTCTTATACATTATAGTTAAAATTCAATCACTTAGCTTTCTTAAAGAAAAGAAAACATGACAAGTTGGCTGAGTAACTATTAAACTAAACATAAATTTACTAGTTCACCCTCATTTAATACATCTTAACTATTAACCAGCAGTTTTAGCGGAAGTTACCCTACCATATCAAAAGCAAAAGAGTCCACATAGTTGCTTAAACATTATCTAACGAAAAGAATAAATGGTGTTCATGATGCACTAAAACGAAACATTCAAAACTGAAAATAATAATGAGCATTCAACATTATCAGTATGTTGGAATGTTTTCCAAAGAAAAAGTATTTGTCCACCCTCTCTATAATATCTCTTTGTGCATGTGTTATTCTGCATTGTCCCCGACTCCCAGTGAATGTATCTAAACATCGATGAACATCAATTATCCGAGGAGCACAACAAACAACGGCCTTGTTTAGTGGAAAGTGTTTTTGGAAAAAGTTAGAAAAATGAACCAAGATTAGAGGCTTGACTTTCCAAATCTATTGTTCAGTGGACAGTGGACAGTGGGCAGTGGGTAGGGGATTGGGCTCAATCCTCTAATTCTAAAATTTATCGCTATGCGGAGCTTTTCAATTAGTGGGTTCATTGTGTTGAGCCAGAAAGACACTCATGTCCCCACCACCTTTAAACAAAACAACATGACACACTAAATCAAGAAACAATTCCAAAGAATTGCGATTAAAAATCTCATGACCACTATATATATATATATATATGAAGTATATCACTTTATGGATAGACAAATCTCTTGCGCTTTGTTTGGATACCAAAGCAGAAGGGAAAGGAAGGGGAAGGGGAAGGAAGAGAAAGGGAAGGGAGAGGTGTGATCCATTTTTCCTACAAATCTTTCCAATTTTGGAGGTATTATGCTTATTAAAGAAAGAGGAAAAATGGATCACTGCCTCTCCCTCCCCTGGCCTCCCCCAACCATGTATCCAAACACGTGATATTGTCCTCCTCCCTTTCCCTTCTCTTCCTTATCTTCCATTTCCTCTTATCCAAACAATTTGTTAAGAAAAAAGAAAATTGGAATTTTCCCTCGAAGAGCAAAAAAACCTAGAAAAACAGATTAAAAGATTCTAACATACTACTACCTTCGTCTCTATTACTAATTTAACTTCCACGATTGCCAATGTATAACTTTGACTACTTTTTAGTATTTACCACTTTATATTATTTTATTAATACTTGTTAACGAAATGATCTTTATGGAAAATTAGCAAAACTTGTTCGTAGTTTTCTATATGATTATTTCATTAAAGGATATTTTATACTTACTCTGTTTCCAAATAAATGACCTACTTTCCTAATATGGAAATGTCACAATAAGTGACACTAAGCTCAAAATAGCACATTTTAAATGTTAAAATTACATTATTATCCTTACTCGAGCAATATATACCCAATTATTTATTTAGTTAAAGTACCCTTTCTATTTTTAATTGTGGTCCCCAACTTTCTCTCTCTAACCTCCTTGGTTTCCCCCACTTTCTCTATGTTCCACTTATTTAGAGACGGAGGAAGTATGTAATTAGGAATGACGTGCTTTTAACCTTCTGTATATTAAACATATGCATATTTTTTCATTTCATGAGTATACTTAAATTACAAAGGGTTAAATCATTTAGAAGTTGACTGATTTGTAGTTCGTAATAAGAAAATGTCACTCTGAAGTAATATGATATACTCATGTCCTTATTATAATTGATTGTATCAAACAACTCTAGCAAAACAACTAATACACGGTTAGTAAAAAAAATACTAACATACAATTAGTCAAAACAACTAATACTACAAATTAGTAAACCTAATTAATGTGTTAGTTATACTAAGCACCAAATAGGGAGAAACACCAAAGGCTTATGCATGTTTTTGAGGGACTTCATTGAATTCCTAAGGCATCACCCTCATAACGGCCCATAATAATGCTTATCACCCCCAAACTTGTGATAGTCTTCTTAAACTTTAAATGCTATCCACTATCACTTTAGAGGTGATATTGAGTGAGAATGGAACTTTGTGAAAAAAAATCACATGTTGGGATCAGTTTTCATTACCATGACAGTGAGTATAGAATTCCAAATTACACATGCTTTCATTATCATTACCGCAATTTCATACCCATTACCAAACTTACTGCCACTACTAAGTAAAAATACAGGAGTAAGGAAATAGACGTATGCAGATGATTAGTTTAAGGGAAAAAATTAAGTAAAAGCAAAGGAGAGAAAAAGGAGTTGCATGGATTGAGATTTGCTAAATCAATTTTCTTCCTTCCTGATAAGGTTTGTATAACCAACCCAGAAACAAGAAACAGGACATGGAAATATGTCAAGCATAGGTCACCAGAAAAAGAAACTAAATAGGCGAGTTTAGAGGGAAAGGGGCAGAAGAAAGTGCAGCATCCTTTCTCAATTGTAACCTAAAAAGGTGTTGGGGGATTTGCAAAGTTCAGAACTAGTAACTTAGTAAAACTGCTATAAATGAACCGCACTTCAAACCAGCATCTACATATTCTAGCAAGTAGCAAGAGAATTAAAGCGGAGATTCTGAACCTCCCAACCTAGCTTCACTTACAAAATTCTTCAATTTTCATTCTTCAGAGTAATCTATATTCCCCATCCTACCAATAAAGCAGAATCTTGCCAATTTATGCAATTCTGAATAAAGACACAACAAAGTAAAACAGTTGAGTGTTGAAGGTTAATCTAGAAAAATCTAGATGGGTAATGTACAACTAGGAAAATATTCAATATATTCTAGACAAATCTTGTACAAAAAGAGAGTGATGATGTATCTAGAATAATCTTGTAAAATATCTTGTAAACAATCAAAGATATGTGATGTAGAATATCTAGTAGTAGACAAGCATAGAAAAATCTAGACAATAGAAAACAACACCTATAAATATGTATAAGTGCATGAGGTTGAGACTATTGAGAGTGAGCTAAGAGCTCCACAAAATACATATTCTAGGAGAGTAGAAGCAAAAGTGTTCTACTTCTACCAAGAGAGTAAGAGGCATGGGCTCTTACAAATATATTTGTACAATTATTATGATCTAGTCAATGGAAACAAAATTTTGATGTAATATTCGGGTCTATCAAACTTTAGCGTACGCATAAATTTCAATCATTGAGCATAACAACCATAAGTCCATAAGTGTCCATAGAAAATTGAAAGTAATCGTCTATCAGCTGATTCACTCATTAAGCATAGGGTAGCACACACTTCAAACAAACAAAGCATCAATGAGATATAGCAAGAATCGCATAGAACCAACATAAACCGATAAACACAACAATCATTCTATAAAATGAACAAAAACATTTGCAAATCATAGATTAACACAAATATACCGCTGAAAAAAGTATGAATGAAAAAAATAGAGGAAAGTTGAGCATACCGGTGTGCAATGTATGTAATAAGTTGATCGCGACCAAAACCCTCGATGTTGAGATAGATAAGACCACCGGAGCTACGATCAAGGGCGCTGAACAACATTTTCTCGTGTTTATCAGCCAACTCAGGCTCATTCAAATTCTGGATCACAATAGTGCGCCATAATGATGGATCTTTGCACAGATTATACCATGATTTACAAACGAATTGAGCGGTTCCGAGGATTTCCATGGTCTCCAGTTTCATCAAAATCATCAGCGACACATCGCGAGGCATATCTAGCAAGTTTCGAGATTCATCCAATGCTGAAGTTGGAACGATTGGTTCCGTAGACGACATCGTTAGGGTTCCTACGCTTACGCTCTATCTGCTCACGCTTTCTTTGCTCCCACCAGCTGAATTGCTTAGCGCTCTAACACTACTCACTGCTTAATTTCTCGATTTCGCTATTGCATTACCTACTCTCCACTTTTTGGCATTACCTACTCTAGTACTCCGTACTTCTTTTTTTTTTTTTTTTTGGAAAATTGTCAGGATTAAGTCAACCTTTGCGTTGACCGCTTTTAATAAATTTACCTTCGTTTATTCCACTAACAAGTGAACCTTATAACCACTTTTGCTTTTAACAAGTTTTTTTACCGGTTACCTAGTGTTAACTTGTTAGTTTAAGTTATTTGTGTTAATCTATGATTTGTAATTAATTTTTTTTAAATAATGTCTCTCTTCTCTCCCTTCACAACCAACTCTCTCCACCAAAAATAACCCCACCGCACCACCTCCACAGCCAACCCCCACCACCAAAAACACCCCTCCCCCAAACCACCCCTCCCCCAAACCACCCCTCCCCCAAACCACCCCAAAACCCCTCCCCACAGCCCACACACCACCTCTGTTCCTCTCACACGCAACCCTACGCCCTCTTTGACTTTTCGCAGCCCAACCATCACTGCTAAGTTTACTAGTCTTCCTTTTCAGCAGTGTCAACATTCCATTACTATCATTGACTGTCAACCTTCTGGTATTGGTGGCATGCTTGTGTTTGTTTCTGGTAATCTTTAGCTCACTAGCGAACAACACGCGCTCAAGTTTAGTCAAGTATTGTGGTCGAAATTTGTTGAAATTTGAAATTTTGTGATGATTTGGTTGGATGAGTGTTTTGGGTTTTATAGTTGTTTTGGAGGATTTTGGTGGTGCTTTGATTTATAATGTTTTATAAATGATAGTGATTGTTTGTTATGTTGAATTGTTTGTGTTTTGTAAGATTTGATATATATCTTGCCAATTCTGTTGATTTGTTGTTGTGGTGGTGGAAGAGAGGGAGGAGGGTGCTTTTCATGGGTTTCAGGGGTGTGGGTGGGGGTGGGGTGGGGTGATGGGCCGGTGATGGGCGGTGGGGTTTTTGTTTTGTTTTTTAATTTTTGAAATATATATTTTAAAACTTAAAACGTTCAATAATAAAGTGACATGTGTCACTTTAACCTGTTCAAAAGGTTAATAAGAGTTAATAGCCGGTTTTAACTTGTTAAAAGCGGAGTGGCTGCATGGTTGACTTGTTAAAAGAATAAATTAAGGTAGACTTGTTAAAAGCGGTCAACGCAAAGGTTAACTTATTCCTGACAAATTTTCCTTTTTTTTGTTTTAGAAATTATCATTTTGGTACAAGAGATTTGACAAACTATCATTTTGGGTATCCAAGGTTTTAATCTCTATTACTTCCTCCGTTTTAAATTAAGTGATACATTGTTACTTTTGTGGATTTTGAGGCAAAAGATTGTAAATGTGTTTGTAGTATAATTACTGGTAAAGTTAGTAGGTGTGGTCCCCCACCCCTTTTTGAAGCTAGTATTGTTAGATGTTGTTAATGATGTGTTTAGGAAAAAAGTAAGGGCACATAAGTCATTTCACAAACAAAAAGTTACCATATAAAGCAAAAAACCAAAGTGTATCACTTATTTTGAATCACCCAAAAATAGAAAGTGTATCAATTATTTTAAAACGGATGAAGTATATAAGTGAAGAGGTGGGGGTGGACACCAAAAAGAAAAAAAGGAAAAATAAATAAAATAAATCAATGAGTTTATTAAGTAATTAAGTTTAATTTTCAAATTTAGTCATTAGATTTTTAATAAAAGATATTCAAACTTCTAACTAAAATATCTAAAAACCTACAAAGTAAAAACAATTTTAAAAAATATCAACGATTATATTTTCTTGAGATCTATAGATACACCCACTTTGCTATACTTTTATATACTTTTGAAATTTTTTATTTTGAAATACATGAGTAATTGATTGTTCATGAGTGAAGACACATTTGATCAAATTGATCATGATAAAGTATTCAAGCATGAGTGAGACATATGATAAATTATTTTCAAGTACTTTTGAATTTTTTCTCATTTGGATAATGAGCAAAAATACCTTATCGGGTACTATATAACAAAAGTTGTAGTTGATGGGGGGAGTAAGGTATGTTTTCAAAGAAAAATGAGCCAAAATGAATTTAGCTTGAAAACAAAATATGTTGTGTACCTTCACATTTTATCATGTTACAGTAGCCAAAACACACATCGTATGCAAATAAAATTAGGATTTTTTGTTCAAAACCACCTAAATTTTTCACGTTTTTAGAAACTCCCACCTTAATGGATTTTCCTTTTAAATTTCCACCTATCATTCCCAATCTTATTAGAAACTCCCACCATTTAATATTTTTTGTTAAATTCCGTTAACAAAACCGTGAAGTGGGCCCCACATATGCATTTTATTATCAGTTTACGCTGAAATTGAAGTCAATTTCATCAATTTAAGGGCAAATCCTCAACACATTTGCCGACTTACAACTATTTGAAAAGAATTGCAATTATTTCAAGTTCTATTTTACTCGCCAGAAAACGACCTCACCTCGCCGGAGAAAGCCACGCATTCCTCCCCTGTTTTCCCCCTTGACTCGCTGCTCTCACTCACTCTTTCTCCCTCTTCTTCCTTGGTGGTTGTTGCCACCACCACTGAGCGCAGCAACCACGCCAAAAACACCACCCAGTTAGAGTTGCCATTGATGATGGAATGAAGAAGGAGAAAGTGAGGTTAGAGTTTACTACCAATTCTTTTTGGGTTTTGCAAAAACTCATCCAACTGAAACAAAAACTCATCCAACTGAAACGAAATAAAAACAAATTGAAACAATACAATACCCCACTAAAAGAAGACAATAATCAACTGAAACAATAAGATAATTAATTGAAATTAGAAGACATCCAACTGAAATAAAAAAGATCAACTGAACAAAAATTGAAACCAACTGAACAAAAATTGAAACCAACTGAACAAAAATTGAGTCCAACTGAACAAAAATTGAAACCAACTGAACAAAAATTGAAACAAAAATGAAACCAACTGAAACAAAAATGATACCAACTGAAAAAAAATGATACCAACTGAAAGTCGTCCGACCAAATATTATGGTCGGACGCGTCTGACCCAATACCTTCTCAATACTTTATCAGGATCAATTTGATCAAATGTGCCTTCACTCATGAACAATCAATTACTCATGTATTTCAAAATAAAAAATTTAAAAGTATATAAATGTATAGCAAAGTGGGTGCCTATCTATAGATCTCAAGAAAATATAATCGTTAATATTTTTTTTAATTGTTTTTACTTTGTAGGTTTTTAGATATTTTAGTTAAAAGTTATGAACATCTTTTATTAAAAATCTGATGGCTAAATTTGGAAATAAAACTTAATTACTTAATAAACTCATTGATTTATTTTACTCATTTTTTCTTTTTTTCTTTTTGGTGTCCACCCCCACCTCTTCACTTATATAATAGAGATAAGTGAAAAAATCTATCTCATAGATTTGATGTATGTCATTCATTTAATTGTTTTTATAAAAAAAAGTTACAAATTATGTGGAGTACTTGTTATTGTGCATTTTGTATGTGAATAGAACTATTGATTAAAGTGGATCACACGTAACGGTAAATTAACATCATTATTATGGAGGTACCTAGAGTAAACCTATTGACAAACCTCAGGTGCCCAAATTGATATTATTGAAAACTTGGGTACCCAATATGGTATTTTGTCAAACCTCAAGTACCCATAATGATAATTTTGTTTTTTTTTTCCTTACCCGCAACCTCGAGTATAAAAGATAAATGCTCTAATCATTTTACCACTACATTATGGTTGCTTCTTATCTCAAAACTAATAATGATATTATGTAAGGAAAAAATAATTAAGTTATAATATTTAATTTGCATTTATGAATATAACTACTAATATTTAACTTTTTACGAACATCTTCCTACACCAAATTTATTAAAGTACTAAAGTATAATACAAATGAATCCAAATCATCGTCTAGGCCTAAATACTAGTTTTCCGAAAATAAGCAATGAGTCGGTAATCATCACTTATATTAATTATGACCGCTAATCTTAAATATACCAAATTACCATCACACCTTTACTTTGTTGGCCTTCCACCAAATTTAAAAATCACAAATTACAATTCAATTAACGCTAATCACCCCTACGTTCCTCTCTCTCCTAATTCACCCAACCACACACACCCTTCCCCTACTTCTCTTCAACCTTTTGTTGCTATTGCTTCTCCTCGTTCTTCTTCTTCTACTACTTTGCCCCCTTCTCCCCCTTTTAGTTTCTTCTCATAACACCAAACTCTTTTGACTTTAACTCTCTTCCCCGAATCTAATCTTCCCTAATATTAATTTATACTTCCTCCGTTTTGCAATACTCGTAACGTTTCTTGTTTACATACTATCCAATGCAATACTTTGAACCTTAACATCTCAAATTATTGCTAAGTAAAAATTATAAAAGGCTGATAATATGATTGACAGGCTAAAGTCGTATCACCTGATCAAAGATAATTCCTAAGTCCTCTAATGATGGTAGTTAAGGGAAGTAGGGTCGAATCCACAGAGAGACAACGTTTATAAGTTAATATCCAGCTAAATAAATACTCCAGATAAAATCAGAGAGAAATAAACTGAACTACTAATTAAACACTAAAAAGAAAATATAAAGAGAAATTTAATCTATGAATTAAAGGTCCGATGAATTAGTTCGGTCCACCATGCTTATACCAATCAAGAGATCAAACAACTATCAGATTCTATGTCAAGAATTGATAGATTAGAGCATGTGTCAAGTTATGGTTAAGTCTCAACGCCCATAATTCAACATATGCAGCATTTTCACTAACATAATCAGAATTACTAATGTGTACTAAGGCCTCTACAAGTAAGAGGGATCTGTACAAACGATTATTAACCACAAGCAATAATTAAAACTGTGCAATAATATTAATTACTCATCAAAGAACAAATCACACCATAATTAATCTATCAAGCCCTATAAACTAATAGCAATTCAAAAGTAATTCATGGTATAAACATGATTTTCCTCCCTAAAACCCTAGAAATTAGACTACTCAGACATAATTGAATCAATGATAATAAAACTATTATAAAATTCTAATCTATGCATCATGAATTAATTCAACAATCAAACTAAACAATTAAGAAATAACTAAAGAGATTAAGACAGAAGAATAATACCAATTGACGGAAAGTAATAACCTTTATTGAAATAAATCCAAGGTTCAATCACTTTTGGAACTAATCTAAGAGTTTAACTATGAAAAGCCAATTCAAGTTCTAAAAACTAATTGAATAAAAATCTCCACTAATACTAATCAATGGGAAAATAATAGATAAAAAATAATGTCCCCCAAAAATAATGAGAACCAAAAACCATTTATACTCCCCATAAAACTTAATCAAACTTGGAAAGTAAAATCATGAAGTTGTGCAGCTGCCTCACACCTTAATAAAACTGGTCCAAAATGATGGCCTAACTCATGTGGGCCCAGCCTCCTCATTAACACTTTGTTTGGATAACATAGAAGGAGGGTGAGGAAGGGGAGGGAAGGGGAGGGAAGAGAACGGGAAGAAAGATGTATGTTCCATTTTCCCTCCAAATCTTTCCAATTTTAAAGGGATTAAGTTTATTAAAGGAGGGAAAATGGTCTCTCCCCCCTCCCCCCCCCCCCCAAATATTTCCCAAACAAGAGAAATTGTCCCCCTCCCTTTCCCTTCCCTCCCTTTCCGTCCATTTTCTTCTATCCAAACAGATCTTAAATGACGCAAATCAGATCACAAGTCTGGGCCGCAAACATGCGCCCGATTAGGCAGCCTTCTAAAGCATCGGGCCAAGCCAAAAAGTAAAAAGGCCTAGCTCGCTTTTCTTGTACGCGTAGGAACAGCAGCAGCATTTTTTTTGTGGGCCACCACCCGATAGGGTCCATGTTGCCCGACTGGATCGGGATGAGCCAAAAGCCAAGTTCTTAATTTCTTTCCTTAGCGTGCAGCAACGACATTTTTGGGTTCATCTGATTGGGTCGGGCCAAGCCCACCCGATCGGGTACGAAACCCTATCACCCGATCATAATATTCTTTGCCCGATCAGAACACGGGGTAACTCCATTGGCTTGTTTCTTTAGCGTTTTGGCACTCAATCTTCAAGTTTAGAGGTCTCGGGGACCTCTATATTCATCTGTAATGCTCGTGATGACTTCTACGTGCCTCGTAACAACTCGTAAAGCCGTGGTTGCTTCCAAATAGCTCGAAAATAAGGAGAAAAATCCCTAAAACCTGCGATTCGACACTAAAACACAAAACCACGACTATATACGATAATTAGTGTAAAATAGCTCCGAAGAGCTCCATTGAAGCACGATTTAGCTTATAAAACTCTATATAAATATATGATATCAATGATGTATGCATTAAGACGAATTAAATAAGACCCCACTTGGCTACATTTTTCGTATACACTTCAGAAAAAATATAACATAAGATTGTAGATCATTAGTATTTTTTTTTGGCAATTCAAAGTTATTATTGAAAACAAAAAAACAGAGTTACAAAAACCATGCATCACCATCCAGGCCAAAAGGAAGGGAAGCTCCCTAATCCAACAAGGAAAGGGGCCAAACCCAGCCAACAATCCTGAACATGCTCAGGCTACTCAAACTCAAATAATAAGCAAGAGTCTCAAGGACTCTGAACTTCTACAAGCAATTCTAAACATAATTTGCTTACATCTAGCCAACACATCTAAAGCAGGCCTACCAAGCACTAAAGCATTCCTATTCATCCAAATTTGGTATACAGTTTTAACAAAGAATAGGCAATACAATTGTGTTAGTGGAGTTTTGCTTCTGCTTCTAAGAATAACATGCTTGACTTCATCTTGGAAATTCCTTGAAATAACATGAATCCCCAACTGCTGTTGACAAATAGTCCACACCCTCATAGTAATGCTTCAATCAAAAAACAAGTGATTTACAGTTTCACAATCAGCCTAGAAAAAGAGGCAAGAAGTGTCAGTAAGTAACCCCCAAGTAGCCAATCTATCCTTAGTAGCTAGTCTTCCATGTAGAGCAAGCCAAGTGATGAAAAGAGCCTTAGGACTAGCTGGAATGTTGCAAATAATCCTCTGTCACCCCACCTTAGGATTCTCTCCTTGAATAGACTTGTACAATCTTTTAATTGAAAAAGAAGGACCAACAAGTAAGCTCATAGGAACTTGATTCCCATCAACCATCTCCCTACTTTTAAGAATTTTCTTCATAGGCCAAGAAAGTTTATTAGGGATAGGCATAGTAAGAACATCTTGATGCTTGATATAGTAGACATGCAACCATTTGATCCAAAGCTTATCTTGCTTCATAGAAATAGCCCAAAGGTGCTTAGCTATGGCAGCCCTATTCCAAGAAGCAAGATCTTTAATATTCCAGCCTCCACAAACCTTAGGAAGACAAACAATATCCCAAGCTACAAGAGCTTTCTTGGAGCCCTCCCTTGGCCAGTTCATAAGTAAATCCTACAAATGCTTTGGATTTCCTTAAAGACCTTTTAAGGCAAGATAAAAATCTGGCACCAATACAGCTGGAACCCATGGAGAATAGATGAGACCAATTGAAGCCTAGCAGCATAAGAAAGCTTTTTCACAGACCGCAATCAAACTCTAGGAACAGTTTATCAATCAAAGGCTTGCATTCATGATAGAACAACTTCCTTGTACTCAAAGGCACACCCAAGTATCTAGGAAAAGACCCCAAAGAAATCCCCACAATATGTTGCAACACAACCTTTTGATCCCCATCAACACCAGCAATATAAAGATTACTCTTGTCTAAGTTAGCTTCTAATCCAGAAGCAAGAGAGAACTTAGTAAAAGCATCAAATAACAGCTTTAAGGATCTATGATCAGCTCTAGCAAACATTAACAAGTCATTTGCAAACATTAGATGAGTAATACTAAGTTTGGCACATCTGCGGTGAAAATGGAACTCAGAATTCCCCTTAAGTTGTAGCAAACATTTGGACAAGTACTCCATACCGAAAGCAAATAGAAATGGAGATATAGGATCACCTTGCCTCAACCCCTTTTTAGCAGAAAAAGGCTTGCAAGGCACTCCATTAATAAGGATGGAGAAAGATACAGAGGTAACACAAGCCATCATACAATTCACAAACTTGGAAGGAAAACCAATCTCACACATCACAGTTTCATGAAATGACCACTCAATTGAATCATAGGCCTTCTTGAGATCAACTTTAAGCATACATCTGGGTGAGATTTGATTGGTAGTGTAACCTTTAATAAGCTCAGTAGCTAACAAAATATTATTAGAGATGTTTCTACCAGGCATGAAACCAGACGAAGCTAGGTCAACCACATTACTAATCATAATTTGCATTATATTAGTCAAAATTTTAGCAATGATCTTGTACAAGACATAACAACAAGCAATGGGCCTATAATCCTTAACCAGAGTGGGATTGGCAGTTTTAGGGACCAAAGTGATCAATGTGCAGTTAATAGCAGGCAACATCTCACCAGTCTCAAAGAAAAGCTCAATAGTAGCATATATATCATTTTTAATAATAGGCCAAGTTTTTTTTGAAAAAGAGGCCATTAAACCCATCAATACCTGGAGCCTTAGCTTCATCAATGGACCAAAGAGCAACATCAATCTCCTGATGAGTGACAGTCTTAATCAACGCCCTAGCATCATCAGGAGAGACTTGAGCACTAGCTCTAAGCATAGCAATGTCAACAGAGGGCAACTGGATAGCAGTAGATCTAAGCAACCTAGTATAAAACCTCAAAACTTCCTGCTGAATATCAACAACAAAAATGAGTTTACTCCCATCCTCAGCATACAAGATATCAATGCCATTCTACATGTATCTTTCTTTCATAGCATGAAAGAAGAAATGGGAATTAGAATCCCCTAGCTGTAACCACTACACTCTAGATTTCTACTTTAAGATAGACTCCTTAACCTGCAGCAGCTTATTCAGCTTCATAAGACAAGATTTTCAGACTGATGTAAGGCAGAACTAGCATGACCATGAGCAAGTTGAGACTGTACAAGCTGTAACTCCTCTCTAGCACTATCAATCTGCTCCCCCAACCTTCCAAACTCTCTCTTATGAAGCAACTTAAGATCTACTCTTTTAATAAAAAGCCAAGCATCATGCATTGGAGCCACACCATGCCCAATATCCTGCCAAGAAGCAGTAACAACATTCAAGAACTGCTCATGGTCAGCCATGTAGCTGAAAAACTTGAAAGGTCTACCTCTAATTAAAGTGTTACTGGACCATTTAAGCAGAAGAGGTGAATGGTAAAAAAACATCAGGATTCAAATACTCAACCACCAAATTAGGATACTTAGTAAGCAAATAGGAGTTCACTAAGCACCTATTAATTCTACTACAGATTCTGGCATCACCTAACCCTTTATTAGACAAGGAAAAGAAATGGCCACAGGATTTATACTCACTCAAGTCAGTATCTCTCAGCAACTCAGCAAAATCTTGAGTTTCATAATGAGAAACCGGAGCACCATTCACCGTATCATCTCAAGACAAAACAACATTAAAATCTCCCATAATACACCAAGGAGCCACCATAGAGCTGTCTCTAGCTCTAAGATCCAGCCATAAGCTCTTCCTATCTTCAATAGTATGCAACCCATAGATCACCGTATGCCACCAAGAAAAGCCAGACACCTTGTCACTCACCAAGAAATGCACCGTTTGAGTAGAAACATAATGAATATCAACACCAACAAGAGATGAGTTCCAAGCTAGCCAAATTCTCCCTCTCTCAGAATAATTGTAATTATGGCCCCACTTCCAATGCCTACCAAATTTACCCATAATCCTATCTTTATTATGCTCTTTAACTTTGGTCTCAAGCAAAGCAAACAAAGAGAGCTTATGTTTCTGTACAAAGTGCTTTATTTCTCCTACTTTAGAAGGGTTGTTCAACCCTCACACATTCCAAGTACACACTATCATCAACCTGGTGAAATTGTGAATGAGCTAGTCCCAGCCTCATCCACTACATGAGTCACCACCCCAGGCCCTCCAATCTCGAAAACTTCTTTGCCTTTTTGACCCCTAGTGACAATATTCCAAAAAGGCTCAACAGTAGTTTTAACAGGAGCACACCCAGCAGTTTTACTATTCTCAACAGAAGGCATAACAGCAGCACTTGAGCCTGCATCCACTCCATCAGCAGCTGTAACAACAGTAGTATCCCCAGTAGCTGCAGTAACAGCACCAGCAACCACTAGCACAGGCTGCAGAGCCACCTCCTCAGTAACCCTTGCTGCACATTAGGCTCTCCCACCACACTGTCAACAGCATTACTACACACCTTTGGAGCCTCCTAAACAGGTTTAACAATCCATTTTTGAACAGGTTTAATAGGCCCTTTGCTAGGCTTGTATTTAGAGCAATCATGTCCAATAAGCGAGCATTTCACACAATAAGAGGGTGCCCAGTCAAAACGAACTCTCTGTTCAATAACCCTACCATTACTATCCTTAATAGTAAGAGACTAAGGAAGAGGCTTACTAACATCAACTTCAATCAACAACCTAGCAAATGTGATCCTCTGCTGTTGTGTAGTACACTCATCTGCAAAAAGAGGTGTACCAAGCATACTACCATTCCTACTCAATGATTCAGTACCCCAATAGTTCAGAGGCAAGTTATACAATCTCACCCACAATGGAATCACTCTAAGTATCTTAGCTTGAAATCAAAATCTAATGTCATAAGCTTTCAAGATGATAGGCCTACTATTAAACATATGTGAGCCAGCATAAATCACCTCATTTCGATCAGCAACAGAAGCAAATTTAACAACAAAATAGCCTCGGTCATGTAGAAAAATTTTAGGCGTAGCAACATGATTCCAAATCTGTTCAACATATCTAGTAATAGCTCCTATAGACGGTGTTTGCCCCACAACATAGAGAATAGCAGCAGTTGACCAAAATTCTGTTAAAGCATCTACCTTAGAATGAGAGAGTTGAGCTATTAGCTTACCTTCCTTCACTAATGGAGGAATGTATGAAAGACAAGCTTCGTTTGAGGTAAGAGCGTTCCTAGCAATAACAAATGCCCATTTAGGACCATTGAGATTCAGACGCCTAGCAGCCCCTCCTCCTCCTTCTTTATTTTGCTCGGATTCAACATTCTGTTCTATTGGAGGTGTTCCATTGACATTATGTTCTTGATTTTGATTTTGCTGGCCCCCATTCTTAGCCTTCTGATTACTCGAACTCAAATGAGAAGCTCGTTGAGCTTGAAAAACCGCATTCATCTCTTCAATCGCACTCTTAGGTGTTTTATATAATCTCGTTACTGTTCCATTGGATGGGGTGTTTGGTTTGGATTGCAAAACACTCTTCCCTCTCTCTTTAGCTTGTGCTCCCTCTTTAGTTTGAATTCTCTCTTTAGCTTGCACTGATTGCGGTGAGACATGCGGTTTTTTCCAGCAGCCCATGGTGGTCTACAACAGCTATATTTCGTCCTAGCTGTCGCGCTCACCATGGAGAGTAAACCATCAACTTTTATTAAATTTTTTTTGATGATTAGTTTTTATTATGCTAATGTTGCAAGTATTGAGAAGTGGAGGAAGTACATATTATTAATACCCAGTGCCTTATTCTTGATTTTTTGCTTAGTTGTGGTAGTTGGTTGCTTTATGCAAGCTGCAGATTTTAAGCAAAAAAAAACTAGCAAATGCCACACTAAGGGGTGGATGCAAGGGCCGGCGAGCATGGCCCGCTCTATGCCAAAAAATTAAATTTTTGGGTATAAGCCCAACTTTTTTAAAAATAATGAAATTATACAACAATAAAACTACACAGTCTACAGGGGTCAAGCTAATAAATTTACAAAGCCTAATTAATCTTTGGTGATATTAATTTCTAAAGAAGGAGTAGTTGTGGACCCTGAGAAAATTAGGGCAGTTATGGAATGGCCAACTCCTACGACTGTGACCGAGGTGAGAAAAGGAGGTTTGTCGAAACTTTCTCACAAATAGCCCAACCCATGACAAATCTGATGAGGAAGAATGTCAAGTTCCAGTGGACATCAGACTGTGTAAAAAGCATTTCAAGAGTTGAAGAGGAGATTAACTAGCGCACCAGTTCTTATACTTTCTGAAAGTCATGGAGAGTATGAGGTTTATAATGATGCGTCCTTGGAGGGATTGGGTTGCGTGATCATGCAGAATGGAATGGTGATAGCTTATGCGTCTAGTAAGTTAAGAGCCCATGAGTAAAATTATCATGTGCATGATTTAGAATTGGTTGTTGTAGTTTTTGCACTAAAGTTGTGGAGGCATTATCTATATGGGATACCGTATCAAGTATTCACATATCACAAAAGCTTGAAGTACATCTTCACCCAAAAAGAGTTGAACCTAAGGCAATGCAAATGGATGTCATTGATAAGACCATGATCTCGAGAGTCAATATCATCCCGGAAAAGCGAATAGGGTGGCATATGCATTAATTCGACGACCAACGAGAATAGTGAATTCCTTTCCTGCTGTACCTTATGAGGTGTACGAAGATTTGAGGAGATTGGACATCCATGTCATAAAAAGGGATGAAACACAAGCGATCTTAAGTGCAATGTCCATTCAACCTTCCTTATTTGCATACATCAAAAGAGAAAAAATATGAGAACGAGTTCCTAAGAGGTTTAAAGGCTAAGATTGAGAATGGAGAAACCACTGAATTTCGTTTAGGAGAGGATGGAAATCTGAAGCTAAAGGATCGGTGGTGTGTACCTGAAGATTCACATTTAAAAGAGAAAATATTAGGGGGAGGCTCATAATATTCCTTATACAATACACCCAGGTAGGGACAAACTTGTAAGTGATATTAAACAACACTTTGGGACTTAAGCATTGTGTGTCTAGTTTTTTGCAAAATGTCTCACTTCCAAGAAGGTGAAGTTCGATCGAGCTAAGATGCCGGGAATGCTACAATCAATGTCGACTTTCGAACAGAAATGGGGTTCGGTATCCATAAATCTTGTGGTCGGTTTACCCATTTCAAGGATATGGAATGATTCAATTTGGGTGATAGTAGACAGACTAACCAAAACAAGCTGGTTCATCACAATGAAGACCACTTGGAGTATGAAGCAAATGGCGGACGCATATGTTAGAGAAATAGTCCGCTTATATGGAGTACCTAAAGACCATATTGTCAGATAGGGATACTCATTTTCTCTCAAAATTCTGCCAGAAGTTATAACAGGCATTTAGAACAAAATTAAAGCCTAGTACATCATTTCATGTGCAACAGATGGGCAGACTGAAAGGACTATTCAGACCCTTGAAGTTATGCTTCGAGCTTGTATGTTGGAAATCCAAGTTGGGAGGATCGATTGACTCTTATAGAATTCTCCTATAACAATAGCTATCAAGCGAGCATTGACATGAAACCTTATGAAGCATTGTATGGACGGACATGCTGCACCCCAATCCGTTGGGATGATCATAGAAAGGTAGCGGTGGTGGGTCCCGAAATGATAAAGTAAACCATAGAGCAAGTTCGAGTTATTAAAGAAAAGATAAGGTCGGCTCCGGAATGACTGATCGGCCTCAAAAGTGTCGTTAGATTCTAAAGTCGATGCAAAAGTAATTAAATTTCCTAAGTCTCCTACTAACATATAGCAAGGGTAAGTCAAGATCAAATCCTCAAGGAAGTGAATGTAGAGGTTAAGTTTATCCAACTGATCCTAGTTCTAAGGGTTATTATTTTGGGTTGAATGAAGAGAAAAATGACTAAAAGTAACTCTAAATTAAACTAAATGCACAAATGACTCAACAAAAAGATAATTCTAAGAATATGAAAATAAAAACACTAGGAGCTAGCTACACATGACATTGGGGAGTAGTCAAACGAGAAACCAACTTAAAACGAATAGGGATAAACATGCTTCACAATCGAATGGGAAAATACTCTTTTCATCAATTCTCACTACCACTCTCAAATAGTAGAAAACTAGAGTAACTAAGCAACAATAGCTCTATTTCGAATAGCTTATGATCACTTAAACACTCGCGAATAATCTAGAGTCCTTCAAAGGTTTTCTTTCTTAATTTAAGACAATCTCTTGGTCATAAATTAGAATATTAATTGAGTTTAGAGATGAATTTTGAAATAGACATAGACAATGATAATCAAAATCCTCAATACATATTCATAATCATGACCAATGATTAGTAACAAACCCTAATACATCAATTAGTACAAACAATTGATAAACAATCCCCTAACAATTCAAGAATAATAATTTAACTCCCCTTTACCATGCTTCACTACATTTCTAGTATAAAAGACTACTCACTAGACATTATGCAAGGAAATTGAACATAAAATTGATTAAGATTAACAAAAGAAAACATGGTAATTAGATTAGAGATGAGAAATACTTGAGAGAAAGTAGATGAAAGCAATACCAACAGATGGAGAATAAAATTCCGGACACAAAATATATAAACATACAAGCAATTCGAGCAATAATTCTTGATCAACAATGGTTTTCACAATGTAGAAGAAGAGAGAGCCAAATGATATTCACTCTAATCTCTTCAAAAGCTTGTAAAATTAAGTCTCTCTCTATAATTAAGGCTAAAAATGTCCTGATATACCTCTAATATAACGTATAAATGAGCCTTACAAAACCTTAGATCAAATAGAAAAAGTCGGATTTTTCCGCGTGCAGGCCTTAAGAGGACGCTTTACCGGACGCTTACGCTTAAACGGACGCTCCATAATGCTCAAAAATCCCTGCCAACAAAACCATGCAAATAAGCGGAAGCTTATGGCTTAAGCGCACGCTTACAATAGTTCAAGCGGATGCTTATTCCTTAAGAGGTAGCTTCCATGAACTTTTGGCAACTCCGAGACCTTACTCCATGCATACATAACCATCATAATTATTCCTTTGCATAAAAACAATCCTATTCTACATTCATAAACATTGAGCAACGTCACGCCATCGTACACAAAGCTCCAAACTTATCAAAAACTGATTATCCATGACTTCTTTCATTTCCGCACTCGATCCAAAAGTTTTATCTCCTCTCCTCAAGATCTCCAAAGTCATCGAATCATCTTCCAACCTACACACATGAACAAAAGACACATTAGGAGACATCGAGGCACATCGCGTAACACAAGATTTAACTTAAAATCATGCAAAAATACCAAAAATCACGTGAGAGCACCAAGATGAGAAGAAAAGAGAAAAGAAGAGAAGAATGGTGTAAAATGAGAGGAAAGAAGGTTGAAATGAGGGAAATCATGAGTAAAGAGAGCCCTAAAATCCACTTATCAATGAGAAAAAAAGATATGTTGATACAAGCCGAAGACTGTTAGAGTTTAAGGTGAAGAAAAGGTATTTCTCAATGTGCCGCCAACTCGAGGAGAAAAGAGGTTGGGGGTCCGTTGGGGAAATTAAGTGCTAAGTACATAGGGTCATTTGAAATTTTAAGGAGAGTAGGATAAGTTGCATATAAACTTGCCTTACCACCTTCCAATTACAGAAGTACGTTCATGAGCCATCATATACCCTGACCCATGAAATGTTATAAGTTGATGAAAGCTTGAGTCATGAAGAGCGTCCATTGTGCATGGTTGATCGAAGGCATAAGGTATTGTGGATAAGGAGATACCAGTGGTGAAGATCCTATGGTCAAATCACGACGTTGAAGAGACAACATGGGAAAAAGAAACAAACATGTCCTCAGCTCTTCATGGAAACCGAGGGCAAAGGCAAATAATCAAATATATTAAAATTGAACATGCATATTTGAAGTTTCGTCGACGAAATTATTTTAAGTGTTCCTTCTTGTTTCATTTTCTTTTCTTCAATTTTTGCTTAAGGACATGGAAACCCAACCTAAACTTGACCTTATGCATTTGTCGATTACCCAGAATTGAAGACATTGTGAGATAAATTTGGAGCTCAAAAAGACTTTCAAGAAGACAAATTTAGTGAAGGTAAACATTCGACTCATCTCTTGTGTTTATATGAAACTTTGAGTGCAAATCCATGGGTTTAAAGGCAAAAAATAAGACATGGAATGACTTTTTATTGAAGGTTAGTCGGGGAATCACGAGTTGGAGTTAAAGAGAAGCAATTTCAAAGGAGATCAAAGCCACATAACTTAGGTACATAAGTCATGCCACCCTTAGATAGAGATGTTAAAAAGGAGATGTCTTTGTTAAAAATGGACTTTGCATGTTGATTTGAATCTATAGACATTTAAAATCTATGTTTATAATTTTGAATATATGGATTCGTTTTGATGGATGTATTGTTAAATGAATGTCTAGTTCATTGTGGGGAAGAAGCAAGCTAGTAGTTGCGGTTAATTTTACTAGCATTTGAATTTGATTTGGATGGTTGACTTCTTGGTTGGTAACTAATGTTAATGTTTTTAAAACTTGCCTTTTTAAGGTATGAACTAACCTCTATTAGTGCCCATGCTAAGTTGGAAAGTTTGCTAAGAAAGTTAATTTATTTTTCCAACTTATTAAATCCCGTAGACAAACTGACCAATTTACGTAAAGTTGATTTTTAAGCCACTTAGAGTCCTTTTTAGCCTTTTCCTATTTCAAACAAAATTATTTGTTATGAAAAACTCTTGAACCTGACATAAAATTTATTCCAAATGACCACTGTATTAGGAACTTATGTCCTTCTAAACTTAATATTTTATTCGGGCATATTATGGAATAAACCAAAATCAATTGGGAATTTCGGATTCTTGTTAGAACTATTCATAGATATCAAGTGTTATATGTTTTGCAAAAAATTACAAATCAAGAACCACATTATCTCATATCCAAGTTGAAATTGCAATTTCTCACATAACTCTTTCTTATCTGGTGCCAGTAACACTAATATAACTACTAGAGTAGCTCAACCCCCTCCTTTATTTTCTACTAGCCTTGTATGTATGGCGATGCGTGCCAAAAAAATTCGGGAAGATCAAAGTTTTCGGTCTCAGACAAAAAATGTAAATTAGTTCGCAATTTGTAATTTATTTGCGCCTCCATTTCGGAAGTGAAATAACTACCCTCTTCTATATTTTTTTCTATCTTTGCAAGCAAGTTTGTGATTGTTTGATTTTTTAAATTCTTTTATGGTTTACCGTCTTCCTTTATAGAATAGAAATTTAGCAAAAAAAAGGGGTGGGATTGTAATTTCGTGTGGACACCAAGTCCCCCCTCCTTTATACAACAGAGATAATAGAGATTTTCTTTTAATTGTCATATCTTTTTCCCTTAGTTATTTTTACAAAAAAAAGTGTCCTTTTTCAATTCATATGTACACGATGCGTGCGAAAGAGGACAATGTAAAGATTTTGGAGAAACTGTATTGTAATTTCTTCACTAAGTGTATATTATATTTTCTTTTTTTTAATTAAAAAACCATTATAGTCATTTTAGTTTTTAACGGGTGTAATTATAAAAAAATAATTTAAAGTGCAAAACAATATAAAAATTCATAATAGAAAATGAGTAATAATTTTTGGAGAATAGATTTACAATAATGATATGAAATCAAAACGCCAAAGAAGACAAAAAATCAACCAAAGTATTAATGGAAGATGTCATTTAGAGAGACAATGGGTGAGGGAGTAGGAGACTGAAAATGAAACAATTATAAAAAAGAAGGTTTGGTGTTCTATCACCCAAAAGAAATTAGTTTGAATTAAATAGCTACAATTGAAATTAAAATTACATATAAAACAAAACTTAACTTAGCTAATTAATTATAGAAACTCCAAGTTCCTTAATTTTGTTCTATTGATTTTATCTTTTCTTTTTTTTGGTGTGCACCCCCTCCTCTTCCCTTATATTATAGAGATACATATATAATCGCCTTCTTGAATTTTCAAATATTGATATCAAATTATAAGAATTCTCTATTCATGGTTATTTGATTGAGAATATGCAATTTTTGAATACCCTGAAACAAAAGAATGGAAGGTGTAATAGAAATGTGAATAAATGAATTAAGGGGAAGAGTCGTTACCAGATGGAACAATATGAACAACAACCCTTGAAGGATGTGTGATCTCCTAGCAAATAAATATGATCAAGACATATCCTAATGAAGGCTTGCATGCATAATAATAAAAATGGTGGAGTGACAGCCTCTAAAGTTTAGAGATAGACAGGTGACCTACAGATGGAGCCCCTCTCTACTCGTGTTCTCTTACCCCTCATAGAATAGAATAATTAAATTATTATGTGAGTAATGAAACAATAAATGTGTTAGTCTAGTATGAACAGTAGATCAACGACAAGAAAGAGGGGTGAATTATAGTTGTGGGTAATTTAAACTTTTTGCGGAATATTTGAACTTAAAAGGAAATAAGTAGAATACAAAGTAGGAATACAAGAGATACTTTAAATAAGATCATCTTCCAAAATTATCTAGGAAGAAATTTGCCCTTTTATTTATTTATAATAGCTATTACACCCTATTATAAACAACTTCTCACTTTGTTCCTCTAGAAACTTTTTTCCAGTCACCTTGTTCCCCCTGAACACATGACTATCCTCACTTGACTTCTCTAGAAGTCTTCTCTTTCTCTTTCTCTCTTTCACTCTTAGTTACAAAAAATTTTCTCTCAAATTTCACTCACCCAACACTCAAATAAAATACAATGATTATAATGATTTGCAGAGAGAAAACCGAATAAAACTTTCTTAGATGTAATACATGAAAATCTGGAAAGTGTTAAATTTGAATTAGATTTTCTTCAGCTATAAATAGGAAATATGGCGTCCCATATTTAGCTCCACTAGGTTATTATGGACGCTTGAATGTAGCCCATAACTAACCACTTTGTAGTCGTTATCTCCACTAAGTCAACCCACTAAATCCACGTTCAAACAACCTTAATCTTCCATTTCAACAGAATGCTGTTAGTTGTTGGCGCTAAATAAGTCGCAGTTGGTTAGGCCTCCAAAAATTCAGGAACTAGTTGAACAGAAACTGTTTTGGTCATTCCTAGAATCAAGGAACCAGCTGACTAGATTTTGTTTCCTAATTTGTAGCTGAGTTGTTGCTTGTTGTTGCACGTACAATTTACTCGTTCAAACCTGTGCATACATAACAAACTAACTCTACTAACATTATGGAAATTAAATTTGTGAAAATTAATATTCCATAATATTAGGATTATTCAAACCAATATAATTATGTAAATAATCGAGTGCACAAACAATTAGTTTAAATAATTTAATTGTTAATCTCATAACCATTTCTCCATAAGTTTTAAATAAACTAAATATTTCAAAATAAAATAAAACTAATATAAACTACAAAATAAATGCTACATAAATACTAAGTATAAAATTAAACCTAAGTCTAAAAATAAATCTAACTTAAATGATAAATATCTAACATAAAAACATATCATTTGTCATCATCAAAATAGTGAAAACAACAATATTCTCCCTTTTTGATGATGGCAAATAATTTGGCAAAAAATAAAAATTTTAAAGAAAAATCTAATCTAAGACTAAGCTAAGTTTCTAACTTCTTAACTAGGACTAGGAACAAAGAACTAGTACTAGGAACAGAGACAGGAAAGTTCAAAATAGTTTTAGGAACAAAGTGAGGCCAAATTTTATTTTTTAGTTATGCCAATATCTCTTCCCCCTTTTGTCATTAAAAACCAAGTTATGAACCTGCAACACTAGTAGAGTCAACAATCTAGGCATCAAGAAAGTAGCTCAAACACATATCTCAAAATATTAGCCATCCTAACACAACTGAGCATTGCATAACAAGAACTGAGATAGGCAAAGTAAAAAGATCAAATATTCATAACACAAAACAAGGATGCATAAAAGAGAAAGAGCAAAAGGAATATAATGTTCAGGACTTCATGTGTCTCAGGAGGACACAAGAAGGAATAGCAAAAAGAAAGAGGAAAAAAATTGTTCAACCAATATTGCAACCCAAAATGTTCATTCAGGTAACCAAATTTTAAAGAGGGAATGGGGAAATCAGGTTTTGGGGCGTTTGAAGAGACTGGAGACCACTGAGTCAATCTTGGATACCACTGCATCAACCTTGTTCATGATCCCAGTGTCTGCATGCTTGATGGCTGCCAAGCTCTACTGCTGCCGTGAGTCCAGGTTGGATACAATTGCCTCTATTGCACAGATCCTTGTATCCTTGTATGTAGTAGGGTCAGGGACTCTTGAATGCTTCTGAGCATGAGGCCAGTTGTGGAGAGAAAAGGGAGGTCCACAACAGTAGAAGGAGTTGGACACGCGTCCAGATTGATCAGTATAACATCACCTTGATCCTGCTCCTTTTGAGATTTAGAACCAGCTAGTCTCTAACTCTTTCTAACAGATCCTCTAGCAATACCTTCCTCAACCAATTTTCTTTTTGAGCCTATCTCACCTTTAACTACTGTCTCCTCTCCCTCAAAGTCAATTTTACCATTACCACCCTCAAACTAAGTCTGGACAATGTTTCTTTGGTTAGGTAATTCTCAGGCTAGGAAAAAGGAGGGACTGGCAGGGCGTTTAACCTTGCACTGCTTGAGTATGGTGGTAATGAGATTACCATACCTAATTTTGTTATTGTGGGAGATACAGTAAGAAAGGTGAGAGATCATTAAGGAAGGGAAGTTAATCTTGATATTGTTGGCTCTGCAATACATAATAGAGAGGTCCATTAGGCTAGCTTGGGTTCTTTTGGAGGTTCTTGGCAAAACAAAGCACCACACAGAGAGATCTTGGCCTAGAGAAAGGGTAGTTGGATTATGATAAGGGGTCTTTATTGTGTCGTTAAGGCACTAAGAACCGCTTAACAAACAATACTTATAATCCTAATGAGCAACTACTATGAACGTAGCAATGGCAAGTCAAGGGTCGAACCACAAGGAAATAGGGATTGACTAAGGTCTATTAAGTCTAAAACTACCTAAGTGAAGGGTATTTGGGGGGTGTGAAGGATTGATTAACTAAAAACTAACAACTAGCTAAGGAATAACAACTGATAATCAAGTAAGAGAAGTAAATATAATAAGGAAAACACTAGAGTTCGGGCTACTAGTATGAATCCGGGCCGGACGACGATAATCAACACAATAGCGATTCAAGAACGATGAAAATACAGGGTTAAGTCTCCCTCTAAATTACTTGAGTCCTCTCTCGAATGGTCCTCAAGAGTAATCGACTAATCAACCAACACATCCTCTCTAGAATGGTCTTTGGTCAATTGATTAAAAGATTCAATGAGTTCGGAAAACCCCTAATTAAAGGATCCCCTTAATTCCTACCCAATCCCTTGGCCTAGAAACAAAGTCGAAACAAGGGAATGACAAAAGGGATCAAAATTCAATAAAGAACAATAGAACCCAAAGTGCCCTATCATAAATGTGATCAAGATCTATCCTAGGGTGTCAAAACACCAAGTTTAATGCATAAACAACAAATTGAATCATAATTACATTAACAATATACAATAAGCCCTTAATTCATACTTTCGCCCAAACCCTAGATAATGAACTACTCACTAATCATGGATTCAAAGCACAAGAGATTAATAAAATTAAACATGATTAACAAGGCAATGAAAATAGAGAAAAAAGATTGAAAGAAAATTACTTGGATTGAATGAACAATTGAATCTTCAAAGAAAGTAGCAATATGAGAAACTAAAAGTATTTGAGTGTTAAGAGAGAATAAAACTAAGTATTAGAGCCTAAGTGTAGAGTTCATACAAATCCAAAACGCCCAAAACCTATTTATAATATCTCATAATTGAAGACGGAAAATCGGGAAAGAACTTGAATACATGTCGACATGGGCGTGTCCAAAACGACTCAGCCGTGTAGACCTGCTCTTCAGAATTCTCAAGACTTCACAAAAGTGACTCAGCTTCGTTATCTGCTAAGTCAATAATGCTATGGCATCTACCTCCAGTACTTTCCTCGTGAGGCTGCGGGAAGTGGAATGATCATTGGCTGTGAGGTTTGATAGAAACTCATAGCCTACATCCACTTCCTTGTCCAGAAAAACTCCTCCTGCAGACGAATCAACAATACTCTTCGTCTGAGGCTGCAGACCATTGTAGAATGTTTGCGTCAAGAACCATTTGTCCATGTTGTGGTGTGGACACTCTATCTGTAAATCTCTAAACCTAGCCCACGCTTCCCGAAGTATTTCATCAGGCTCTTGGGAAAACGTGGCTAGTTTATTTCTGATTTCTGCTGTCTTTATGGGTGGATAATACTCTCTCAGGAATGCAGCAGAAATCTCCGACCATTCAGACACTTTAATGTCATTGAACCACTTCTGAGCTCTGTCTCGGAGTGAAAACTCGAAAAGCATGACCTTCAATTGCTCAGGTGTGACCCCTTGATGCTTTACAGTTCGACAGAGTTGTTGAAATCTCTACAAATGATTGGCCGGATCATCAGTAGGATGCCCACCAAACTGATTTTTCTGAACCATGCTGATGAGTCCAGGCTTAATCTCGAAATTGTTAGCGCCGATGGTGGGCATTTGTGGTCCAGTAGAAAGATCATCTGGGTTGGGCACCCCATACGAATTCAGTGATTTAGACATAACTGAACTCGAGGTGTCTGATCTAGAGGTGTTCAGCTGAACAGACTGCTTTTCTCTCTGATTTTTCTTTCGAATCCGCCTGATTGTCCTAGTAAGATCAGGATTCGCTGGAATGGGGGAACCTTTTCTTTGAGACCTGGGCATACAAAAGAAACAAAAAGAAGCAGTAAAACGTACCTCAATTGGAACAATGAAGTTCCAATAAGGTACAAAGAAGTAGACCAAATAATCAAATAAAAACTTAGAAAACTAGCCGTCTCCCCGGCAACGGCGCCAAAATTTGATAGGATTTAGTCGTATCACCTAATCAAAGATAAACCTACAGTCCTCTAACTATGGTAGTCAATGGAAGCAGGGTCGAATCCACAGGGAGACAGAGTTTCTAAATTAATATTCAATCAATTAGCTACTTCAGATGAAATCAGGGAAGAATTAACTGAACTAATGATTAAGCTAAGGGCAACGAATTAAACCGAGGATTTAACTATGGACTAAAAATCTAGGGTATTAGGTCGGTCCACCATGCTTATACCAATTAAACAAGGTCAACTACTATCAAAACCAAAGTCATGAGTCAAGTGATTAGAGCATGTGTTGAGCTATGGTTAAGACTCAACGCTCATAGTTCAACATACGCCGCATGTTCACTAACGTAATCAGAACTACTGATGTGTCCTAGGCCTCTAATCGTAAGACGGATCTGTGCAAACAAATATTAACCACAAGCAATCAATGAAATTGGCCACTAACATTAATCACTAATTAAGAACAAACCACACCACAATCACTCTAATCAAGCCCTAGGAATCAATAGGAGTCTAAATAACAATCATGGTATAAACATGGCTTCCCTATCTAACACCCTAGAAAGAGGACTACTCAGACATGATCGAATTGACAATAATAAAACTAATTGGAAACCCTAATAATTGCATCATGAATGATTAAATACTTAAGCTAAGCAATTAAGAATAATAAAAGAGATTAGAGTAGAGAAGAATACCAATTGACGGAAAGCAAGAAATTTTATTGAAATCGAATAGGTTCAATCACCTTTAATCTAATCTAAAGTGTTTAAACTAAGCTAAGGACTATGAGAAATAAAACTAGAGTAAAAGATGTCTCTAAAATAATGAGGAAAAGGTATTTATAATACCCCTCAAAGTCTAACTAAAACGGCATTAAAAACAGAAAATAAGCATTTACGGGCATGGGACCCGATCGGGCAAAGGGCCACCCGATCGGGCCCATAGTAAACTTTTTCGCCTCTTTTTGTCTCTTGACCCAGCGCAGCAGCACAACCAAGTAAGGCTGAAATGGGCCCACCCGATCCAGCTCCCGATCGGGTCACGGATAGGGTCCCCAGCTTAATTGGCCCAGCACCATTCCCTTGGCGTAGCAGCAGCAGCGACTGAACTTGGGTCAGCGCCCGATCGGGTCGGGCAGTCAACGACCGATCGGGTCTGGGCATATGGTTGCTCGCCCGATCGGGTCCGCAACTTCTCTACCCGATCACAATATCTTCGCCCGATCGGGCCATTTTTGCCCGATCGAAGTACGGAAAACTCCTTTTTGACTCTTTGGCTCTCAATTCTACACGTTTAGAGGTTTTGGGACCTCCTAAACTACCCATAAAGCTCGTGAGCCATCCTACGTGCCTCGTAACATCTCGTAAAGCCGTGGTTGCTTCCAAATAGCTCGGGAATAAGGAGAAAACTCCCTAAAACCTGCAATTCAACACAAAAACACAAAAACACAACTATATACGATAGTTAGCACAAAATAGCTCCGAAGAGCTCCAATGATGCACAAATTAGCTTGTAAACAAGGGAGAAAAGTCTATATAAATACGTGATATTAGTCCACGTGTCCTAGTGAAATGATGACACATGGCCACGCCTTTTTCACCCCAAGGGGGTTTTTTCACCCCTCTATAATATGACCCCCCCCCCCCTTCCCCCTTCTCTCCATTTTTAACTATTGGTTAGAGTAAAGTTTCTAGAAGAAGAGGCTCGGTAATTTTCTAGAGAGAGATCGTCTGACACTTCCTAAACGTCCAAAAAAGGGTCGGTTCACGTCTAGCATTTTCCTTTTTTCTAACCTCAATATTTTTTCAATAAAATGGACTATTCACAATCGTCCAATAAATTCGGCGACAGTAGAATAGTCTTGACCCTATAACCGATGCTTCTTCTTCAACTTTTTCTATAGTTGGACAAATTTTGGCTGATCACCCTTTCCTAAATTTTATTTGGCTTGGCCATGAGGGTCCGACTTTCAAGTATTTACCTGCGCAGGGTAATCTGCGCGGGAGTTAAGCAAACTGCCCGCCTCCGACGACAATTAATTTTGCCTTCGTTTAGTTCAGAAATCGAAGCGTCCACTACACGATTAAATAAGGTGGAGGAAATTCAGCTGGAAGCTGGCACCTCGAGGAATAATAGGGAGTATCCCAAGATTTTGAGGAAGAGGCGTCTGGAGAAACGTCTGCCCAAGAACGATAGAATCTAGGGCCCTTACATGACCCTCGCTTTATCTTGGCCAATAGGAAGTGGCTGGATAAAGTATATAATAACCTTTCTTTCTTCCATGCTACCATTTCTATGCCGGGCTACGAGTTTGTTGTGCCGGGATACGAGTTTGTTGTGCCCTGTAAGGAGGACACAATTGCTTCTGCCCCCCACAACCAATTTCTTGTATATAGGCAGGCACTTTACACGGGTTTGTGTTTTCCTTTGCATGAGTTCGTCGAACAATTTCTTCGTCACTATGGAATTGGGCAAATTCAGTTGATGCCCGATACCCGGGTGAACATTCAGACGTTCATAGACACCTGCAATTTTGGGTGTGTTACCCCTCCCTCGTCTGTCTTCACCCACCTTTACTACCAAACCAAGGCCCTCAAACGTGTGGACTGCTGCTTGTATAGTATATGCAACAGGTCCGGCTACTTGAATGGTCTGGATAAATTGTCTAAGACGCAAAACTGGAAAGCAGGCTTAATTTTTGTTAAGGCTCCTGATGATACCGCAGCAGGGCGGTAATGAATTGTGGACGAGGTCCTCTTGGTTGGACCTCCAGGAAGATGATGAGGAGCACCTCGTTGCACCTTTGCAACCAAAGAGCAAGTCTTGACGGGTAAGGTGCCCTTTATGGGACCAGCCCATTGGCTGCCCGTCAAAAGTAACTTTTGAGACGACAACTTCCTGATCGCTGCCAGACTGAGGCAGGGCGAGAGTTTAGGTAAACACTTAGGCATTTGACATGATTTCACGTGTTTGTTCGTCTTCTAATATTCATTCTTTCCTTTTGCAGAAGCTGCTCTTGACGCGCTCCCTAGACGTAACGAGGGGAAGATTGAGATTAGCAAGTACAATAACGTGTTGATGCTGGAAGCACGGAAGCCGCCCGTTGAAAATCGGGGGGAGATCCTGGTAAGTATCTCTAAGTTTTTAAAATCTTCTTAGAGCAAAGCGTCCAAGTCCTTAAACTTGGTTTTCGGACGAGGGTTGCTCGCTCAAGGAGGACGTCGAGAAATCTTTGGACGGTCGGCTACTGCGAGTAATGCTCGCCTAATAATTGAGAGGATTAGCTGGAAGAGGAGGACGTCCAAGATTTATTAGACGTTCTTCTCTTGCGGGTCATCCTCGTCTAGATTACATTTTGGACGACGAAGGTTAGCAAGAGGAGAACGTCCAATGCTTATTGGACGACCTCCTTTTGAGAACCACACTCGTCTAGGAAAACTTTGGGACGAGGATAGTTAGAAAGAGGAGGACGTCCAAGATGTAAGGGACGACCTCCGTTTACTTACCACACTCGTCTAGAATTATTTTTTGGACGATATTGAGTTGCCTAGACAGGGTGCCTAAGAGTTCTTAAACGGCCTCCTCTTGTATGCTATGAACGTCTATAATTTCGTTTTGGACGAGTTAGTTGTACAAAGGCAGCGTCCAAGAATTTTGGACTGCCTCCTTTTACAAGCCATGAACGTCTAGAATCTCATTTTGGATGAGTTAGTTACACGAATGGGGAGTCCAAGAATCTTAGACGACCTCCTTTTGCAATTCATGATCGCCTAGAGTTTATTCATACCTTTAGTTCTTTGACGCTGCAAAGTTTTCTTCAATCTAACTTGTGTTTTTCTTTTTGTAGGCAAGTGCCCCTACGTTCAAGGCCTAGGGCTCACTCCCCAGGAAAACAATAAAAGACCGACAACTACTGCTGAAAATTCGTCGGCAAAGAAATCAAAGGGCTTTATGCTTGAAAAGAAGTTGTCGAGGACTAAGACGTCTCAAGCTCTCACCGTGTTCCCCATCCAATAAGTCGGCACGACTGCTTCTCATCACATGGCTAGCGAAGAGTCTGCTGGTGAGCTAGGTTTGTCTATACCGCCATTTGAGCCGGTTGTGGATGTTGAGGTTTTATGCTCGGGTATTGAGCCCCCAAGGCTTAGTGTTTAGTGGAGCAGTTTTTAGGCTCGTGGGGTAGATGCCTCAAGGCGTCCGTGAGGTGCCGCTGGTGAGTTCTATCTCCCAAACGTGGTTAGAACCGTTCGAGTTGAGGCGTATTTTATGCATCCATCCACCCTGTTGATGGTCGTCTTCCCAATCAAGGCTGATAGTTCATCTTTTTCAGATCGGGGTAAGAGGCCCTAAGAAAAGGCGACTATCGAGAGTATAGTTGGCTCGTCTAAGAAGGACACCCCTGCCTTCGCCAAGAAGTCTAAGAAGGAAAGGGAGAAGTTCAAATGGGACCTCTTCCGTTCCTACCCTGATGACTGCTTGAGGAGTATAAAAGGGGCTAATGCCGGTCATGTGCGTTATATGACCCAGATTGTAACAGCCCGAACCCCTACTAATCCCAATCAACATAATTTAATCACAACGGAAGCGTCATCAATATATGATTTGGACTATTACCATGACATTCTCAATATATAAGAAAGAGAATATTGGAGTACCTCAAACACACTTCACTACATTACTTAATACTTACAAAGTTGTTCTTGTAGCAGCTCCTAGATTGCATACACCAAAACCTGACTATAGTTCAGTAGTCTGTAACACCCTGAAGTTCTCTGAAATTTTCACGCGTTAAATAATATTATCAGAGACGCTAAATTATATTTTACTATTATACTTCTATTAAAAACTTATATTTTACACCTACATTTTATTACCATAATATTTTTATATATTTTAAAGGTAAAATAATGTAGCATTGTTTAATATACTTTCAATGCTCGTTTTTGCATCAAATGTTTTTACGGGAAATGTAGCGCTCGTGTTTGTGCGAAATGTATAATGTGATTGATTTGTAAGTGGGTACTTATACCACGTTAGTAATTATAATTTTAATTATAAGAATGTCAACTTATATATATATTTATTTATTTTTAGCGTTTATATTATTCTTGAAACATACTATGCACTAGCTCTTTACGCACATTCGTTGCTTGGATTTGAGGGGTTTGAAATCTGAATATTTGGGGAGGAAGTGGAAAGCTTTGGACATCCATTCTTATGCTTGTCACATTAAATTAATCAAGGGCCTAACCCCTTCAATTACCTCCATAATTCCCCCTCATCATGGTCATTAAACCTCATTAATTAACCATCCCCTCTTTTACCTCCCCTTTACAGAGAATAAAGCTAAGAAATTCAACCCCCTCTCCATCCTTTTAATCGCACGCCTAGCATCAAAGAAAAAGGGAAGGGATCTCTTGCATTTTTCCTCCATCTAAGTTCAGTTTTTCAACATCTTTTACTAGCCGAATTCGAAGATTTTGAAGATTTTTCTTAAGGGAATCTTTTGTTCGTGCTTTAGGCTTCGAAGAAGATGATACTACGCGCGTTTCCTAGTACTCTCCATTCGTTTTACTGCACTCCCCTCTAAGAATAAGGTAACTAGCAATATCCTAGCACGTTAGGGAATAGATTGTGAACTTAGGATGTTTAGAATCGCATTAGAGAACTTAGTTACATGCTAGATGGAACTTAGGTGATTGTTTGTACGTAGGTTAATGTATTATCATGTTAGAATGGTTGTTGTGATTTAATTTCGCATACTGAACTCTTATATGACCTTGTTGTTCCCCCATGAATTATGAGTTGCCAATTTTTTTTGTTGTTTTGTTGTTGTAGTGAAATTGGTGTATCATGAGTGTTTATGTGGAAATTGAGGAATTGGTTGAAAGGTGATGTTAGTCCCATAATAAAGTGTTTATATGGATGATTTATGATGTATAATGGATTGGTTTGGCTGCTTGTATCTTGGCGTATGCGTTTTTGTTGGTCAAAGGTAATACTAGCACTGCCCGCAAGTAGCAAGCAGCCGCCGCTCGCGACCCGCGAAGGCTGGGTCACGACTCGTGACCAGTGTCGCACCCCGCGACAGGAATCTGCCCCCTATTTTCTTCGTGCTTTGGTTTAATTCCAAAGATCTTTACAACATGTTTATTTTCTTTAATGGATTTATATATGTGTATTATGCATGCTAAAGTATGTTTGGACAAGTTTGAAGTTATATATTAAGGGTAGGTTCCCTACATTGTTGAGTAGCTTTTGATGTCGTTTGGTTGTTGTGTGTTGATGTATATACACTGAGTTCTCGACGTTGAAATGCTCGAGCGAGGATAATACTACCGTTATCATCTCTTCACCAAGAGTTATGTACGGGGAACATTGTGACTTAGTCACAATTGACTTTGTACCCAAACTCAAACGACGTTTTTTTGTTTATATACCTTAACATGTACTTATCGATGCTATATGATTTTAGATTTACTTGTATACCTTGCCGTGTATGCATCATCAATGTTGTTCGGATCCATTGTATACCTTGACGTGTATACCCATGTTGATTATTTGGATTTCCTTGTATACCTTGTCGTGTATACTCTTTCTCTCTTGTGTTTTATTGATCCTATGGACTGCATGATCCTAGGAATTTGTGTTTGTTAATCCTAAGTGCAGCATGGTCCAATGGTTCACTCACTGGTGGCATGATCTGTTGAGTTTTGCTATTCGGAAGGGCGGCATGGTCCCCGGATATGCAAATGTAGCCTCTTGGGCAGCATGGTTGATAGGCTAAAGTCGTATCACCTAATCAAAGATAATTCCTAAAGACCTCTAACAACAATAATCAAGGGAAGTAGGGTCGAATCCACAGGGAGACAGAGTTTCTATGTTAATATTCAATCAAATAACTACTTCAGACGAAATCAGATTGGAAAGACTGAACTACTAATTAAATTAAGAGGATGAGAATTAAACTGAAGGTTTATCTATGAATTAAAGGTCTACCATTCAAGAGGTTCGAACAACTAACATCACCTAGGTTTAGAATCGAACGATTAGAGCAGGTGTCAAGCTTATCGTCGGGTCTCAATGCTCATGATTCAACATATGCAGTATGGTCACAGACATAATCAGAATCACTAATGTGTTCTAAGCCTCTAAAAGTAAGACTAATCTGTACGAACGATTATTAGCTACACATAACTCATAAAATTGGCCACTAACATAAATTATGGAATCACGAACGAATCACATTACAATCGCTCTAATCAAAACCTAGAAACTATAGCAATTCAAATAGCAATCATGGCATAAACATGGTTTTCCTCCCTAAAACCTTAGAAAAGGAAACTACTAAGACATGATTCAATTAACAACAACAAATCTAATAAGAAACCCTAAAAATTGCATCATGAAATAATCTATATCTAAACCAAATTAAATAACGAATAACAATAAAGCAATAAGAGAGAAATGACCAATTGACTGAAAGCGATAACTTTTATTGAATCAAACAAAGGTTTGATCTCCTCTACAATGATGAAACTAATGAAAAACTCTAAAAATCTCTCTAAAAGGGTTTAAGATTATAAAAGATGAATGTAAAAATAAACTAAATATTATTTATATTAACATAAGAAAGCAAATAAGATAGGACGGAAAAGACGAAAAATCGCCCCTCCGTGTCTTCTGCCCGATCGGGCAAACGGCCGCCCGATCGAGTTTCGGGACTCAGCTTCAGCAACACAAAATTAAAGTCCACCCGATAGGATCGGGTAAGGTCCACCCGATCGGGGCCGAAACCTTGACACCCGATCGGGCAAGGCTGCCCAATGCCATCGGGTCAATATCTTCTTCAAAAGCCTTCGAAAACACGAAAATGACCAGGTGTTTTCCCACTCGATGGGATCGGGTAAGGTTGCCCGATCGGGTGGAAAATATGATGTTTTTGGCCTGAAATATCGACACCGATCGGGCAACGGCTGCCCGATGCCATCGGGCAGAGCCATTTCCTGGGCAGCTCTTATGTTTGGCTTCAAACTCCAAGTTTCTCAATAATTCTTTTCCAAAGGGGCTCGAATACAATCTCGAGACCTCCTACATGCCTCATAACTTCTCCGCTACAGTGTGGTGGTTAATATGACAGAAAATAGAGAGTTTTTCCGAAAACCTGCAAAATGTTATAAAACAGACAAACCACAACTATATCGAAATAGTTAGCATAAATGGCTCCTAAGAGCGTCAATACCGCACAATTTAGCTTGAAAATGAAGGGAAAAACAGGCGGCATGGTCTGTTGCGTTTGATTTTGATGGTGTGATTCTTTACATGTTGTATGGATTAGTTTTAATTAGCTTTCGAGCATTCTTATTGTGTATGATTATTGCTTAAGGTATGTTGTATGATGTTTTGTACGTTGTGAGCATGCTTTCTATGTGATGTTTGTCTTTAGCGTTGTTTCTAATTTTTCTAAGTTTATTATTTGTTTCCTATATTGGGCTGGGAGAACTGCTAGTTTTTTTTTTTTTGGGAGAACTGCTAGTTACTCCCCACTAATTGTGAAAGTTGTTGAATTTTTATGCAGATGATGATGTTGTTTAGGATCGTTACCGTTTGGATCGGGATTGTGCGGTTTAACCTTGTGAGCAAGGAGGTTATGCTAGTCATTGCGGACGAGCACTATGAGTAAGGAGTTAAAGTTTCTTAGTGGGCCTTAAGTAGATTTACTTATGTTTTGTTGGGTTGTTTTAATTTATGGATACTAGTTTTGCCTCTTGGATGTTGGATTGTTTCTTTGAGATCCTTTGAAAATAATTATGGATTTTGGAACTTTTGGTTGGGAATGAGGGTATGAGACCTCATTTCTTCTTATTTATGCTATTTGGAAGTTTGACTATTATCTTTGAGGCTTAGTGCTTATTTATAGTTTCAAATCTACTCCTTAGAGTGGCATATCCATCTTAGTGGTAGTTCCGCTACCACTAGTTGTCTTTAATTCTTTTAACTTGTCTCTTTTCTTTATTGTATTGGACAGGATGTTACACTATCACTTGCTTAACTATGAATATTACAAAAGTAAAAACCTTCATTATATATCCTCGTACCACCCTGCATAAAAATCAGACTCTGCCACCCACCAAGTGAGAGGCCACAAAAATGACAAAATAATCAACAAAGCTAAGTGCACACTATATAATAGAAAATACAAGTTTAAGTGTATTTTGCTAACTAACAAATAACACATAGTTATAATAACAAGGAGTCACATTCAACTCAATTACTATAGTTTTATAAAATCAAATCGTTTGGCATGAACGAGAGTGGAGAGGTGTACCAAGCAGTACCAGCTGTCTCCAAACTGTTGAGGGTCGTCACCCGCCTTTTTACTGTTCTGCTTGAAAGACTTAAACTGCACATGTCCTATAACGCCAGGAATTCGCCCTTCCTGGAAGGCAATAACTAGGGACTCTACCCGCCCTAACTCAGGTGCATGTTCACGCCTCACTTTCATAATTGTAATTCAAGATATTTAGTGATTCATATTTCAATCCTCAATACTCAGAACTCTTATCAACTCTTTTGAATTACCCTTACTTTGATAGTTTGGAACCATTAGGGTTTTCATACTTGAAAGTAGTCTTAATGTAATAACTTTAATTGAACTTACCAATTATGTTTTATCGACTTAAATAACACTTAGACATACATTTTATCAAGTGATTACCTATTATCCATTACTACACAAGTCCATGTACTAAACACACTCCATTTAGAAGCATAAGCGTGATGGCATAGTGTATAAGCGTTGTTTAGGTCAAATAAAACATCTCTGGTGAACCTTAGCATCTTATATCCATGTTATATACTCAATATACATATAATAAGATACACATCATAAGTAATTCATTTCATAAACATGATTTACACTAGAAAGAAACAATCACCTAACTATCGGTAAAAAAAACCTTTAGGTTAAAACCAAACTAAGTGTGTACCTTCACTTAAGATGCTTAACTCAATGAAACTTCTTAATCCAACTGATTATCTACTCCTACAGCTTCCCCTGAGTATATAAAGTGATAAATATTAGTTTAAACAAGCTTTTAGATATGAAAAACTAAGCTTAAACACAAGAGGTGTAAACTGTTGAACTTACAACAACTTATGTGATATCTCAGCAAGATTTTCTATAAGCTTCTAAGGCCTAACGACTGAAAAAAATATTGAACGAATTGGTATGGATGTATAGAAGTGTTATATGTGAAGATAGGTGGGTGTCCAAGAGGATGAAATAAGAGAAAAGAGGTGAAAACCCAAAACAGACTTTTATAGTCTGTTTTGGCGGTACCCAAGGAGGAGGGAAATGCGTACTGGGCAAAGTCGGTTTTTAGGTATTTCTTGGAGGTTCTGGCTTGAGGTGTTAGCCTTAGGTGTTGGCTTTGGTTCATAAAAAGATTTTTGGGAGATCGACACTTAAGTAGCTGCTAAGCAGCTTCCTTTGAGCATAGGTCTGAGTTGTAATTTCAGTTGGCCAGTTTTTACTAAGTAAGCACTTTACCCTATTGAGCCACGTAATTGTTGGGATAATGACCATTTTAACCTTAAGACATCCCAAGCATGTCATATATCAATTTTGGTTAGAATCTGAGCTCGACTTCAACCCCGAAAGGCTCTTTATTTCGAAGTTCATCGTTACCTGATAAAAAGATCTGTATACGATTTTAACAATCTTTATGAATAAGGCTCTCAAAGACTTTCTAACTTATAGGTATGATATCTCTTTGCCACTTTTGTCCTCTTATGATGTCGGAGAGTACTCTAATCTACTTAAAGGGCTAAAACCAGATGAAACTTAGTATAACTGATAGTTCCAAGTATCTTCCACCTAGAACATTAGAATCCTATGATCCTATATGAATGAATCATATAACTCATGTAAAACATATAAGTTAACTAATTAAACATAGTATAACAAAAATACTTAATTATACTACTCCATGGTTACTTTATATAATCTCATGCTTTAACGCATAACTAGGGCTTTAGGGTTAGGGTTTTCTTAGGCTATTACACAGATGGCCGCTGAGCTACCATTTATCTTCTTTTTTCTAAGTCTTTGTCGCTTTACTTTTACTTTTCCAATACTAACACTATTCTCGTGCCATATACTTGAAGGAGGCTATAAGAAAGCTGAGGAGGGAGAACAAGAAGTTCGTTCGTCAGGTAAATGATGTCGGGGACGTAGCCATCCAAAATATGGTTGCGGCCAAGGTATTGCAAGACCAAACTCAGCTGACCTTGGAGAGGAGATCAAGCGAGCCGTAAAGTGAGAATAAGAAGAACTTGGTCAAGATTGACCAGTTGTTCAATGAAAAATTTGAGTTGGAGCTTGTTTTATACACCGTTCTTTCTGAGGCTTTGGACGAGAGGAACCAAGCCTGCTAATCGTTGTCAAGTTGCGCAGAGAGGTGTTTAACCTCAAAGGGAAGCTCAAAAGGCAGCATGAGGATAGCCTTTAGTATATTAGTGATTCCATTGATGCAGCCGTCGGCTGGGGGAAGAAAGCCTTCAAGCTGATGGCTGATGTTGAGGAGGTCCCTCGTTATAGGGGGCCTACAAGGCCAAGCTGAGGGGGGAATACCCTAATTTTGTGGATTCTGGTCACGAAAAAGTTCTCGACGACCTTGACTCGTCGGAGGGCGAGGAATCTCTGGAAGAGAATGTTCAATAATGATTAAGAAAACTTGATATATTTTTCTCTTTTATGAGGTCAAATGATAATTGTGCCCTAGAAGAGTCATCGCCAGTTGCCTGTATCTCTGTTGTTTGGGTTGCTCATCCCCCCATCTTTCAAACCTCCATATGTAGATAGGTAGCCCTCTTAGCCTACCCTAGTTGGACGGACGTTTAACGATGGTTATTGATTACGTAGCCCTCTTAGCCTGTACAATTTGGATGCAAGGTACGTAAGGTCGAGCCACAAATAGTCTAAGGTAATTTTTATCTTGGCCGAGTCATTCTCATCTCACAAATGGCCGCCAATAAGGCACCTTTTGTAAAATGTCTGAGTTTTAAATTCTGGCCTTGAATCCATTATTGTAAGACGTGTCCTTAAATTATGTACTTCGGCAAGAAGCCACCTTTTGTAAATCTCTTTGTACTTATCAATTAACTACTTAAGGGTTACAAGTCTTGCCAAATATAGCCTTATTTCATGATAAAGTTGGGTGTCAAGAAAGCATATGATATTGTTGACTGAGATTTTGTAGAAGGAATTTTATTATGTTTTTTCTGTCATCCCTAGTTCATTCAGCTAATGATCGTGTGTGTGATATCTCCTTAGTATTCTCTCCTCAATAATGGTTGCCCCTCCAAACTTAATAAGTCTAAGAGAGGACTGAGGCAAGGGGATCCCCTGTCCCCTCTTTTCTTTACTTTATACATTGAATACTACCACTAGTGGAAAAAATAGCTATTGCTGCGCCCCATTAGCGGCAGGCTATATGAACAGCCCGTAGCTAGAGTTCTTTAACTGCGGGCCTCTTATAGAGCCCGTAGCTAAGTTCAATTTTGAGGCGGGTTTCAGTTAAGCCCCGAAGCTAAATTGCCAACATTTCGTAGCTAGGTTCCTCTTGATGCGAACTTGGTTTAAGGCCCGCAGCTAAGTTCCAAACATTTACTTCAATGACCCGACAATCCCTAATTTCATTTAGTTTGTCATGCGTTCTAATCTGTGGCGAAGGGTGAATCCCCGGCGTGTCCCATTCAAATCTCAGGCGTATCTGCGGCTTCCCATTCCAATCTCAGGCGAATCTGCGGCGTCCCATTCTAATCTCAGGCGAAGTTCGAATCTGCGCTCCTCTGGTACGTCTTCTCAATCAAGGTTTGCTCTATCAACCTACAAACGCAAACCCTAACTTTTCTTTCATTTTCTTTTTCTCACAACTGCGGCTAGGGTTTTACCGAAGCTTCTCTCAGGTCAGCTCTCTGTCTCTCCTTTCTCAATTTCCTCTTAATTTTAGTCGATTCTTCCTAATTGACATTGTTTCATTCTCCATTTGTTTGTTATTCGATTTTTTTTATCAGAATCACCTGCATTTCTAATCTCATATTCAAGTGTAACGATCTTTGACATCGTTTAATCTATGTGCTTAATTGTAGTTCAATCCGTGATTTATTTCCTTAAGATATGATTTATTTTTTGTTGATTGTCTCTAATAGTTTCAAATAATAGCTTCCATTTAATTCTGCAATATTTTGTGGAAATGAGAATGTTTAATCATTTGAAATTTTGAACTAATCTTAGAAATTAGGTTAGGCATTCTACATATGATGGTTTCATTTGAAGCAGCTACTACATCTTGTAGATTTTAACTATCCTTATCATAGTTGCTTAATAACACGACTACATGTATGTTATGATTTGCATTCAAATTTGATATTTATGTATGTTTGTGGAAGTTAGTTCTTATATTCACCTTTTGTTGACAGACTTTCTAATGTGTAAGGAAAATAAGTTTGGTGGTCATTGGCCATGTCGGCTTTGGAAAGTAGACCACCACTGGTCATTTGATCTACAAGCTTAGTGGTATTGACAAGCGTGTAATCGAGAGATTCGAGAAGGAGGCTTCTGAGATGAATAAGAGGTCCTTTAAGTATGCCTGGGTGCTTGACAAACTTAAGGAGGCTGCTGTGACAAACAAGAGCATATTGTTATTCTAAAAGAGCAGAGTAGCAGGGAAAAGTTGTCAGGATTTTTGATTGGATGAAATTACAAAAGGATTATGTGCCTAATGTTATTCATTACAATGTGGTGTTAAGAACATTGGGTCGAGCTCAGAGATGGGATTAGTTGCGGCGCTATTGGATTGAAATGGCAAAACATGGTGTTATGCCTACTAAATATAGAGATAATATGCTTATTGATGTTTATGGAAAGCAGGACTTGTGCAAGAATCTCTTTTGTGGATTAAGCATATGAAGTTACTGGGTATATTTCCGGATGAGGACTAAGGTGACCATGAGTACTATTGTTAAGGTGCTTAAAGATGCTGCTGAATTTGATAGGGCTGACAGGTTTTACAGCTACTGGTGTGGCAGAAAGAATGATTTTGAAGGTTTTGGTTTGGATGATATGAATGATATCCAATCTCAATCTAAGTTAAAATCTACAAGTTTGAAGCACTTCCTGTCAACAGAACTTTTTAAGATAGGTGGAAGGTGCTTGCCTTCTGAGGATGTGTAGTTGAACTTTGTGATTACTTGTGTATTTTATGTTTTCCTTGATCGGGTTTATCTAACTCTTGATTTATTTTCTCGACATTTAAGCCATAACTTCTGGTTCAGGCTCCTAAAGCTACTGATGTTGTTCAGTTTTACAAGTCGGAGTTTGGTGCCGAGGAGGTTAGCACTTGGCCACGTTATGCACTCTAAGAGGAAGGCTGAACAAGATCTTCCTCTTGTTCTCGCTGTTGATCTTAAGCTTGGATTGTCTGTTTTCTCTGTTTTCGATCTTCCTGAAGATGCTGCTCAGTAAGCGTCCTCTCTCTTCTTGTAGTGTCATTTTGTTTGTTGATGAAATGATTTTCTCATTTCATTATTTTGTTTCAACAATCTACCTAACAATAGTTTTTTGCAATTTTTTTTTGACGTTTTAGAGGATGTTAGACTAAAACATGATGGCTGAGGAAATATTCTTCCATATCGACGCTTTGCTTTTTAGATACACATAACAGTCGTTTTTCTCAGCTGATTTTGTGTTTGTTGACCTTTTAAACCATGCTAGACTTCTGCATGTAATATCGTCAGTGATTTTGCTTGTGATTTTTTTAACCTGCTTCGTCGATTATATTATTATAAATCTCTTCTCTATCCCTCTCGATTGTGGATCTTGCTTCGTTTTAGCGATTTCCGATTGTTTTTGTTATGATTGTGGTGTGTGTTTAACCTACTTTGATATTTCGATTTGTTGATTACTGTTGTGTTTGTTTTTTAAGACTTGAATATGCGTTTAAGATTCGATGATGTAATATGATTATATGTTTGTTTGCTATGCTGAGATTATGGTTTTGGTTTTGGTTTTGTTGATTGTTGTTATTGGAGCTTCTTTATTCTAGAATTGTTATATAATTGCTAGAGTACGAGTATGCTATGGGAGATATTGAAGCAAGAAGTCAGTTTAGGTGGGTAGGCTCTAAGATGGTGTAGAGTGTGTAGGCCTAATTAGCTTTTAGAAGGTGTTGTTAGGTCTGTTTTGACATACCTGCACCCAACTTCACATTTCTCTTTTCTTCCTCTAATTTTTAAGCAATCAGATGAATGCAGTAGCAAGGTCAAAACATTCTAGTTTAATATTATTTTGTTCGTTCACTTGCTACTGCCTACACTACCGACCGCTACAACTTGACCATTAATTACTTTTTGCTAAAGCTATGAAGTAAGTTCCTAAAACATTGAAATTTTCATCAAAATTCTTTACTTAATCATCTTTAGTTAGAACTAAGTTTTACTGCTAATCTTAGTCAAGAAGTACTATATATTAAGACAATGTATGATCAGAGACATTGATGTAAGTTTGGTAAGGACAAGGATTTTAAATAACCTGCTGGGCAACATCTAAACACAATCAACACCATGCTTTCTATTTCAATCCAACACCAATTCTCCAAGATATACATGAGTAATTTTATTAATTTGTAGGAAAACCATGCATGCTTAATTACTAACATCTTGGTATGCAGACACACTAAGTGAAGCAAAGACAATACAACAACGTGAAAAAACATTACTTAAGCTGTGTTAACAACCAACTTCACCAAGTGCAGGCTAAGTCTGTGTATCTCTAACGTCTTGTAACCTGAAAACCCTACTTTTTGATTAGTGCTTTTGATTAATACTTTGCAGAATCACTTCACATTCATCAAGCACCTGACATCTCTCTTTGCCGTTTCAACACGCAGCCCTACAAAAAACGACCAAAATGCTCGATTTTACCTAATAGAGTTCTAGAACTACGACTGAAAAGAGGAAAGTCGTCAAATCGGATAGAAAAGGAGGGTCTTTCCCTGCCAAGGCTGCAAATTACAGGTTCTTTATTCTTCATCGCACTTTCGGCAAAGCCAACTCTCAACTTCTGACCAAGTTCAGCACTCTTTGTGAACGGGATTTTGTGAAGAGTGTTATGCTCTTGACTTGTTTGCGATGGGTTCTTCAGGTTTAGTAAAGAAGTTTGCAAGTTTTAGTATCTTATTTACTCCTAAAAGCAACTACTAGTGAACTTTGATATTTCAAGTATCATATTGTATTAATTATAGGTGTAGTACTTATGCTTACAAGTGTAAAACTTTGTGGATAAGAATGTATGTATACTGTTTTTCAATTTTGTGAATGATAATTCCATTCTGTGCACAGCTGGCAGGAGGTTTGGTTTGGGGGGAGCAGGATGAGTGTAGCAAATTTCCTTTATTTTATATCTGTTCACAGCTGGCAGGGTGAGTCTGGCACTTTTTTTTATAAAGCACTTACATTAGCTACGGGCCTCACAAATAGCCCGCAGCTAATGTTGGTATTATAACCCTTGTTAATACAAACATTAGCTGCAGGTTATGTGTGACGCCCGCATCTAATGAAGTTTATTGCTGCGGGCCTAAGCACATAGCCCGTAGCTAATGGTCACCATCAGCTGCGAACACGTACGCAGCTAGAGTTTTCTTTACACTTTGCTGCGCCTTCAATAGCTACACCTCCTAATAAGCAGCTATTGAGGGTTTTAAGCCCACAACAACTAGTCTTTTTTCCACTAGTGTACGCTATAATATTGAAGCATGTAGGTGGAGTGAAGGGCTTTAAATTTCATCCTAGATGTAGAACCATGCAATTAAATCATCTTTTTTTTTTTGCAGATGTTAGTTTTTCTAGAGGACAGGTGAAATCTGTTAAGACTTAAGATATTTCTTAGTGGCCTTTATTTATTCTCTGAAACTTGTGGGTTGTGTTTTACTGCTGCTAAATCTGTAATATATCATGCTTTGGATTATTAAACATGAGTTAGAACATATTATTGATCTCTCTGGTTTTCACTTGGCGTCTTTCCCACTTAGATATCTGGAAGTGTGAATTTCTAAGAAACTTAAGAATATTGACTATGATTAGTTGCTGGACAAAATGTGTGCAAGAATCAAGATGTGATGCAACAGAAACATCTCTTTTGCTGCTAGATTGCAGCTCAATAATGATGTACTCATGAGCGTTTGTACTTACTAGGCTCAACTCTTTATCCTCCCTATTGATGTCATTACAAAGATTTGCCACATTCACCGATCTTATCTAAGGCATGGCTCCTATCATAGTTGAAGAATTGGCTAGGTGGCTTGGGAGCAAGTGTTCCCTGCTTAACATGTTGGTGGATTGGGGGTTAGACATCTTAAAAAATGATGTTTAGCAAATGTTGGAAAACATATGTGGAAGATTAGACAGAATAAATAATTTTTTTTAGTACAATGGGTGTAAATTGTTTATAAGATTGGTGATTGGCCGGGTTATATATAACCGTAGAAGTAGGGCTACCTAATTGGGCGTGGAAAGATTTGCGCAAAGAACTTGATAAACTTTGGGTTGTTTAATTAGCCTACATACTTAATCAACAAGACTTATAAATAGATTTATAACTCTAAGGTGAGAGTCTCTTGCGATGGATGTATTTGGAATATATTGGTTGTTCCTAAGCACAAGTTTATCCTATGGATGTTTATCAGGAAGATACTTCAAACTAGAGATAGTTTAAGTGTTCTATATTTAACCTCAAATCAGTGTCGTCTGTGTCATGAGGGTAGGGAAACCCATCACCATCTTTTTAATGAATATGTTTGCAGTAAACATTTTTTCTTGTTGGGAAGAGATGGATATGTTGCAGATTCTATGGGAAGAAATGTGGATAGACTGAGGATCTACGACTAATACAAAGAATCAAAGCTTATAAAGATGTGGCTGCTACCGCATATCATATTTAGTCTACTAGGAACGCAACGATATGGGAGCTGAAGGTCACCTCAATAGATGCTAGTATAAAACGAATTTTAATTCTATGTAAAAGTAGATTTCAAGGTGTGATAGGAAGGAAGGTGAGCTAAGAGGATATGTATTTGTTTCGTTGTTTGTAGTTTGTAATCTGGTTGTTTGGCCTTTGTAAGGCTTGTGTAGCCTCCTCTTAGAGGATGGATGTTTAATATTGGTGTGAAATGTAATATACCCTTTCTTGCCTTTCAAAAAAAATTGAGTTTACTCAATGCCACTACTTGGCAGTTTTAACTTAAAACGACACTTTTATAACAATTAATGAATACCGAAGAATAATAAAATGATGCTAAAGGTTGTCAACCCTCATGATAGACTAGAGAGAAATTATAATAAATTTGACTATTTTGATGACATTTTCTCACACCTAATTTCTGCAACATTTTCATTTTATCTCTACTATTTCATAAGCGTAGATTGCCAATCCCTAACGTCACCAAAATATTTTCAACAAATATCTTACCATGAGTATAAGTTTTTTTTTGGGATCAAACGTAGCATTAAATAACTTTATATATGGACTTCATACGAAAAAATAGAACTCAACATTCATTCAATTGAAATAAACCCTACGACGACAAAGGATAGTACAATATAATTGAAAACCTTAAATACTATTACATTTCAATAGAAGCCCCGTTGTTATCCTGGATTTGATGACGTTTAATAGTAGAGAAGAGAATCACAATGAGTAAAATTGCAAGGCCAATGAATGAAGCAAGAATGGCACCACCACCATGGCTACAAAAGGTGTCAAATTTGTCACAAACTTTGTTCCATTGTGCATGACTATTCCCATGCTTTGCTAACTGGGCCATAAATGCAGCAGAACTTGTTCCAGCTGACAATATAGCTAAATTTGTCTGCATTTTGCATAATTTCAAGTAAAATGTTAGCATTGGTTACATACCAATATTATTAAACAAAGTTAGTGGACGAGTAAAAACACTTTAAATAAGTTTTGATCTATTCTCGATGAATCCCGTCTAAACATTTTTGAAATGCAAAAACAATTAAAAACTTCCCCAAGGTAAGAGAATCAGACAAATTATATGTTGCAAAAATCTACTAAATCAATTAAGGTTCATAAGCAAAGGTTAAATTAGTAAGACATAGATATCTGGAAACACAAGGTTGAATTAGCTATGAAGTAGGGAATTTGTCCTAAGTTTAAAAAGCTCAAAAAAGTTAGCAATACAATATCTCAAAAATATTGTTTATGAGAATAATAAAAATATAATCATTTTGTTTCTGCACTAAGCAAGAAAGTCATTTCAAAACAAGCATTCATTAATTTCTGTCCAAACTAATCTAATCTAATCTAATCTAATTTAATTTATCATATGTATGCGTAATAGTTTAGGAGTATCATTTAGATATGACTCCTCCTAATACTCAATACTCATTTCTTATTCACTTCTTTAATCATATATCAAATTTGTACTCAAACTCAAAAAAAAGACCACTAAGTGAAAACTCTTAAAATAGAAAAATTAGTCCAAAGAAACACTATAAATTAAATCTCTGTAAACCACCATAAAATCATACAATTAAAAACTCTTTAATCAACCCCCCAAAATATAGTCGTATTAGAGCGTAGTCTCATGAGTTTTCCAACATTTGGCACTATCTTTTTCAGAATTGCATACATGACAGTAGATAGAAATATCTTATTGTTTCTTATACTATGTATTGTACTAACTCAATTATTAGAATTTTGCCAAAGAATTTTGAAATACAAAACAACAAAAAAAACATCCCTGAACTCTAAGAATCAATCAAATTATATTTTGCAAAAAATCTACTAAATAAATTAAGGTGCATATTCAAATGTCAAATTAATTAAGGTGGAAAGAATAAATTAGTTGCAAATTCGGGAGTATATCCAAAATTATTGTTTAGAAAGTTGAAAATTTAGCAATATATTATCTCAATAATATAGTTGGGAAAAAAAATTATATTCATTTTGTTTCAGCGCGAAGCAAGAAAATCATTTCAAAACAAACATCCATTAATATTTGCCCAAGCTAATCTAATCTAATCTATTCTTAAATTATGTAATAATTTAGGATTATCTATTTGTAAGATTCATCCTAATACTCAATACTCATTTCTTATTCACTCCCTCTTTAATCATCATTTAAATTGGTACTGAAACTCAAAAAAAAAGTCCATTTAGTGAAAAATCTTAAAATAGAAAATCTACCAAAAATATCAAAAATAAATCTCTATAAATCACAAAATCAGGCAAAAACTTCCATATTCAACCCCGAATTATTTTCGTATCAGCGCCTACACTCTCATGAGTTTCCAAACAATTGTCACTACCTTTTCCACAACTAAACACATGACAGTAGACAGAAATTTATATACTATACCAACAAAAATAGTATTTTCAAGTAGATACCCAAACTTGAAGGCTTTTTATAACCTCAAAATCTCATTTCACGCTAAAAACTAGCAAAACAATGACATTGTTCATCAATAAAACACTATAGATTATTCTCCCAGTGCCCTTACTTACTTAGCAGAGTTTGTAAAATGCCGTCTTTTAGGAAAATTGTCAGTTAAAAGATGTGACAAAGTGATCATATGTTTTGGAATTTTCTCAACAATAATGTTCAAGTATATTTTTACCCATAACGTTTTCCCCTTTCTCGAATCGCTTAATTCTCCATCAGTTATGACATTGATATTATCATATATTGTTTTCTTCTCTTATCCGTGTGTTAAACACCCTTGCATTAGCACGGTCCCAGGGCTAGTATGGTTTTTTATCATTGATATAAGTCAATCATTTATTATATTAATTCAAGACGTGATCGTACCTAAAATTAGAATCATTTTAAGGGATTTTATTACTTAATGAGTGGACAATGGTTTAGGTTTGGTTTGGTTGAATAGAAAAAAAAATGTAATGGAAGATGATGATTTTTATGTAAAAGCATTTTTCAAGGAAAATACAATTGTAAAGAGATAAAAGGAAGAATGGAAATGAAAAGGAGAATGGTAAAGAACAGAGAAGAAGGTATGGTATTTGTCCCCTTGAAAAAGAAAAAAATTTACCCTTCTCAAAAGTTTTATCATTATTTTCCAAAAAAATAATCACCGTTTACGAACCATACAAAGAAAAAAGGAAAAACACTTTTTGCCATGAAATATATATTACTCAACCAAACACTCTCTAACCTAGATTGTATTATACTCTCTCCATCTCCAAAGGATTTCCTATTTTTTCATTTTTATTTGTCCCAATTACATTTTCTATTTTCTTATTTGGATATGGCCCATCTATAATAATATTATTATCCTTACAAAAAGCATTTGATCCACCCTCACTCTCTTACTAAATAATTCAAAATATTACCTATTACCCTACTTTTGGATTATAAAATGAAACTTCAGATTCCACACCAACATATTTCCTTAAATTTTGTTCCTAAGAGAAATGAGAAAGCCTTTAAAGGATGGAGGAAGTATTATATAGTCGGATCAATGTTCTACATCAATTGTCACCGAAAAGCGCAAACCCCTAAAATTCTAAAAAGTTCAAAAAATGTAAAACAAAAACATTATTTATGATTTTTTATTATTATTTCATGATGTCTGCTCCGTGTTCCTTAGACCTTTTAACGAAGAAAATTGGACAAACTCTTGTATGGACCCGGTCCACACTAAAAATAGTGTAGACCCACACTCTCTCCTCACTCCTTCTCCTCACTGCTCTCTTTCCTCCTCTCTGAAACTGCCATCACCACCCCGCCAACCCACAACCTTGGCGTGCACTCCCCTTCTCCTAAACCACCACCACCCACAACCTTCCCTCACTCTCTTCACTCCCCTCAACCACGCGGCACTACGGCGGGACACCTGTTTTCCGGCGGATCCTTAACGATTCTCCGGCGGCTTCTCCGACGCAACCTTTCACCTTCGCCTTCTCTCTTAATTAATGATTTGATTCGAGTTTCTGCAGTTGGGGGAGAGAAATCGAAGAACGGTGAGCAAAAATTAGGTATATTTAAGCATAAAATCCCCTTCTTTTAGGTTTTAATTTCATGAATTCAAATGCTTTTTACGAATTGGAATGTTAAATCTCCATTTAACACCCAATCAAATCGAATTTTGAAAAAATTTAGGGTTTTATTTTGATAATAAAAACCTTAACTTTTAATTACAAAACCATAACTTTTGATTGTTAAACCTTAACTTTTAATTATACTATATTGACTTTTGCTAAAAAAACCTTAACTTTTCATTCATAACACTTAACTTTTGATTATAAAACCTTAACTTTTAATTAAAAATTCTTAACTTTTGATAAAGAAACCTTAACTTTTGGTGAGCAAAAATTTAACTTTTGATAAAAAATTATTAACTTTTGGGACCTAGCTCTGGTCTACAATAAGTTTAGTGTAGACCGGGTTCATACTAGACTTGGTAAGAAAATTGACATACAAGTATGGTTTTACCTACTATAAAAAGATGAGCTACTTCTCATTTTTATTGGTCCAAATATCTCTATTCTATAAGTGAAGAGGAGGGGGACACCAAAAATTAACATTTATCTTTATTTTTTAATTCCTAATTAAATTGAACAACTTTCTCCATAACTAACTATTTTTACATTTTTAAATTTTTTAAAAAAGAAATACAAAACATCCTAAACAAAGTTAGTGTTATACTATTCTATAAGTGAAGAGGAGGGGACACCAAAATCAACATTTATCTTTATTTTTTAATTCCTAATTAAATGGAACAACTTTCTCCATAACTAACTATTTTTATATTTTTAAATTTTTAAAAAAAGAAATACAAAACATCCTAAACAAAGTTAGTGTTATATATTTATGCAGAATTTTACATGATTTCGCATGCATCGCGTGCATATATGACTAGTTATTATTAACACAGAGTCACCATATTATGGGGAAGATTCAGCTTTAAAAGCATGCATTTCATTTTCAGCTCATATTTACAATTACAAGGAACATGAAATATAATACAATTTTTTTATACACGCGGGTGTACCGTACACCCTCTCACATTCTCTCCCCTTATTCACATGTGCAGAGCGCATGAGAAGAGAAACTGTGAGAGGGTGTACGGTGAATGCTCTCGAATCTACTCCTTTCGATTTTCAGTAAACTTACTACTACCTCCGTTTTAGTTTAGATGTTACCCTTTTATTTCCACGAATTTCTAAACAGTTTTTGGACAGGAGAGAAGTAGTGAGAAAAGTAAATGGAGATCATGTGATTGGAGAAACATAGAGAGTTGCTAAAAAGAAAAGTGTAACATCTAATTAAAAAACTTGCTAAAATAAAAAGTATAACATCTAAAAGAAAACGGATGAAGTATATATATATAATTGTTTTTTGTCCATTCTTTAAAATTCTTCTTATCATCGTTTATCCTAATATGGCATATACTTTTTCCCTTTCCACCCTATTGCCCAACTTGTTCAGTTTTTTATTTCAAAGTCACTTACACCGACATACTCTTACATACTTTTAAAGTAAGAACATATTTCACTTAGACATTCAGACTACACTCTGTCTCTAGGAAGATCCTTGATAAACAGGGAATTATGATCTACATTACATTGTACAAAAGGGAAAGATAGATCACTTTAAGGGGTGGTAAGGGGTGCCAGGTTAACTCATCCTATAGCTATAATTTGGTGTGACCTTATATAGTTATATCTCTTCCATTAGTAATTTGTGTATGCATGTGGTATAGATTGTGAGCGGGTGTAAAATTTCATGGTAGGGTGGAATTAAGCATAGAAGAATTAGAGATCATTACTATATCTAAAAGAGAGATAGCCATGAAGCGAACTCCTTTCGGGTCAATCTTGTTTCCAAAGAAGCATGCGGCCAGCACCAACAGGTTGTGCAAAGTAGCTAATCCATTAGCCACAACAAAGAATCTGGAGATTGATAAACAACTAGTTATTAGTAATTCAAATAAAATAACCCAATTACACCGCAATATTTTCTCTATGGTCATTTCTTCAAATTTATTATTATTATACAACTTTTTATTAGCGATTTATTTCTCAAGTTTGGGCTGAGACATGAGAAACCTAGCAAAGAGTGATAAGGAGCTTTTTTTAGACTTAATTGTGTTATATGAAGGCATTATTTCAAGGCAATGTCGGATTGGAGCTTTAATTGATATATGTCTTTGAACTATCTCAAGCTTATTTTTATTTTCAACATCATAGAATAAACATAATTATTTGGATTTGAAGAATGTGAAGTTTCTTATTTGGCTGCAAATTAAGAGAACTCACATATTTGCAGGGGTGTCTTGAAACTTGGCGGTAAGTGAGGCTTTGACAGAATTAGTACCAATTGTAGCAACCACAAAGGTCTTGGTTTCCTTGCTAAGAGCCATCACTATTGTAGCTGATAATGTTGCCAGCAGAGCCACTACTCTAAGTAATGCAACCACCATGCTTTTCCTCCCTCTTGCCGATAGTCTCAACGAATCATAACCAACTTCCTGCTTCTCAAGCCCTGGTTGAGCCATCCAATTTTGACCGATAATTGTTACTGATGTGTGATATTTATATGTAATTACTAATTAAGGCTAACACTTGTAATGAATATTGATAATTCTAACTTTGATTCTTATATAGTGCTATAATTCTGAGTGTTGCTTTTAGAATAAGTTACTTGTAAATTCTGGTCTTGAATCTTGGAACAAAACTTGTAAGTATAATTTCTTAGGGTGGTGTAACCATTTTCCATCCGCTGGTAGTTAGGAATTTTAACAATGTATTCTGGTTAGTTAACTCAAGAATCTAGGAAAAAAGTTGGTTAATTTTAGTGGTTGCTTGTGGGTGTGTGATTCACTATAGCATCCCTGGTTTTGGCATAAAAGTTAGTGATATTATTGCAATATCCTACTGTATATCTTATATAAAAAACAAGAACTCAAGGTTTGCTTGAAAAGGGTGTCTGCACAGTTACCAAAATTCTGGTTTTCAATTCCAGAAATTTCTCAAATTCGTTCAAGGGAAAAAATTAAGCATTCCAGAAAACGCAGCCTATAAGTTAGTTTGGCATGGAGCATGGCTGATGGCTGCCAGCGTCGGCAGCGGAATGGAGTATGGTAGGTGGTGGTGGTGAACTGGTGACGAATGTACATCCGATGGAGATGGTCAGTTGCATTGCTTAGGTGTAGATCAACCTGCCATTAAAAAGACATGGAGAAAAGGAAGCAGGCTTGTCTCTCTAATGGCGGGTGCAAACATTGGAGTTATAAAAGAAAGATTTCAGTGCAACATTATTCATAACAATGAACTCAAAATTATTACAGCAGTGTTAATAGTACTGGGGTGAAATTTTTGTACCAATTTTGGTTTAAATGATAGAGAAGACGATCAAATTGTAAGATACATGTATGACTAAAAAACGATACAGTAGGAGTAGATGGTAATATAAACAAGTAGCAGAAACAAAAAGATTCGAACAAAAACGGAAAATAGGACAACAAAAAGAAATGGAGGGAGTATTACGATAAGGATGACTAAAACCACTTGTTATATGAATTGGTCATTAATTAAAAATTTAAGTTTTTTTAAAATTAATTAAGTATCTTATGTCAAGAGAAAAATGTATATCATAAATATCTAAACCAACTAGCATACAAAATACAAAATATAGTGAAAAACATCATAAAATAAAATCATGATTATTAATACCCCGCATGAATATTCAGCGACAATAATTAAATTCCAATGCAGTCGATTACTACACTAATGCAAAAAATATTATTCAAAATTTTAAGGGAAAATTAATGAGAATTATCCCAACTATTGTCAATCTTGAATAATTAATCCCATCGTTAGTAATCCCAAAATAATCCCAACTATTTAGAGTATCTTCTAATATTAGTCCTAGGTGAAGTGGTAACTTGGTGAACAGGTTCACAAGGCCATGTGGCGGGTTATAATTGGTCAACTTATTATTTAATTTTAATTTCTTCAAATTTACAAAAAATAAAAAAAAATAAAGAAAAAATTCTTCCCACGCCCACTGCCACATCCACCACTAACCCCACCGCCACATCCACCACTAGCCTCACCGCCACAATCACTCGAAAACCACCCCAAACCCACTGTTCTCCTTCTTCTACCACCGATCTCCCTCCCCCCACCCCAAAAACAGTCCCCGACCCTGGATAAGCCTCCCCACCCACCAAAAAACCCTCCAACCCCATCGAAAAACCACCCTAATTCCCGAAAAACCATCCCAACCCCACTGAGAAACCACCCTAATTGCCGGAAAAACCATCCCAACCCTTCCGAAAACTCATCTTAACCCCCAAAAACAACTGATGGGGGTTTCTTTAGGGATTGAAGGAGGTTTTTAGGGAGTTTGGTAGGTTTTTCGGGGGAGTTTTGGACAGATCGAGGAGAGAAAGAGAGAATGAGAGGAAGAAGGCAGGTGCGTTTGGTGACGTGGTATGGTTGGTGGCGAGTGGCCTGGTTGTGGCAGCGAGAGGAAGCAGGGGGAGGGTGGGTGAAGGTGTAAGAAGCAGGGGATAGGGGAGGGAGGGGGTGGGTGAACTGATCTGTGGGAGGCAGAGAGGGGTGGGTAGAGTGGTGTAGAAAGAGAAGGAAAAAAGGGAAAAAAAGTTTAGACTAACAACGTCATGACATGTGGTCATTTAGACCAGCTCAATAGGTTGCAAGTCAAGCAGGACTATTATGGAAAGAGTAAATTATAGTTGAGATTATTTTAGGAATTACTCAAGTTGGGATTAATTGTGGAAGATGGGTTGTAATAGTTGAGATTATTCTTGTTAATTTTCCCAAATTTTAATGTTTATGGGGTCAAGGGTTATTCTATCCAAATCATAGTAACTAAGGAAAGCTTAGTGAAGAATGGATCGAACTAAAACCACTATCAATCATAAACCTAACAATAAACCATGTTTGAAAGCATGGAACTAAAATAGAGCTCTTTTTTTAGTTATGAGAAACAATTCAAAATCCAAAACTGTCTGCATTTCGAAAGCCAATGCAAGCATCAAGACTTCACAGATTAAGAATTGACCATCGACTTCAAAAATGAAAAAAGTACGTCAAGGGTATTTCATTCAAGGAATCAAACAGATACAATCAAGGGAGGAGGAAGCATCCATCGAGGATCGGAACCTGAATTGATTGACAATTTTACCAATATAAATTTAATAAAGATTATATTTTATATAAGACTTGACTTAAACCTTAGTTGAATATGTGATTATTTATTTGAAATTCTTATTTAGTAGGCATAGCATAGATAACAACTTAATTTAAATTCAATCAAGTTTAGATAATTGAAAATAAATACCTAGCTTTCACCTCTTTTTTAAAATCAATACGGTTATTTTTTATTTTAAATAAATACCTAACTTGCTAATATTTTTTTAAAATCACTACCAACTAACAATATTGACCTAAAAACTAACGGAATTGACCAGATTCTAACGGAGATGCCTAGTTGGGTTTTTAGTGGGTTCCACCATATTAACCATATATACCTACCACAACTCTGTTTCGTTTGCTCCATTTGAATTTTGGGAATCCTTCTTCCCATTTTGAAATTGCAAAGATCAACTGGAAGAGAAGAAATTGTTTCGAAAATTGAAGAACAAAAAGTAAATCTTCTCCAATTGTGAAATCCGTTCATCATTTTGCTGTCTTTAGGGTTTTTTTGTGGGATTAGGGTTTTGAAAATTATTCGATTAGGGCAGATTTGTTTAAAGATTTCATCTTTATTGTGAAATTTAAAGTACCTAGGGCTTATCATTACTGTAATTGAGTTTCAATTACATTTTGAAGTGATTAAAGTTTGTTAATTTAATTTGTATAGGATGGTTGTAAAATGCAAGTGTTGTATTCCAGCCAAATTGCTCAAGTCTGCCACAACTAGTAACCCAGGAAGGAGGTTTTATTATTGCAAATTTTTCGATATTCACATAGATAAGCAATGATGTGGCTTTTTCAGTTGGTTTGATGAAAATCAAGAGGAGTGGAAGAGGGTGATCATCAATGAGAAGAATTTGGAGAATAAGGTGTTACAACAGGAAATTAATTACCTAAGGTCTGAAAATCAAGCAGGTATTTTCGAGTCTATTTTGAAATCCTGTAGGAAAGTAGTCTGAAAATGAGAGGTTGATGAAAATGAAAAGTGGAAGCATAAAAGGCAATGGAAAAATGGTGAATAGTTTTGTAAAAGGGGGTGTTGCTTTCTTTCTATGTTTGTTGTTGGTGTATTTTTTTCCTCAAATGTAATTGTATTTTGGAAGCCAATTTCAGTAGCTATGAAGTTGTTGTTGTGTTCAATTGGTACTTTTGTAGTCTAGAATTGGTAGAATTCATAGGTTAGTTGTATCTTTTGTACCAAGTCAACAATTTTTTGAGCTCAATATGTAATGAAGTAATGTAAGACAAGTTTTTGTGGATGACAAACCTAATGTTATCGTATTTGTGTGTTGTAAATATGGTACTTTGGAGCTCACTTGTTTCCAAAATTCAAGCTTGGTTAACATAGTAGAATAGTTCAATGATCCAAATATTGTGTACACCAATTAAACTGAAATGATATAAAACTTCTAATACAATCCACCTTACACAAAAGACTACCAACTACATAATAGTGTTTCAAATACAAGCATTTCACAACAATTGAACATCCTATAACAAATACAGCTATTGAATAAATAAAATAAGAAATTCTTCAAAGAATCCATGGTTGCTTCTTTGCCTTGGATATACTTTCCAACTTAGGTCTAAATGGTTGTGGTTGCTTTGCTTTGAATGTAGGTTGTGGTTGCTTAGGTTGTTCTTGATTAGGGTAGTTTAAACTCGATTGGCTCATCTGATGAGGTGTAGTTTCTTACACTTAAAAGGTGCTAGCATTTGAGCTTTACCATGTATCAGTTGTTGCACTTTTAGGAACATTTACTTTCTAGACACAAAAAACCACCACAATTAGATAATGAAATTGAATGAAACTAATACGAATATCAAAGTAGATTAGAAATTACCTTGGCAGTCCTAGCTTGCTTATTTTGCCTTTTGTTGTTCACCCATATATCATTCTCCTTAGGAGGCCTACCTGGTTTCTTCTTCTCCTTAGGAACAGTAGGGTTCTTGCACTTCGTTTGGTGTGACCAAGTTGTTGGCAGTTTGAGCATGTCCTCTGTTTCTTCAAAACCTTAGAACCCTTTTCAGCATCCTCCCCTGCTTCTTTCTCTTTTTTTAGAAGGTCTCTCAGGCATGATTTTGAATACAGGAGGTTGTGGTTCAGGAAGCTAACAATTGTCCCACTGTTTGATGTCTGGCGTAGGCTTGATGTATGGGTTGTATGCTTATAAATGGCTCTCTTTTGTGTAATATTCATGAACATAATCCTCTGGTCTCATCCTTTTGTTCACAATACATGCATATGCATGTGGACAAGGTATACCAGTCAAACTCCAATTGAAACAAGTTCATGTGTGGTTATTCAAATCCAGCACATACCTATCATCTACTGAATACACCTGCCAAATATCCATTCTTCTAGGTTGTGCATCACACTTAGATGCAACCTCTCTTACCCAATCCAAAACCCTTCCAACATATGGCATAAATCTGCCCTTATACAGTTGGATCTCATCATACTTTTCAGTGTTTTTCTTTATAACATACCTTCTAATCCACGCAAGGCATGTTATGACAGGTTTGTCTCTTGCTTCCTTAATCACAGCATTAAACGTCTCACATAAGTTGTTGAGGAGAATGTTGGACTAACAGTTGGTGCTAAAAGCATGCCTAGCCCAATGCCTTGCTGGTATTTTGTCTAAATAATTGTATGCCTCCTCATCCAAGCTTCTAATCTTAGCTAGTTCAGCTATGAATCGTCCCTAGTAAGTTTTAAAAAATGATACAACATTAATAACAAATGAAGGATATAGTTCGACAATATCATTTGTATTATCATATAGTATGAAATTAGCTAATAATGATGATACCATAGCATAATCAAACTACATTAGCATCTATATTACCTTGGTTGTTGCTCTACATGCAGACCAAAAGTGTTCCTTGAAGGCTTGGCCACTGAATTTCAGCTTAAGGTTGGCCCAAATATGCCTTGCACATAATCTTATTTCAGCTTTTGGAATAACTCTCTCCATTGCTTCAAGTAGACCCTGTATTCAGTTTAAGTACTACATGTTAGAAAGATATAGTTTCTATTCAAAAATAGCATTAAACGGTGTTAACAAATTGAAAAATACCTTCTACCTGTCTGAATCATTGTCAAACCTTCACCATTGATGAATCCAATGTCTGTGACTAGTAAATCAAGAAACCATTCCCAACTGCTAGCATTCTCAACCTCAACCATTGCCCATGCCACAGGGAATATGTTATTATTCCCATCCTTTGAAACTACAGCTAAATCATCTCAGGAAAGGCCCCTTTCAAATGGCAACCATCTACACATATCATAGGCCTACAACCTATCTTGAAACCTTCCTTCATTGCTTCAAGACAGACATAGAATCTCTGAAAATGTGGTGGTGGACTGTCCACTCCCTCAACAGTCACAACAGTTGTAAATCCAGGGTTATGCTTCAATATAGCATTGGCATAGTCATGTACCCTAGCATATTGTTCACTTGCATCAACATATACAATCAGTTTAGCCCTAGCTCTTGCTAACCAAGCCTTATAATAATTAATGTGCACCCCTAAATCTCTATATAACCTTTTTATAACCTCTTTAGCTTCCAGTTAGGATCTCCCCTCCACTCATCTAGGTACTTGTCAGCCAAGTACTCTAAGGTCACCTTCTTGCTAGAACGATGGAACCCACAAGTGTGATTGCTTTTCATTGTTCTAATCTGAAATATTATCTCCCCCCCATTGTTCTAGCATATATCTTGAACCTACTCTTGTTTTTATCCTCACAGTTACACAATCCTAGCTTGCTTTGTTTCTTATCCCAAGGACCAAGAACACCTGAACCTACAATACACAGTTATCTTATCATTTTCATTGTGTAAATAATAGCAGTCATAGTGATTTACAATAGAGAGGTATTGAATAGCCTTTCTGCAGACATACACATCTTTGAACTGAAGTCCCTCAACTAACTAAATTGGTTTATAAAAATCAGTTTTCACATTAAATAGAGGTGAAGAATCTACCTCATCATCTAAACCCTGCAGGCTGCAAAGCTCATCTGAATTAAGATCATCCTCCTTGATATGTGTGCAATCCTCCTCCTTAGGGTGTTCACCTACCTCAGTAGCTTCCGTCTCTTTAAATTTTCCCCTCTCTTCAATCTCAAACTTGATTGCACTTGGGTGAATATTTTTTTCGTTGTTCTCAATTGATAAAGTCATCTTCATCAATTCCCCCAAAATCCTCTTCATCCAACTTGAAATTCACATCAAGATCTGACAACTCATTCTCATCTGAACAATCAGAATCACAATCATCTAAATGTAATTTTCCATCCCTCTTATTTCCTCTTTTTTCACCTCGCTCTTCTTTTTCTTCTTTCCCTCCTTTATACTCAACACAACTTCCTTTCTCTTTGCTTTTCTAGCAACCTGCTTTCTTCTAGGAAACCCCTTTGAAAGAGGTGAATCAGCACTGCTCCTTGTAACTGGTTTTGAGGGTGTAACAGACTGCAACTTGGAAGGTTGTTGTTGTTGGTTCCCTGATTTAGGAGCAGCAGATGATGATGATGGCTTTGATCAGATTTGTGTGAGTAGGAGGCTGAACAGAAGTGGGTGGTCCCCTTAGGGCTTGATCTGAGTGGGAAAAGTTGGGCCTCTTCTTTTGGATCATATATGATGACATATGGATCACCTTTGGTCCATTTCATTTCATTACTAGGCCTAACACCTTTTTCTTTCTTTATCCTAGGTGGGACAAATGCCAAATTCTTTGACCTGTATTTTGGAGGACTTAGGAGCTTTGGTTTCTCCTCAACTGCATATACAATCACTCCATCATTGATGTCTCTCAACTCCACTAAATGCACAACATCAGCATGACACTCAATGATTTTGGGACTGTAATTTCTTCCCTTTGACTTCATCAAAAGTCACAAACTAAACTTCTGATGAACTTTTCCTAATATCAGTTGCATCCCCTTCAATATCAGTTGCATCCCCTTCCTAGCAATGGCCATTAACCTATCCAAATTAAAATCACCTAGCCATATACCATTGTCCATAAACATTCCCCCACCCACATAAAATGTGATTCCTTTGTCAAACTCAAGCTGCCCTCCAACCCACACATTCACAGATTTTGGAAATTCCCTACAACCACATAATAAAGAATTAGGGTTCAAACAACCACAAACCTGATGCAATAATAAACAATTTACCAGCTAACCAATCCAACACATTCAATATAAAATTAGGGTTCTAATTTTCACATGAAACAAACAATGTATTTAAATAGTTAGAGCAATTAACATAATTAATTGTAAGCAATTGTACAAAAATCGAATCTATTTACCTAGATGATTCATCAAAAGTTGGAGTTTTGTCATGAATGCCCTTCTCCTTTACCATTTTTGGACCCACGGTTACTCCTCTAGTTATTGAGGATTTTCGAAGATTACAGTGAGAGAGAGATATATATATAAGAGAGAGAGGTGAGGAATTTAGGGGGTTAAAATGGTGAAGTCAAACGAATTTGGAGAGGAAGATTACAAGAATTGGGGTAATTGAGGAAGGAGATAGAAGTGTGATTATAGAATATGAAAGGGTAAGAAAGATAATTCATGTTTGGAAGGAAATAATATGGTGGGACCCATTAACAATCCAACTAGGAATCTCCGTCAGAATCTGGTCAATTCCGTCAGTTTTTAGGTCAATTCTGTTAGTTAGTAGTGATTTCAAAAAAAGTAGCAAGTTAGGTATTTATTTAAAATAAAAAATAACCTAGGTAGTTATTTTAAAAAAGAGGTGAAAGCTAGGTATTTATTGTCAATTTTTTCAAAATACATGTACTACTATGCTCAAGTTTAAGTTACGATTCACATTAATTTCGAATGAGTTTGATAACTTTAAAGTAATTTAGGTTCGTCGAAAAAATTGTATTGAAATAACAAGATGTCTCCCGGACATCGCCCGGGTTAGAAACTAGTTTTAATATAAGTTTTTTTTAATAACTTTTGTTGTAGTATTATTAGCCTCCTAATTATAAAATTCATATGGAGGTTGTCTCTAATATATCTAGCTCGTGCTTTGTTTATTGAAATCTTCTAGAATTTCTAAACTATAAAGCATAAGAGTACTTTTATGTTTCGAAATTTCATGAGATATATTTGTTAATTAATAGAAGTACTTTTGTTTAGAATGGTTCTCATATAATCTTACTAGTGTTAAAGCCACGCTATACGTTGGAAAATATTGAAAATTAATTAGTGAAATAGTTAATTATCAAATTACTAAAATACTTGGGATTTTTTTTGTTGTCGGTCCCCTCTTCCCTTATAAATGGCTCGTTTAAATACTATTAAAGAGGAGATAATAATGATGACTTTTAATGTAATTTTGTAAGAGGATTATAATGTCAATAACCATGACAATAATAATATATCCTCAAATATGTGTTCTTCTTCGTAAACTTGGAATACCATCCATTAACACTTTAGATGTGGCCTTGAATGAGATCAAAAGTTGTAAAGAAAATGACATGTCTGGTAATAAGATTTCACTAGTATGATAATGAATAATGAAGGATTTTCCTAACAAATTTCATTTTCCCTCCGCTTTGTCTAAGTTACAACACTTGATCAATAAGATATCAATAATTTGTATGCCTTAAGAATAAATTATATGATTTTTGTTAGATTTTTCTCAATATATATTTTCAAGATATGATTTTTTCCATTATTTTAGCTAAAGATTAGTAAAGAACTGGTCATATCATTACATTTGCAAGCGTGAAAGTCAAAATGCTACAACTAAAGTGAACAAAGGAAGTATCACCTCATTTAACACTCTTTAGAAGCAATCATTCAATTTCATATAAAATCAAAGTTTATATTTTTTTTTTTTTGATTCAAATCGAACTAATTTGAGTCAAGTTTAACATCATGTCGAACTTTTTGGCTTCTATATTATCATCATTGTAATTGGTCAAATTCTAACCTATAACAACAAGGCATTATATTAGTAATATTCCATTATTTGTAACTACAAAATTTATAGGTGTAACAAATCTATATAACAATGATCTTAGTTTAGACTATACTATTGTAAGAAGGTATACTTAACTTTTTAGTATATCTCAAGATAAATGTATTCAATATAACTATTTAGCTATTTAATAAAGTTACTTGCATCATCTAAGCACCCTATATCACAACATATAATTTATGTTTTTAAATAATTCAAATTCATCACGTGTAATCTTCAATTGTAGAAATTTTCGTTTGTAAGCTTTTATCTAAGGTATACCAGTTTCACTTTATTTCTTTGACATAATATGAATTTTCCTACTTCATCTTCCCTTAATATGATATAAAACTCATAAACCTGTTGGTTACACCTTAATCTTTTCTCTTCTAAAATAGGCATGCCGTACATGGATAACACTTCTTATACTTCATTATCTTAATAACTTTACTGATTCAATATTTAAGAAAACGAAATGAATGATAATCAAAATGTATAATAAAGTTCATTAGTCATTTTGACCGACATGATCTTTTTTACACCATCAACGTATTATGATTTTTATTACATGATTTTCCTTTGGAGAGGGTGAGATCTTTGAAGAAGGGGTTTATCTGTATCATCTTGACTTGGTTTCGCTTCCTCTATTTTTTAATACCGAGTCGGGTTCTTCTTTTACCTATATCAAATAGAACATGTCGAGCCAAATCTTCTTCATGTAAAATCTGCTTTATCTAGATCGGGAAAATCGTACGCTTTTATGAAAGCAGGTGTTATGGCTCAAATCCGTAGTCAATCCTATTTACGACTGGAGTAGATAACAATAGAATCCAAATTTCCCCATTATTTTTGTATCCGTAATAGTTCAAAAGGAATAGTCCCAACTCTTCACATGTTTTAATTTGACCGTTGTTTATGATTTGCAGGTAATAAGAAAGAAACACAATGATGTAGGATCTTATTCGATTCGTCTAGATATATATTTTCTAGATGACCAGTTTATATAAATTTACGTCTAGAAAATATATTGATGACCAGTTCCTCAATGATTCTAAGTTCTATGCGTGGGAGGATCCACTTTTGTTCAAGAGGGGGAGGATGTTTTATATCCGAGATGCCTTCCCGATGATGAGATAGAGAGTATGATAGAGAAATGTCATTCATCCCCTTGTGGAGGACATATGGGCGCCGACAAGACCGTTGCCAAGATCTTATAATGTGGATTGTGGTGGCCCACAATGTTCAAGGATGTTTCGGGCTTTGTGAAGGCTTGCGATTGGTGTCAAAGGGTAGATACATCTCAAAAAGGCATGAATTGCCCCTTACCAACATTCTGGAGTTGGAGATCTTTGATGTTTGGGGGGTGGATTTCATGGGACCTTTCCCTTCTTCACTTGGTAACTCCTACATATTGGTGGCGGTTGACTATGTCTCCAAATGGGTGGAAGCAATCGCCTCTCCTACAAATGAAGCCAAGGTAGTTACCAAGCTCTTCAAATCCGTGATATTACCAAGGTTCGGGGTTCCGAGGGCCGTGATTAGTGATATGGGATCCCATTTCGTCAAAACGAGATTCCAAGCACTCCTCTCCAGATATGAAATTGTTTTATTTCTTTTGTAATCCGTGTGATAAGTGGACTTTAGGTTCACTAATTAGGAGACGTTTTAGGTCATTTAGATGCATTTTAGGCCATATAGTTTCCTTTTCTTCCCCTTTTACCTCAATTTTCATATTCTCATGCTTTGCATTTAGTTTTAGTTCATTTTCATTTAGTTAGGTTGCATATAGATCATTACATGTGCATGTGCATCCCCCCTCCCCCTATCTAATCTCTTCTTAAAGTGTTTAAAGCTAGATTTGCAAGGAAGAGGCTCCAAAATAGGGGAGCGGGCACTCCGTCCATGAAGAAATGAAGAAAGGAGGGCAGTGACATGGAGTAACCCATGAGCGCTCCACAGTGTACGGAGCAGGCGCTCCTTTGCTCAAAACTATTCTTTTTGGATCGTCTTTTATATCTTTGCCCTTATGTTTACGGGGTATGTAAACCCATTTTTACAATAATGAATTAACTTAGCTTATTTTCATAATATTATTAGTTTTAACTAGAGAGAGAGTAGAGAGAGAAGTTGAATGTTTAGAGAGAGAAACTAGATCTAAGAGTTGAATATTGATGATTGAAGCTATTTCAATGGAGTTTTGCAATTGATTTTCATCCATTTTTGAGTATTTTTTCTTACTCTTCTCTTTATTTGCTTTAAAACATTCTTTATTTTGATTTAGTATTGATAATTAGTGATTAGTTGTTTATTAGCTTTGTTGAGATGATTTTCACCATTGCTGAATCACCATTGTTGCTTCAAGCTTTTTATTTTACCTTTTTCATGGCTTGAGAGTATATTAGTAGTGAGGAAAGGGGATGACCTTGCTAATCATGAGTTGACCTTGAAAGCCAAGCTTGGGGGTTAGACCTAGGTAAAATTAGGTTGTCTAGTTTAAATTAATTGCTATATTTAATTAATTGATCACCATTTAAACTAGATTTGGGTATCTTAGGTGAAGGATTGAGAAATGAAGTCTAGATTGACCTTAAACAGGTCAATAAGTTGACTTCACCATGAGAATAGGTGTTGACTTCCTAGGACCTCAATCGAATCACTATTAGTTGTGGAAATACTTGGTTGATTAATTTTACGATGAGAATAGGTAAAATTGGTTGATTAAATCCTCCTATTAGCTCGAGAGAGTAATTAGGAAGCATTTGAGTGACTTAGTCCCCTAATTGACCCTAATGAATCCCCTTGCCTTTGCGATTTGGTTAATTAAATGTTAGCTTGTGAATCCCCTATCCCTAGTGTCCTCTTTAAATAGTTTAATTCAAATCACTTAGTCCATTTGCTAGTAATTTAGTTCCTAATTTCTTAGTTGATCCTTAATATCAAAAACTCCCAAAAATAGGCTTAGCTCGCTGAATCTCATTCAAACCTTGATTAATCATTGCTTCCTCGTGGATTCGACCCTTTCTTACCCTATATTAGGCTAAATTAGGTGGTTAATTTCGCACGTGCAACTAGGGATGATTATCGAACGACCCGAGATCGAACTCTACTTAGCTCGGCTCGTGTTCGTTTAAGTTTATTCGAACTCGAGCCAAGCTCAAAACTTAACGAGCCGATCCATTATCGAACCGAGATTTGACTAAACTTGACCGCGCCGTTGTCATTATTCTTAGTTTATTTGTCTACTTTATTATTTATTAATGAATATTTTTTCTTACGAATTTATTTATAAACACTAAAACTATTAGCTTATTATTTTGTAATATCTAGAACAAATATATTTTTTAGATTCATACATAATATAGTATTTCAATATATAAAAGACCAATCAATCTTGTTCACGAGCTCTCCAAGCCGAGCTTAGCATAATTCAACTCGGCTCGTTAAGGTCTCGAGCCGAACTCGAAACTCAAGCCAAGCCACAACGAGCGAGTTTTGACCGTGCTTTGATCGAGCCGAACCCGAACTGTTCGCGAACAGGACATGCTCATTCTCACCCCTACGTGCAACGACCGTGTCACCGTGTTGATGGGTCAGTTTTTAATATTAAATAGAACTTCACTTTCTGATGAATATGTTAGCGACACAATCGACAATATTGCAGCGACAACTCTGGGTTACGGGACGTGGAACTTAGTTGGTATAAAATAAAAACTAGAGTTGAAATCAATTCCAAGAGTGAATCAAACAGTAGGAATGGATACATAATCTATTAGAAAATTGAACCAAATAATTTGAAACTAATATCCATACTACCCTAATATAGACATCCATACCAAACCATTCCGGTTCAGTATACCAAACCATTCCGGTTCAGTTTACCAAATAGGCCCTAAATGTTTCCGCATTAATAGCCCAACATGCTAGCAGTGTAGCTGGTCTATCTTTATCTGGTGATTTTTATTTTTATTTTTTGGTGAAAATTTTATGCTGATGCCTAGTGGAGGTTTGGTTCCACAAGTCGAATATTTGTCCCACTTTTTCTCCAATTGCTTTTATGACTTTGTTTATCTTTTTTGGATTTCTTTGCTGGTAAATGAAGCTCATATACTTTGTGCATGCCTTCTTCTACTAGCTTTCAACATTCTTGCTATCTTTCCTCATTTCTTTCTTTTAATTTTTTTTATATTTTAGATTACAAAAAATTTTAACGAGTATATAGCAGTCTGGGCCTGCACTAATGTACGGGTTTTTAACACATGGATGATAAAAAAATACAATGAATGCTAATACCAATGTCATAATTGATGGAGGATTTAGCGATCTGAGAAAGATGAAAGGAGAACAGTTAGGGGTAAAATGAACTTAAACATTTTACTCTCTTCATAACGGTTTAGTGGCAACAATTGGTTTTGCACGCATTTTAAGGAAGCAATTTAAGTGTGTAAATAAACAAATTAATCAAAATGGTTTTCACACAACCAAAAAATGAGATTAGAGGTTACGAATCTTGAAAATATTTTTGATTAATTTATTCATTTACATCCTCAAATCTTTTCTTTAAAATGCGTACAAAACCAATTATTATCATTAAACCGTTATGGAGAGAGTGGTTAAAAAAACTACATCTATGTCACAGTTATTAATTGTCAACGTTTATATTACTTAAAAGACAGTGTTTTATACACTCTGTTAAGTAAGGTTGCTGAGAGAAGAATCCAACGTTTCAATTGAAAAATGGTGTTGTTATGCTTGTTTTTAGTGTTAAATGGGCTTTTGAGAGTATACAAAGCCTTCAAGTTCGGGTATTTACTTGAAAATACTAATTTTGATAGTGTAGTAGATATTAAGAGACTATAAGTTTTTATTTAATGTCATGTGCAGTTGTGAAAAAGGTAGTGACAATTGTTTGAAAACTCATGAGAGTAGGCGCTAATACAAAAATAGTTTGGGGTCGATTACAAAAGTATTTGCCTGATTTTGTGATCTGGTTTAATGGTGATTAATATACATTCAATTCTGGTATTTTTTAACTGATGCTTTTTGGCAAATAAGTAGATTTTTAGCACAAGGGGAATTAAAAACCCCACCATAAGAACTCAAAGACTAACAAGGAAGCTCCACACTTTTTAGGAAGGGTTTGCGCCCTAAGAAAGCCTGACAATTACATCAAAAAAATTCTCATGCTAGGAGTACACCTAACAGCTATTTTAAAGATCACTCCTCTATACAACTGATTGATAGATTTAGTAGAGCTATTAAAGACTTTATCATTCCTATACAACTAGTGACTATAGACAATTTCAACAAAGGCTACAGAGTACAATTTAGTAACAGCATGATTAAGCTCAGCATCAAATGTCATAACAGGCCTATGCACACCAAGAAGAACCAGAATCTGGCTCCACAGATCAACTAAAGTTGCATACTCAAAAAAGAGGTGACTGTGAGATTCGTTGCAGCTATTACACAGTTTACAGATAGTATCACAAGAAATGTTCCACTTGATAAGCCAATCTGTAGTTGCCAATCTACCATAAATAGCCAACCAAGTGATGAAAATGCTTCTAGGAGAAGCCATGTACTATTGCAAACCAGTTTTCTCCAAGGGACTTTAAGCTGACCTATTAAGAGTTTATACATCTTACTGATCTTAAAACCCTTAGGTTTTTGAAGTCTGCTCTAACCACCCAGCCTCTACATCATCGCCCTACATTGCAAAATTTTCTTAATGTTCCAAGAACAAGTCTGAGGGGTGTGCATAGTATCAATACACCCTCTTTTTACATAATAACTGTCAACCACCTAACCCAAAGCTTGTCTTTCTTAACAGATTTAGCCCATAAGATATTTGTTATAGCAGTCTTATTCTAAAAACAAGTATATCTGATATTCAAACCTCCAGCAGATCTAGGAAGACACAAAGAGTCCCAAGCAACTAGAGATTTAGAGGATTTTTTAGCATCACCTGTCCAAAGAAAAGTTCTACAACAGGTGTTGATTTTCTTTAGAATTTTCTTTGGAAGTACAATAATATGTCACCAATAGGTCTGCATGCTAGCAAGCACAAAATTTCACCAGGTGCAACCTCCCCGCATAGCTTAGGAATTTGGAATTCCAAGTTTTGACTCTATCTAGCATATGCTCTATAAGAGGTCTACACAGAGTGAAGTTAAGCTTCTTGGTTAACAAAGGAGTTCCAAGATATCTGAATGTAAAAGCACCTTGAGGAATACCAATTAGCTCACTTAAACCAATTTTTACTCATCTTTGATACCTCCAAAGTAGATATTTCTTTTCTCCTTATTAGCCTCCAAACCAGAAGGTTTTGAGAAATTCTCAAAAGCTTGAAAACAAAGTTTAATAGAAGGCTCGTCAGCTTTAGCAAACATAAGATGTGTGATCCCAACCCTTTTACATCTGGGATGAAAATAAAATTGAGGGTTTGCAGCCACTGTTTTCATACACCTTGTCAAATACTCCATACCAATATTGCAAACAACGAGGGTGAAAGTGGATCACCTTGTCTAAGCTCTTTCTCAACTTTAAAAGGAGTATAGGGTTTAACATTAATGAGAATGGAATAAGACTCAAAAGTGACATAAGCCATCATCCAGGTAACAAATTTAGTAAGAAAGCCAAGCTCAACTAGCATAACATGAATAAAAAGGCCACTCAATAGAATCATAAGCTTTCTTAAGGTCAATCTTAATAACACACCTAGAGGAGATGTGAGATCTAGTATAACCTTTGATGAGCTTAGTGGACAAAAGCATATTATCTGCAATGTGTCTACCAGGAATATAACCAGTTTGGAACTTACCCACAACCTCAGCAACACAATTTTGAAGCCTATTAGTGAGAATTTTCCATATGATCTTATAGAAGATTATAACAAGCAATAGGCCTAAAGTGGGCAACTATGGAGGGATTAGAAATTTTAGGAACAAGAGTGATAAAGGTAATATTTACCTGAGTAGGCATCTCACAAGTGTAAAAAAAACTATGAAACAGCTTTACACACATCATGCCTGATAATAGACCAAGCGTTTTTGAAAAAGATTGCATGATATCCATCAACTCCTGGAGCTTTAGTATCATTAATTAAGAAGAGAGCATTCTAAATTTTCCCATCTGAGACAGAAGCAGTAAGAGCAGCACAAGACTCAAGAGAAACTTTAGCACCAGATCTAATGATGTCAAGGTCAACAGCAGGTAACACTAAAGCAGCAGAACCCAATAAAGAGGTATAGAAGCTGATGATAGCTTCATGTATCATATCAGGGTGAGTGATGATATCATTCTTATCATCAAATAGAAAACAGGTTATGTTTCTATCCCTTCTTTCCTTCATAACAGAGAAGAAAAACTTTAAGCTTGAATCCCCTAATCTCATCCACTGAATTCTAGCTTTCTATTTGAAAGCTTTTTCCTCAACAGATCACCATTTCTACAAAATAGTACTTGAAGCAAAATCTCTAATGTGAAAAGTAGAATTAGAAGGAGAAGATTGGAGGATAGATTGAACATCTTGCAACTCACTCCTAGAAGATTCAATCCTATTAGAGATCCTAGAGGAATTTTGAGAATGAAGTTTCTTCAAAATGGTTTTAAGCCTTTCTAACTAAAACCAGGTTTGTCGTAGAAGGTTGCGTCTACCTCCACCTTGCCAATGATCTTGAACAACTTTCAAGAAATCTTCATGATCTTCTAGATGATTAAAATTTTTGAATGGTCTAACTCCCCCTGCATCCTCTGAAACACACTCACTAATGAGAGGAGTGTGATCAGAAATGGAGTTATTAAGATAGCAACACTCAATATGCCCATAATTCAGCTTCCAGCAATCATTGCCAAAGCACCTATTAATTCTGTTAGAAACCCTTTGGTCACCCAGGCCCTTGTTTGACCAAGAATAAAAATGACCATAACTCTTAAACTCAGCCAAATGTCGGGTTTTCACAAAGCTATCAAAGTCCTCAATTTCATATAAACTGATGAGAGCACCATTAAGCCTATCATTGATTAAGAGCACAACATTAAAGTCACCTACAATCATCCAAGGGGAATGAATAGTCTGAGCTAAGTAACTCAATTCAGTCCAAAGACTTTTCCTTCCACCAACATTGTGCAAACCATAAGCACAAGAAAGCCAAGTAAAAAAAATTGCCTTGGTTATACTCCTCTAAGTGTAAAACATGTTCAGATTTTCTAACAAGCTTTACATCCATAGTGAGATGTTTCTAGCCAAGCCAAATCATCTCTCTAGTAGAATAATCATAATTGCATTCCCATTTCCAATTTGAACCAAACTTCTTCATAATTTTCTTATTATGACTCTTAACTCAAGCTTCTAAAAGAGCAACTAGACATTATGAGTCTTTAAAAAAGCTCTTACCTCATTGATTTTAGCAGGGTCATTAAGTCCCCTAATATTCCATGAGCAGAACTTATTCATGAGGTATAGATCAGGACCATCACCAGTATCCTCATCATCATTCTCACAAGAGGGTGTAAGTTAACAATAGGTGTTCTGCATAGGAGTTGGGAACATTGTTATCTTACCCTTATGGCCTTATCTCTAGCTTTCTTAGTAACAAACTTCCATCTTTCAGCCTGAGAAGAACTTGCTCTAGAAGATTCAGCAGCCTGAGTAATCATTTGAGGTGCAGGCTTATTATTTTGGGAGTTTTCGCTTTTTTGAGTTTGAGTTCCATTTTCAATTATGCTTAAAGAGGGAGTGAATAAGAATTGAGTATTCGGTATTTGGAGGAGTCTTATCAAGAGATACTCCTCATTTATTACATAATAACATTAGAATAGTTTAGATTAGATTGGTTTGGGTGAAAACTGATGGAGGCTTATTTTGAAATGATTTGCTTGCTTTGTGCATAAACAAAATGATTATATTTTTATTTAGCCTAAGAAAATATTATTGAGATATTATATTGCTAAACTTTTTAGCTTTTCAAACGATAATTTTGGGATGTATTCCCTATATAACCTTGTGTTTCTAGAATGTTTGTCTTACTAAATTGACCTTTGCTTATGAATCTTGATTAATGTAGTAGATTTTAGAAACATATAATTAATCTAATTCTCATCACTTTCGGAAGTTTCTTATTGTTCTTGGATTTTTAAAAATATTTTGGAAAAATACTAATATTAATAGTATAGTAGATAGTATTATTCTGTACGGCATTTCTATTTACATTTATGCGTGAAATTGTGAAAGAAGTAGTGAGAATTATTTAAAAACTCATGAGAATAGGCGCTGATTAGCAAATAGGTTAGGGTTGATTATAGAAGTTTTTGTCTGATTTTGTGATCTAGTTTAATGGTGATTTATAGAGATTTGAATTTGGTATTTCTTTGGACTGCTTTTCTATTTTGTGAGTTTTCACTGAATTAATTTTTTATACTTCCTCCGTTTCTAAATAAGTGACACATTTACATAGTATCTACTATTCACAGTTTAGACTTCAATTAGTTTTGGTGATTTACATTTTAGGAAAAACATAGTCATGCGGGATCTTGTTAGATTCGTCTCAATGTGACTTTTTTTAATATCAACTTTTTATAATTTTTACTTATTGATAAAAATTGACAAGAACAGGCCAAACTATTGACCATCTTCTATAAACAGTCCAAACTATTGATTTCCAAGAACAGTCCAAACTATGACACCCATCTTTCATAAACAGTCCCAGTTACCTGGTAACCTGTTGTAGCAGGTAAACTAGAGGTCACGTGACTAGCACGTGACCTTTTTAATGAATTTTTTTTCCTTTTTTTCTTCCTATTTTGGTTCACCACCCACCTCCACCCTGTCTTCTTCTTCCTTCCCCGTCCTCCACCCTCTATTCTTCTTCCTTCTTTGTTCCAGCCACCACACACCCCCAATTTTCCCTTCTTTTTTCCTTCTTTATCCTCCCTGCTTGTTCCTCCTCCTCGTTCACCCATCCTCCACCCTCTCTTCTTCTTCCTCGTTCTTCATCTTCGTTCTTCCTCCTCCATACCTAAGTTGTCGATCTTTGGTGGTTGAGGTCCAGCAGCCTCCATTTTTGTCAAAATGCGGTTCGTGGTGGTGGGTTTGTGTTAATAGTGGTGGTGGTTGAGGGCAATTTGGTGGTTTTGGGTTGTGGGTTGGGGTGGTTGGTTATTGTGGAGGGTTTTTTGGGTGGTTTTAGGGTTGTGGTTAGGGTTATTTCAAGGTTTGTGGAGGTGGTTGGGTGGTTGGGGTAGCTGGGTGGCTCTAGGGTTTGTGGTGGCTGGTGGTTGGCGGTTTTGGGGATGGATGGAGTGGCTGGTGATTGGTGGTTTTGGGGAGGATGGAGTGGCTAGTGGTTGGCGGTTGTGGGTTGGAGTGGCTGGTTGTTGTTTCGAGGTGGGTGAAGGTGGGTGTGGTGGTTGTGGTGGCTGGTGTCAGTTGTTGGAGGTTGTGGTTGGGTGGGTGGGGGTGAAGAAAAAAACACTCCATTTTTTGCTGGTGTTAATGGAGTTTAGAGGGGAAACTGGGTGGGAAAGGGGCTGGCAGGGAGGGGGTGGGGTGGGGTGGGGGGAAGGTTTTGTTTTTATTTATGGTGGTGTTAATGGAGTTTGTGGTGGTGTGGGTGTGGGAAGGGGGCTGGCAGGTGGTGGAGTGGGCTTTTTTTTAAAGTTAAATCAGGTTATTATAATAATAAAAAAAGAAATTTTTTTACCTGCTACAACAGGTTACCAGGTAGTTGGGACTGTTTATGGAAGATGGGTGTCATAGTTTGGACTGTTCTTGGATTATCAATAGTCTGGACTATTTATAGAAGATCGTCAATAGTTTGGCATGTTCTTGTCAATTTTTCCTTATAGATATTAATGATTAAAATAATGCATTGACTAACGTGAAAACAAGAAGTGTGTCACTTATTTAGAAACAGAGGAAGTATATAGTTTAAGTATCAATTTGAATTATAATTAAAAGGCGAGTGAATAAGACTTGAATATTGAGTATTAGGAGAGTCTTATAAACAGATAATCCTAAATTATTACATAACACTAGAATAGATAAAATTCAATTAGTTTAAGCAGAAATTAATGGATTTATTTTTAATGACTTTCTTGCTTCATGGAGAAACGAAATTATTATATTTTTATTCTTCTCTAAAACAACATTATAGAGATATTATATTGCTAAATGTTTCACCTTTTTAAACGTTTATTTTGGATGTATTCCCTAATTCACAGCTAATTTAACCTTGTGTTTTCAGAAATATACTCCCTCCGCTTCTTTTTGTTTGTCCTATCTACTTTTCGTTTTTGTCAATTTCTTTTTATTTTTCTTATTTTTTCATATTTCCCTATATGAAAAAATTATATTATCCAACTACTCCTATTTTTATTCTGAGAGTTGTCCAAAAATATAAATGTAAAGAGTAATATGTGACAGAGATAGGAACACGAGAAATGCAAAGAACAAATAGGAGCAAATGGAGTACACAATCAATTTAGAATTAGAAATTTTATTTTAAATAAGCCAACCTATATCTCTTCTTCTAATACACACTAGCCTTGTATGCACGCGATGCGTGCCATAAATTTTTGAAACGATCAAAGTTTTTTGTCTCAAACAAAAATTATGAATTAGTTCGTAATTTATAATTTTCTTTGCACCTTCAATTCAGAAGTAAAATGACTACCATCTTCTATCATTTTTTTCTATCTTTCCAAGCAAGTCTATAATTTAGCAAAAAAGGGTAAGATTGTAATTTCATGTGCACACGAAGTCCTCTCATTCCCTTATATTATAGAGATAACAGGGATTTCCCTTTTACTTGTCATATCTTTTTGCCTTAGTTTTCATTATGAAAAAATGTCTTCTTTCCATCCATATATACACGATGCATGCGAAAGAGGACAAAGTAAGGATTTTGAGGAAATTGTGTTGTACTTTCTCCGGTGAGTGTATATATTTTTTATTATTTTTTAACAAATAATCGTTAAGTTTTAGTTATTATATTTTTTTTCGAGGGTTGTAATTATAATGCCAAAAGACTTTAAAGAGTGAAACAAAAAAAATATAATAGAAAATAAGTAATAAATTTTATAGAATAGATTAACGATAATGATCTAAAATTTAAACATCAAAGAAGACAAAAAATTCTACCAAAAGATCAATAGAAGATGTCATTTAGAATGAGAATGAGAGAGGGAGTAGGAGAGTGAAATGAAAAAATTATAAAAAGAAACGTTTAATGCTTTATCGCCCAAAAGAAATTAGTTTGAAATTAATGGCTATGATTGCAAATATTTAAAAAAACTTAACTAATCCCTCAAAAAAAAAACTTAACTAAGCTAATTAATTATAGGAATTTTAATTTTCTTTATTTAATTTAATTAATTTTATCTTTTCTTATTTTTGGTGTCCACCCTCACCTCTTCTTTATATAATAGAGATATGTGTAATTTCATAATAAATCAACCTTGTATGCAATTCCAGCTCCACCACCCCTCCCTCATCACCCCACCCTTGTTAGTTGCCCTCAAACCCACTAACCAAGACACCACCACCGTATCGGAATCGTCATTTTCTCTCTCCAAATAAATCTCCATCTCACACCCCCACAACAATTACCACTAGCTTTCTTCTCTCTCGCGCGAAAATGATCACCATCAGCCTAAAACCGCGCCTCCTTCCTCACCTTCTCTCTTTATCCCCATCTTAGCGAAATCGACCACTAGATCCATAGGTGGTTGAGGGTGGTTGAGGCGTTGGTTTTCGTAGCAAGGTGCACATGTTGCTTCCAAGAACAACGAATAGAGTTGATTGTCATCCATTTAAGGGTTACAAGGGACAATCTCAAATGATTCAAAAATTTTAAAATCATGGCAAAAGTAAAGGAGCTGTTAAAAGGAGTGGACATCATTGGAACAGGGGTGGTGGAAGATGTTGTTGCCGTAGATGGGTTTGACAACCTTCTTTTGATAATGGGTGGATTGAAGGAACATGTCCTTGACAATTTCCGTAATTACTAAATATAAATAGGAATATAGTTATAGAGATTATAAGTTAATTATTTTAGTAATCGTATTTATTTGCTAGAGAATAAATATCGATTGGTAGGCCAATATGATTGGGCCAATAACTAGAATAATTAATCTTATGAGGTCACACTTTGTAACACTGATTAAAAGAGAATTAAAAGCCCAAGTTGGGGCCTATAAATAGTAGGATTAGAGGTTTCTCAAGTTAACCTAATCCAAGGAGAATTAGGGTTTCCTACTTCAAGATGAATTAGGAGTGGTTATTCTTTCCTATATATCTTATCTCTATACTATAACGGAAGAGAGTGGTTGGACACCAAAAATAAGAAAAGAAAAATAAATCTTACCAAAGATTAAAGAATACTATAAGGGAAGAGAGTGGGTGGACACCAAAAATAAGAAAAGAAAAAATAAAATAAAATAAATCAAGGAAGTTCTCAAATCCAATAATTAAGGAATTGATCAAATTTTTAGCAAAAATGTTTAAAACTTCAAACTAAAATATCTGAAAATCTACAAAGTAAAAAAAAAATTTAATATCAATGTTTATTTTTTCTGGAGATCAATGAACAGATCTCTACTTTGCTATATTTTTATATACTTTTGAATTTTTTTTGTTTTCAAATACATGATTAATTGATTGCTCATGAATGGGGTGCATTTAATCAAATTTATCATGAACATGAAAAAGTATTAGAATGAATGAGAAAGTGGTAGAGAGAGGGGGGTGTTGTAGTATGTTTACTCATGAGTGATGATGCTATAAATGACATCTTCCATTAATCTTTGATAAGGTTTTTTTTTTTTTTTGTTTTTAAATCACTATTGCTAATCTGTTCTTTAATATTTATTACTCTTTTAATTTTATACATTTATATTATTTCACTATTTAAACTCTTTTGAAGTTACAATTACATCTTCAAAAAAAAATAACTAAGGGCCTGTTCACCCCAACTTATTTTCAGTTCAGATCCAATCAGTTGGTTTCAATTCAGTTCAATTCAGTGTAGTTCAGTTCACCTCCAATCTATATTTAACCATTTTGTTAAATAGTATTATTAATGTTGGTCTAATTTATTTTACTAGTTACTCTTATTATTATTATTTCTATATATTATTTTATTTATTATATCTTTACTCATTATTATTATTAGGGCGGAGCATGTTTTAGGTTGGTGGGGTTTGCTGTTTAACCATATTTTATCTCAATACAAGGCCTCTAATTTGCAATTGTTGTTTATTTTACCTACTATAGATATTTACTGATATAGCATACACATAAACTACAACAAACTAGAAGATATTGAAAAAATTATAAAGTTGTTAATAATATTAATATCTAAGGTACAAAATCATCGTTACTTTAAATAATAAAGAGACTATGACATTTTGTGGTACAGATAGGTTTATAAAATTTGTGGATCAACTCAGAACCGCAAACCGTGATTTGGTCAAAAGCACAAATACACCCACGTTTTTAGCCCATAAACCAATCAAATCACGTCAAAACAGTTTATGTTGTAATTTTGTGCAGTCCGACCCCATTATTATTTTTAATACTAATTATTATTATATGACTAAATCTAATTATTAAAATAGCAATATTAATCATCATCAAATACTAATATATTAATATAAATAATATAATTTAATTATTATTAAATATTATTATTAATAATTTATCATTATTAATATTATTAATATATTTATAGCTATCATTTAATAATATCCAAAGTATTGTTATCATTATTCATTAATTATTAATTATTATTACTTATCGTTATTGTTATTTAATATTCATATTATTATTGTTTAAAAATATTATTTATATATTTATTACATTCAATTTAACTTAATTTAATTTAATTTAATTTGAATTCAATTTAATTTAATTTAATTCAATTTAATTTAATTTAATTCAATTCAGTGTAGTTCAGTTCTACTCAGTTCAACTCTAATCAACTCAGTTAAGTACGGTTCAGTTCAGCTAGATTTAGGTGAAGAGAAAGTGCCCTAAAACTTAACGATTATTTTTAAATGTATGAAAAATATGTATACATTAATCTCTCCCAAATCCTTACATATTACTCTTTTGTACTAGGCACGCATCGCGTGCATATAAGGATAATATGGATATATGGGAGAAGGAATGAGAGAGAAGAAAAAGTTAAGAGTAACTTTTACTCCCTCCGTTCCATATTACTTAATATACTTCTCATATTTGTACGTCCCATATTACTTGATACACTTCTAAAAATGGCATGGTCCTACTTTTGCATTCTCTCTCTTTTTGCTTTTTATTTTACTTTTTCAACACTCACATGGCCCACATTTGTCACATATTGTACTTTATAGACTTAAATAATAACAACTAATTACTCAAAAATAAACAAGTCAAATAACATTTCTAAAACTCTGTGCCGGTCAAACTGTATCAAGTAATGGGACGGAGGGAGTACTATACAATTGAGAGAAAAGAATCCCTCGTCTATACTAGAGTTTTGGCACCACATCCCTTAAAAGTAAGAGAGAGAAATTGCTCATCCTCTTCCATTCTAGCAGACATGGGAGTTTAATCAGTGTTCGTGGACCAAGTAGAGGGACTACAATTGAAGTCCTACATCTCTAAAGGTGTTCAGATCGTTGATTATACTTTGAAATATTCATACCCTTCATACCTAATCAAGTCGTAAATAAAAGGTTGTTTCTTCTCTACTCAATCTATCGATTCATATATTGTTATGCATACGATTTTGTAATAGATGTTAGAAAATTGTTTCCTGAAATTCCGTTATTCGCATCTATGAGTTCCTACAGTCGTATTAGTTTTAGCCTCTTGCATGATTTATATGATCATGGGTTTTGTTGAAACTTCATATTATTAATTCAATTAAGAGAGGAATTTTAATATTTGCTAATTTGCAAGATTACTATGTTGATATTAATAAATTGGAAAGCATAACTTATGAATTTTATGTTAAAATTGCTCAAAAATAAGTTATTTTTTTTGTTAATTTTTCGAAAAAATAAAATCGAAAAGGTTTGGTTTTTGTTCGACATTAGGTATGGTTGAAATTTTGCTTTCGAAATTCAACAACTCAATCTGTTTGGTTTGTGAAATTATATTAGGGCTTTGTTTTGCTTTGATTTGAATTGCAAATTGATACTTTTAGTCGTGATTTTCGTTTCGAAATCAAATAGTTTGATTCAAAAAAATCAAGAACCCTAATTTCCCCCAAATTCGTTTATGGGTTAGATGTCTGCAATTGAGTTGTAATTTGTCAATTAATTGTGTTTAATATGTAAGTGTAAATCACAAAGACAAAACCAAAATTAGTTATTTTGAACCGAAAATCAATCGGTTTTTGGTTTTAAAACAATCTAGAATTTTCGAAAGAATTTTCGAAAATCTGGGCTACTACTCCCATTTTCCGGCGAGCATGGCGGCGCAAACCAGTTTCACTGTTTATATTTATATTTGATTGCTCTTGTGTTTAAATTTATTTAAATGCTCGCTTAAGTTTATGTGTGGCTATGTATGCAATGTGTTCACTTTTAAATTAACCAACATAATAAACGTAAGTCACCAAAGGTAATAATGAGTAATTGCTTTTCCAAACAACACCTATAAAGCCTTAGAATATGAGTAATAGGTTCTGCCAAAGCAGGGTGTTGCTCTCTATTCCTAGGATAATAGGGTAGGTTTCCGAAACTTACATGTTAATGTTTGGTTTAACTCAACAAAACTATCAAAAAAATTTTGGGTTTTGAAGCTAACATATTGGTTAAACAAAGAGTTGTTAACCTATCTACCAAGAATTATAAATTGTTATAATTAGTAAAAAGTGGTTTACTTACCTCAATCACTATTTATTTAAGGCAGGGCCAGAGTCCATTTAATTATAGTGGGAAGAGATCTTGTTTATTTTTTTATTCAATATGAGGTTTTATATTTTTTGAATAAAGTATTAATAGTTGTTTAAAAAATTTTAAATAACTATCGTTGATAAACATATTGATTGAATGCTTGTTTGCTATTTTTGTAGTCGTGTCTAATATTAACAACAACCCTGGTTATAATTTGCGTGATATTCTTCAAAAAGAAAAACTCAAGCAAGAGAATTTCCTAGACTGAGAGAGGAACCTGAGAATAGTTCTCAGAAATGAAAGGAGAAAAAATATTCTTGAAACTCCTAATTTGAACTTCCAGAGGATGCTCGCCAAGGTGATAGGACAGCTAGGCAAACACTCGTAGACAAATATGTGTCTGTCACATGTTTGATGCTTACATGTTTGGAACCTGGCTTTCAAAAACATTTTGATGGAATGGACGTCTATATAATAATCCAACAGTTGCGAACCGTGTTACGGAAACATGCTAGGTTGGAAAGGTTCGAAGTGAACTGCAAGCTTCTTGAGTGTAAATTGGAGAAAGGGAAATCAGTTGGTCCCCATGTGTTCAATATGATTGGTCATTTTGAACACATGATCAAGCCGGGATTTTCCTATCCCCAAGAGATAGCAATTGATATGATCATCAATTCACTCACTGATGCATATAAGAACTTTCGTGTGAACTTCTATATGCAATGAGGGGAAGTGACCATGCAAGAGTTGCATGGTATGCTGATTCAGGCTGAAAGGAGCTTGCCTACTTAGCCTATAAAAAAGAGCATAAGGATGTTCAAATGGTGGAAAAGCGCAAGGGGCTCAAGAAACACGGAGTTCCTGCTACGAAGGGTAAGGGAAAAGGCAAGCAAGTTGTTGAATCCAACACTTCTGAGGAGCCAAAGGCAACACCTAAAGCAAAAGTGGCAGCAAAACATGAGTGCCACTATTGTCACAAGGTGGGCCATAGGAAGAGGAACTGCTCTAAGTATCTGGAGAACAAGAAGACTAGTGCTTCTTCTTCTTCAGGTATCTATGTTATAGAGATAACTTAAACTACTTTTACATTATTGGTATTTTGATACTAGATGTGGTTCTCACATTATCTGTTATGTGCAGGAACCAAAAAGAAGTAGGAGACATGCTTAATGAAGAGGTAGAATTGCAAGTTGACAATGGATCTCGAGTTGCCACCTTGGCAGTGGGAGTCTTCAGCATACCTTTACATTGTGGATTACTCTGAACACTATTTCAGTTTCTGTTTTAGATTCTGAGGATTTTCATTCACAATAAAGAAAAATTGTTTTTCTGCTTATTTAAATGATATGTTCTGTGTCTCTGCTAAGTTATCAAATGATTTTTATGTTCTAGAATCACACATCTATAACATAGACAGCAAGAAAGATAAGTCAAATGAAGTAAACTCAACACACCTATGACTTTGTCGATTAGGACATATAAGTACAAAACGAATTAAGAATGAAGTTCTCAAATCATTTGATTTTGAAGCATTTGATGTTTGTGAGTTTTTGCTTAATGGAATAAACGACAAAGTATACTTTCACTGGTTTGAGTGAAAGGGCCAATGACCTCTTCGCCCTCATACATACTGATGTGTGTGGACCTATGAGTACATTGGCTAGGGAAGGGTATAATTACTACTTCGTCTTAACTTATGATGTAAACAGATATGGATATGTTTTCCTCATATGCCATAAGTCGGACTTATGAATCTTGCTGATCTCTTCGTCTCCCTCAAGGGATTTTCCCCTAAAAACGAGTGTATTTACACTCAACACGGCTCCATCCAAATCAATAGATTCATGAGATATGTTCAGGAATCGTTCCTAAGATGTCTTTTCTAAGGGGCGTTATTTCTACAACCATAGCTAAAGCAAAGTGTTTGTTGCTTGCTATGGTGTCTTCCTATAAAAAAAAGAGTTTGTTTCCAAGAAGACAAGTGAGAGAAACAGACATCTCAAATAAATTTGAGATGAGCAACATATAGTTGAGGTTTAAAACGTCCTCTTCGGTTGTTCCCTAATGTAGATCTAGTAGGATCACCATTCCACCAATAAAATTATTGATTACCTTTGATGGAATGTTCTAAAATGACGATTTTAGAGAGTGGTGAAATTACTAGATACAAAGTTGCTTTGGAGAAAATGATAGTGAGGAGGGAGGAGGGAGGAGAGAGAATTTTACCGGCTACTACCTACTGTTGCAGGTTAAAAAAATTCACCTGTTAAAATTCAAGTGATAGAAGGTTGACTTATCTTGTAATTACGCATAGGTTGACTTAATAGTAGAAGACGAGATACATGATAGCTTATTTAAAATAATTTTTCTTTTAGAATTTTTTATGTTTAGAAATATAAAGGCTATGCATTAATCATGTTTTTTTAAAATTCGTAAATAATAAATTGAATATTTCACATGTATCTAAAAGCTACCAAGCAAAGTTTGGTTCATTATTTAACCATTTTGTTTAATATTATTATTATTGTTGGTCTAATTACTTATTATTGTTGTTATTATGATTATTATTATTATATATTATTTTTTTATTATATCTTTATTCATTATTATTACAACTATTATTATGGTTTGCTTGGTGTGCGGTTTAACCATATTTTATCTCAATAGGAGTATTCTACTTTGCAATTGTTGTTTCAATTTACTGACTAAATATTCACTATTACATCATACAAAATTACAAATTAGCTACATAAGCTAGAATATATTAAAAGATAATTTACTAATAATATTGGAGTACTATTTAAGGTACACATCGTCGTTACGTTGAAAATTAAAGATAATTTGGCGGTTTTTTGTGAGGTTTGGTTTATAAATATTATAGACCAACCTACCACAAATCGTGGTTTGGTTAGAAGCACAAGCCAACCCATGTTTTAAGCTAATTGTTATTATAATTGCTAACAATAATTATTATAATAATAATTTACTTCTTAGACATTATTGTTATTATACAATCATCATCAAGTATTAATATATTAATACTACTTACAATGGTAATTACTCATTAGTAATTAATTATTATTATCAATAATTATTATTTTAAAAAATATTTTATCATTATTACCGTTTATTTATTTATTTATAACTAACATTTAATAACATCGAAAATCATATTATCATTATTCATTAATTGTTATTCTAAATTATATATTAATTATTAATTATTATTACTTATAATTATAATTATTATATAATATTCATAATTATTATTGTTTGATTATTATATATATATTTATTACAATTCAATTCAGTTTAATTTGGCTCCAATAAATTATGTTCAACTCAGTTCAGTTTAGCTCCAATAAGGCCCTGTTCAGTTCAACTTATTTTTACTGAACTGAACTTATTTTTACTGAACTGAACTTATTTTTGCTGAACTGAACTTATTTTTACTGAACTGAATTTATTTTTACTGAACTGAACTTATTTTTGCTGAACTGAACTTATTTTTACTGATTCATGTTGTTTTTTCTTCTTTGCTCTACTGATTTTTACTGAACTGAACTTAATTTTACTGAACTGAACTTATTTTTACTGAACTGAACTTATTTTTGCTGAACTGAACTTATTTTTACTGAACTGAACTTATTTTTACTGAATATTATTATTTTAAGGTGAACTGAACAGGGCCTAAGTTTAGTTTAGTTCAGTTCAGCTAGGATTAGAAGAAGAGAATATACCCTAACTTAAGCTTATATTCTTCTAACAAATCGATCTCATTTTGCAATAACCCAACACTATTTACAAACATCTCGTAGCAAGTTAATTGTCCCTTCGTTTCTCCTCCTTTTGTTTCCCTTCAAATCTCAAACTATACCAGACAATTTATAATAAAAAAAACCCCAACAAATCTATTAAATCAATCAAACTAGTCTCTACATGAATTAAACTAGTTACTAAATGCAATAAAAATGTAGTTATTGAACGAGTTAAGCTGATCACTGAATGAATTAAGCTGCTCAGTGCTCACAAAATGGATTAAACTGGTCACTATATTTAAAAAGGTGTTTCGCATGCTTGTTACTATTGAGTTTGGATTGTTCTCCAAATTTAAATTAAAATTAGGTGATCTCTAAAAAGGCCAACTCATCGTTCCCTCTACTTTCATTATATGACTAGCTCGCTTATCCGGTCCAAATGGACCCATGTAGGTTCCTCTCTGATGGGACAAATTCTTTGTTCTAAAAACTATTTGTTTTACATCTACATATCGATGGAGAAATGAATCAATTTTCTCCCCGGTTGTTGGCCTTGTTGCTGCTAAGAATTTTGGTAATTATTTGGGTTTGATTTCAGTGCTCCTTGCATGCATTGTCAATTTGTCAGTATTTGGAAGTGACATCATAATTCTATTGTTAGGTAATCCAATAACTGACATAGTATTATATACCTAAAAAGTTGCAAAAAAAAACTCTTATCTAAAACAATACAATACCAAATTGACGAGAAATAGTCAAAATCTCATCCTAATATCACGGAACCATAACAAAACCAACCTAAACACAAACTCAATTACAGAAAAAACCCAGATAGATTGGTAGAGAAAGAGAGACATTACATAAGCCAACTTATTTTACATGCAATTTACATGACATTTATTGTTATGTCTATTTAAGTATTAACCTTTGCTAACATCATAGACTTTAAATAATCTTCCACATACAAACAAAAAAAAACAAGAATGAGTAGGGTATGTTCATCTCCTGATTTATTGCCTATGTCAACCATGAATCATGAAGATTTAAGCTTAGAAGGTATATATTCCTTTTTTTCTACTTTTTTTATATTACATTTTGAAAACGTTTCAATATAATAATGCTTGAACACGATTTTAGGAATCAAAATAATAAGAGATGAAATTTTTTTATTATTTTCTGAGATAAATTTAAAAGTATCATATTATGGTTTTATGCATATACTATGTACATTTATCAGAAAATTTTAGCATTGCTAGCTATTTACTATAGTTTTCTTTTTTGTTACATGAATTTATAGGAGTTTCAACGAATGTAAAGCTGCTATTAAAGCTGATTCAAGATCATCAAGAGGCAGCTCACAAAGGAAACATGGATGAGCGAAAAGCACAAAGATTTGCAGGGATAATGACCATTTTAGAAGACGTTAAAACAAGGCTACAAAAATCCCAAACTAGTGCCAAGAAAGGCAAGGCTGAACTCCGACGTTGCAACACCGATCTAAGAATCAATCATCCTCCTAAAGATGGCTCCCCACACAAAAACAATGAAACGTTAATGTTAGACGAAAAGGAAAGGCTACGCAGAGATCTAAATACGAGCTATGCAGCACAGAAACGACTAGGAGTCATGTGTGCGAGTTTAGGGAGGGAGAAAGACATTATCGCGAGAGAGCTAACTCGGAAAGTACAAGAATTAAATGATTTGGAAGAGCATGTTAATGATCTTAGGGCACAAAATGAAAGATTATCTGCTAAAATACAAGCTTGTGTAGCCGAGCATAAAGAGATTAAAAAGAGCACGAAAGGATCAGAAAATCATCACATTAATTATGCAGTATCTCAACAAAGGAATAAGGAGCTTTCAGAACAGCTTCTTAAGTCTTTAGAAGGTTATAAGTTGATGAAGAGGAAACATAAAGACATCAAAGATGAAAGAGATGGAATGCAAGCTGCAATTCAAGAATTAGGAGAAGAGATTAAAGGTAGTCTTCATCTTGTTTATAGCCTCAAGGAACGTGTCACTGCTTCTAATTTAGAGGATATCGAAAATAACATCACTTCATTGGAGCATATGTTTAAAAGACTTGAAGTGAAGACTTCGAGTTTGAGGCAGGATGGCAAGCAAAATGCTTAGAGATTTTGCAATGGAAATCGCTACACTCTGGTTTGCATAGTTTGGACTTTGGATGTTACATGTTGTGTTGATTAAGGAAGAAAAGGGTTTTATTTGTCTTCTTTTCTTTCAAGGGGTTGATATGTATGATACGAAATCAAATTTGATAACGCAGTATTTTAATTTAATGTATATATGACAAAAGGCTTTATGCCAAGCTGTTATCTAGCTTCTGAGTTCTGAACCAAATTTTTGTGAGTTTCAAAAGTATTAGCTTCTGTTTTCTAGATTATATTCTCCATTACAATGGTTGGGGTTTTCTTCAGGGTTAGGACTTAGGAATTATGACCTCCTTATCTCCCACATGTTACACGAGGTCTATCATTTGTAGCCTGTTGATTTCGAAGTCAAAATACAAAAACTTAGTCATTAGATACAAAGTATGAAACAGAACCAAGGATTAAATACAATTATCCAGATTCACAAGCAATGAATTGGATCAAAATTCAGCATGTTTCGAGCTTTAACTTTAAGCAAACTTTACAGATGTTGCTACTTACATAACTATGGCAGATTGACTAAAAATCCTGATGGTTTGATGTTCTGGAAGTTAAAGTTATTAAGCTGTGAAAATGAAGCAACCATGTCATTCACAGATCTTGTAGTTTGTGTCCAGCTATACAGTTGAGAACCCATGAGTTGTTTGCCCACTTTGCTCCACTTGAAACCGCAAGAGCTTCTGCATCAGATCGCCTGCCCTCTAGAATCATATCTTTCTTGCGGATATCAGAGTTACCAGGCAACTCAATGCTGTAGACTATAACAGTTAATGGTGTCGATGCAGTGGGCGCACTGAGACTCTCAGTTTCTGTAATGGGCTTCCTGTGTAGGACAGTTCCTCCAGCAGCAGTAACAAGCTCTTGTAAATATCCCTTGTATGACGGTTCAAAATCCACCGTAAAATAAAAATAAAACCCCGCAAAGAGCTTCGGTTGCTGCAATTTCAAGCATTGTGGATGAATAATTAGGTAGAAATATATAAACACACAATTCATATAATTGCATATATGCACAAAAAAGTTTCCAGATGTAAAATAGTTTAGAACAGTAAAAGCAACTTAAGAGGAGTGTCTTAGCAAATACTTCTCTTAAGTATATAAGATTTTAAAAAGGCTTTCAGAATAAGGATATTACTCCTTCAATCCAAATTTAGTTGTTGCTACAAACGCTATTTTGGATGTCTCAATTTAGTTGAAACATATTCTTTGGTTAACTTTTTCTCAAAAATTAGGGCCCATAACAACCCCTTGACTCATTTCTCGACATTTTTTGTTTCCCTACAATTTGTGCCAAAAGCATTTGTGGCAACAAGATTTGAGCATAATGAAGGAACATTTTTGGGTTAAACATGGCATGTGCGCCTGTGCATAAAGATTATGTTAAGTGAATGAGAAACCAGCTCCAGAAAAGTAGAGGGATGTGTATTTCCTCGTACGCTGGCAAGTTAACAACTTGTTATTATATATCACTGTTTCAAATTCTGTGAAGACAGTATTTGTTCCAACTTCAATCAGGACTTGGCGTTCAATGAATCATGTTCAACTGAGAAAGACAACAATACAAACAACCACAGTATATGCTTCATGGAGCAACTGCTTGTATCGATTTGAAGCAAGCGGTGTGCAATAAAGTAAGTCGCCATAAAACATGCATCATTATTGGATGATGATGATCACATACAAACATAACATAATTAAGGTTAAAAATATAATTTCTGATTAAACTTACCTCATTTAGAAGTCTTAATCTCCCTAAACGAGGACCATTTCGGATTCCATGGATGTCACAGGTGATTTCATAAGGAGTCTCCTCGACTAGTTTTGTGGCCTCCATGCAAGCTTGGACCCCTATAGTGGAAGATAAAATTGAAATTATGTAAAGCAAAGGTGAGCTCAGCTATCAAAAAACTTTACGTAGATATTATTGATGCTTGACTAGCAACTTGCTAAGAAGCAATGGCACTGACATTTGATGCTTAATATCCATCTTCCTTCTAGAATTCCCATCAGTACTTTTAGTGTTCTTTTGAATGCTCCATTCTCATTCGTTGATGCAATAACATGGGTCACACTTTGATTCCAGTTTCCCAGTACTACAGCTCCAGATGACTTTGCTAACTTAGAAACAGCTTCCTGCAGGACCCATTTTCACGTTAAGTGGAAACAAAAAGAATTTGTAGCCATGTTCACATACTTAGCTGTGACAATAATTATTACTTTACCTTCTCTGCAGTTGCAAGAGCCGAACAACAGAGGACTACTTTCTCAGAGGACCGACCACAATTCCACTGATTTATACTGGTAACAGGTCCAACTGCAACTTGAGGTCTCCTGTGGGCCATTTTCCTGTCAAAAATACTCAGAATTATATATTACAGTGTTTCCAGTATCACTGTGATTCTGTGAACCTATAGGAATGTCTCAAAGATTAACATACCCCTTTGAATTACAGTTTGCTTTTCTGACTTGTGGCTTCCCCATCCCTAATTCACAGGGCAATTCTAATGAGGCGTGAAGTGGACATAATATGACAAAGTGCTCCTGGTGGAAGATTGGGAAACACAAAGTGAAAAAGTGGCGGAGTTCTTACAATCTTGTTTTTTTTTTCAGTAAGCATCTGATTTATTGCAAACTAGTAAACACTTACAGTATCCCAACGACACTCTCGAAGCAACTTGGCACAAGGGATATGGAAACTTTTACGACAACTCTTCTCATAACAGCCAAGAGCTGCCCCTTTCGCTCCACACAAAGAGCACTTAATCCTACGGCTTCGCGTCAATTCTTCTTCGAGGTTGACCACAATATTATCTTCGAAATAAACATTAGGGGCCCTGCACGAGAAAAAATTGCAATGCTTTATCAACCAAATCACCACGAGTCCCTAGATGAAATCTAAGCCATGTATATGTATTTTTCCGCAAAAAACATGATCTTAGATTACATTATGTTTCAAATTGATGTGTAAAGCATTTCAGAAACCAATATGTGATGGCCCAATCAGCTTAAAAATATCTCTGAACATTTATCTAAACATGCAACAACAGAAGATCAGTATTTTTGCTGTTCAGGGAACATACCACTCAGTACAGCTTTTGTGTGAGTGAATGACAGAACCTTCAGTGGTTGCTAGAACTGCTCTACCTTCAGAATAATGAACCATCTCTCCAGAATCCTGCAATAAGCTCCATATATAACATTAGTAAATGCAATGTCCTCGAGTAGAAATGTCCTGCAATTATGTTTCTGTATAATATAATACCTCCGTCACTTCAGTTGAATGGCAAAAGGCACATTTGATAGATGCAGTGCCACATTTACGCAAAGCCGGCATGTCTTTCTGGCGATGAATCTTTACTTTTTTTAGCAGACATTCTGTGTGAGTATTTGATTTTCCATCATCGCTATCTACTTCAGCTTGTGCTGAAGCCTTTGAAAGAACATTGCCTCCTTCTTTAGCAATCTTTTGGTCAAACACTGACATTACTTGTCGAACTTTAGGTTTATTACTGATGGAGCAACTATTAGATCTCTTTACAGCTTTGACAGGCTTTTCAAGAAATGTTTCATTAGATAAATTGGATTTTTCTCTGAAGATATCTGGCTGTGCCTGATTCGTTATCTGCTTCTTTCTTTTTGCTGAGTCACTTTCATGGCTGTGTCCAGTGCTGCTATACTTCCTCTTTACATTTTTCACTCTCTTATCTCTATGACTGCCGCTTTTGCTTCTTGAAGAAGCAGGCAGCTCAACCACAACATGATCATCAACTTCATTCATCGACTTTGCAACAACTAATTGAGCATGACTTCTTTTTGAAGTACCTGCAGCTTTTGAGCTCCTTATAACAATTTCAGTATCAGAGCCCTGGCATTGCATAATGTCGTCAGCTGATTTATGACCATCATGGGTCTCTCCGACCTGCATGTTCTTTTGGCTTTTCTTTCTTTTTTTCCCACCTCTCTTGCGGGGAATTTTAGGCTCATTTAGGCCATCTTCAATCTTTCTACCAGAATAGGTGTTAGTGTGAAGGTCGTTATCCATAAAACTATTTCTGTCCAGAGGACTAACATTAGCCAGCTGCTCTACAATCATTTTGCTTCCGGCAGCGGCATCTCTTGAGGCTGCTTCAGATTTCTGTCCAAGGATTCTATCATCATCAGTCTCTTCCACCTGCAATTGGATCAAGTTAATGAAAGAAGCAGAGACACCTATAGTGCAACAAAAATTAAGGCTGAATGGATGCTGCATCAATCATAGCTTATGACATGTAAGCAATGTCCACTATTGCTACCTGCTTCCTAAAGGGGCTTAAACAAAGTTCGGGAGAGCATGCCCTTTGTGTCCATTCAAACATCTCGCTGTCGAAAAGATCTGCCTTGCACTTGCTTTGCGGTTCCTACTACCAAAAAATTCGGATTTACACTAAAATACTCAAAAAATGTATAAGAAAGTAAAAAGGTAAATAACAAAAAAAAAACTGAATAAATTATTAGACTACAAAGCATCAAAAAGCTCCTTGTCAATTTAAAATAAGCTGCACCAGAGACTTAAATCTTAAGTGGCAATCAAGAAGCTCATTTTCTCCTGATCTTCGACACACACTCAGCAAAAACATTGTACATGACCTATATTGAAATTTGGTGGCCATCACATAGAGGTTAAGTACTTACCTCCGGAGAAATTTCAAGGGGTACATCATCATCTGAATCCTTTAGATCACTGAAAGAAGGGGCTTTTGCTGGAGTATATGTTAATTGATCTACATCAGTCTGCTGACTTGACCTTTCTACTTCTTCTCGTAGCCAAAAGAAAGGTGACAAATGTGGTTGTCCCTTCTCAGTTGTAAGTGGATGCTCATTTAAAGATGCTGGGGACATGTTTAAAAGATTGTTGGTTCCTTGGTTTTGACCAAGTACGTCTTTTACCTGTCTTGCAGGGGTTTCCGCGATGGGAGACTGAGGCACTTGAACCCTTTTATTCGTCGAAAATGAAGATTTTCCTCTATTGCGACCAATACGTTTTGGATGTAGTTTTGATGCTATAGAGCCTACTCCCTTGGAATTTTGCAACTCCACAGTCTCTGGAGTTTCTCCACAAGGCTCCTTCGTAGCATCCAGGTCACAATTGTCCTGCCTTTCTGTATCTGCAGCAAGGAAGTTGCAATTAAGAAGTTACACAATAAAATTGACAGAGAGGGAGGTGACAGCTGTCACAATGTACAGGTAACACCTACAGATAAGGTACTTAGCAAGTGATGTCCTGTGATTATGTTTGATATTACCATGACAGCAAGTACATGATACAAACCGATGAATTCCCAAGACATAAATCTTTTGGCAATTTTGCTTATCCTATTTGGACATTTGATATCCAACGAAACAATTTATGAAAGAGCTGCAAAATCATACCGGCTGCAATTATCCTTTTTTTTTAGGGGATTATCTTACAAGACAGGTATGGAGAGAATTGGACCAATTAGACCGAAGGAAGTTTGGACAGAAGGACAGAACGCAGATAAGCCTCCCTTCGGCGGCTAAACAGCTTCTGTCTTAAAAGGAAGTCAGATATGAATATTACATTCTAATGTCAAAGGAATAAAATGCAGGAAACCTGAACCGATTCTTTTATAAGGTGAACACTAAAATTGCAACCACGAGTCTGTAGAACAAGCATCAACACAGCAGGAATCAGGAATGAAATTTTTAACAATAACCTTAAAATATGCTATAGTCTCTATTTCTTGTATGCAGATTCTTCATTACTTCCAAGTAAATTCCTGCATAAATCCAGAAAAGATAGTAAGACATTACCTGCCAATCTGGTTGTGGGTCCATTTTGAGAGACAAAGAGGGTGATCCCTGAAGCAACTTCCATGCTCTTGTAGATATTTACTAGGTTATCCATGTGAGGAGCAGGGCGAATTTCTGCAGGACAGACAAACAGCGAGCTCAATTAGTAAAAGCTCTTGGTGTTCGGCGAATAACGGATAGCTGATATATTAACTAGTTTGACAAACTAGTAAAATTAGTTGATTTGATCAACTGTTTGTATTAACTGCTTTTATCAAAGTGTTTGGTATGATAGTTTATAGCCGATTTTCAGTAAAATAACACATAAAGTCATGAGCTATAAGGACAAACCGGCGTGGAGGCAAATAATATGAGGTATAATAGTCTTTTAGAATTTGCACCAAAACTCTTGAGTAAAAAGTAGATCATAGAAACTTTTTGGAAATTAGAGTTTTGGGATACTCCTCTCTTCCTATCCACTTAGTACTAAACAAACCTAAGAGAAGATTGGAAAGTCAAAACTCTAATTTAGGTCGAATCCTCTAATTTTAGCTCAAAACTTACACGGCCAAAGTCATTTGGCTATTAGACCAACATGAACTTCAAATCACATAAACCTTTATGAATATCTGTTCATAGAAACATATAACGACCTAATTGTCACTGGCGTAATCAGTAATCCATCATATAGTACAACTTCTCCCAAAAATCAGACTCTTATCTAGTTTACAATGCATGCCTCATTCTTCATACCAGCTTTTGTTTTTCTTAAAATGTTAAAAATACAAATGTTATCTATTTTATAGAATGATCTTTAGCCCATTAAAAGTTCTCTCCCAACAAAAACAAGGGCCACATAATTACTCAAACTACTTAAAGACAACCTCAAATTGTGCTTTTGTGACTTGAGACTTTAAAAAACCTTAGCCATGCCATTAATAGAGTGTTATTCTTTGAGTCTAATTTGAAATGTTCCGAACAAAATATACAATTGTTGGGGCCCAAATCAAGAACTAAACAAGAGTAGACAGCCGATGAGCATAGCCTAATACAACCCAAAAACCCTAAGCTAATGGATTGTGATACTAGCTACAGTATAAACCAGTCTCTTTTTTTTCTTTTATCTTCCAACTTGCTACGCGACTCTCTCAGCAACAACAAGATCTCCAACTATATCCCCAATGAAAGATATGAGAAATCCTTAAACCCCGTGTGTTCAGCACAGCTTGTACCTTAATCAAATGACATATCAACATTACGCTCGTACATTCCTTAGTAACAGCAAGGTGCCCTGATAGCAAAACCGTGTCTTGAACGACAAATTCTCCAGTGTTACTCCAACAATCTGGCCTAATACTAAAATGCAATATACAAATCACAACACAATGTTCATTGACCTATGATTTTGAATGCTGAGTAGGTGAATACTTAAACCAATTGATTGTCAATGCTAATCTTAGAAAGAAAAAAGGAAGAATAAAAGAGCAATGAGATGAAGAAATAGAAAGAAAGAAAGAAAAAGAAGAGTAAACAGACCTCGGCGATGATAGGGAACTTTACAAACAGGGCAATTGGAGCCTGATTTCATAGATTTATGAATACATGAACTGAAATGGAAAAATTAAATAAATTAAAACCCAGAGACGAGAACGAGATGAGATGGAAAAGAAAAGAAGGAAGGGGATGGACTTACTGGCAGAAAACATGGTTGCAGGTAAGAGATATTGCAGAATCATATAAACTCAAGCTGCGAATATAGATTTCAATGAAAACAGTAGCAAAATCCATCAATATTGAAGTTTGAGGAAATGCAAAATAAATAAAATAAAATAGGGAAAGTAGAAGGATGTAGAATTACCAAATGGGGCATTTAAGCTCTCTGCCCATTCTTTCTAGATCACAAGTATCAGACATTTTGTTCGATGAAGAATTGCGTTTGCGGTACTATTGTGTTTAGAGGTTGAAATGAGAACAAAGAGAAGAGAGAGGGTCGAGAAGATAGATTGTAGAGGAAGTTGGTGGGAAATGCCTGCTTTTTGAAAATTTTGAACCCCGCCAAAGGTTTTATTTTTCGGACCAGTACAAAATAGAAATAGAGAGCGGGGGGTAATTGGGGTTAGGACTTAGGATGGCAATGGGTAATGGACTCAATATAGATTCGAGGATTTGTTTCCGTTTTGAGGAATTTGGGTCCCTGAAATTTGGACTCATCAAATTCAGGTAGAGTCCAGGTCCTAATTTCAAAAAAAAATGAAGCTGGACAGGGTCCTAACGTATTATTCGAATCCGTTTACCCGTTTTTTAAAAAGTTATTTCTAACATAAACAAATTTAACCTTATCTCTCCTTAGTTTAGTGTAAAGTCTAAAATGCTTAACCTTAAATCCCTAATATACCTTGCGTTGCTCTTCACTCACCGGTTTCCTACCAATCTTCCTCTTCACTCACTCCAACGGCGTTGCTCTTCACCTACCAGCGTTGCTCTTTAGTCTTCTACTTTTCGTTGCCGCTGGTTATTAATTACTTTATATTGTAATAGTTTGTAATTTTGTTAAACTTTGTTGTTTATTTATCTTAAACTTTTATTGTTATGGTTGGATTTTTGTTGTATTAAACTTGGATGATTGAACGTCAACAAAAGGAGATGCGAAATAACGTTGTTTTCGTTGTTGAAAATCTTTAATTATTGTGAAAATAGGGTTATTTTAAGAAAAAAGGTAAGAATCCATTTTTTACTTGTTTTGAACCTAGACCCGTATGGATCTGGATCCGGGTCCTCGTTTTATTACTCTATGGATCCGGGTAGGGTCCGGGTCCTTATTTGAAAAACGAAATTGGATACCCAAATACGAAATTGCCTTCCCTATGTTAGGTGTTGATTGTAGACCTGGCAAAATAGGGGCGGTCTGAATGACCTAACTCGAGACTGAAATTGACCCGAGAATCAACAACCTGAAATCAACCCAAGATCTGAATCACCCAGACCGACCTGAAACATATTGACCGAGAACAGACCCGACTCGAAATTGACTTGACCCGATACTGACCCCGAATGATATTTATTCTAAATTTATATTTTAATTTTATAGTTATACTCTTTTGGTTTTCGATATTATAGTTAATTTTTATAGTAAATCGTAAATATAATATCCCTTGTGTACTTAAACACTCAGAACAATTTCATATTTTGTTTATCTCGGGAAAAAATGTAGATTTAGAGTTTTTTCAGGTGACAAGGCCCAAATTTCATGATATACAAAAAAACGATAGTCACTAGAAAATAAATCGCAAATACATAGCGTCTCATCAAAGAAAACAACACAATTGAAATGAATTTGGGAGGGACAACATAATGAATCATGCCATTTTTTAATTTTTTTATATCTTTCTCCTAAATGTACTAACCCGATTAGGATCTAATCCGTGATGACCCGACTTGAAAAACATAACCGACCCGATGTTGACCCAACCTAATAACCGACCCAAACTGGCACACTCGAAACAGACCAACCCGAACTTGACCATAAATCAGCTTGACCCGAGACCTGACCCGATTGTTTTCTTCGGCTGTAAACAATGTATATATTCATATTCATACTTTAATGGCTAAAAACTTAGTTGAATTGAATTAAATTAACTAGATGAAGCTCAATTGAAACTGAATTTAATTGAATTTAATTAATTATAGTCAATGATAAGTAATTGATAAAATAATAAATTCATAATCCTAAATTATTAAGTAACTAGTTTTGAGACCCATGCATAAGCATATGCATTATTTTGTTTATTCAATGTATATAATCATATTCATATCTTAATGGATAATGGTTGTGTTAAAAGTTAGAAAAAAGTTTAAGATAATAAAATATACATTTATGATATTTCCCTACAACCATAGTTTACAAATTGATGAAGAATTAGTGAAATGCAATTTACAATAGAAAAGTTATTACACGGTAATTATGTATATTTATTGGGATAATCAAATGAAATGTGATAGGAAGTATATATTTTCTATTTGGATAAAAGGGTAGAAAAAAACGTGCTTACACTTATCTCAGTAGATACTCCCTCCGTTTTTTTTTTAATATGCACATTTCTCCATTTTTGGGTGTTTTTTTTTAATTGGTATCTTTCTACCTTTTGCCATAAATGGAAGGTTGGCCCACCTAATTATTACACTTATCTCCTACTTTATCTTTCCTTCTCTCTACCTTTTTCACTTTTTCCTTACTTTTACTAACCTTCTCTCTTACTTTTGCACTTTTTCTTGGTTGTAGTGCAAAGCCTTAGGTGCATATTAAAAAAACGGAGGGAGTACACAATATATTATGCATGACTCCTTCCATTTCTTTTTGTTTGTCCTACTTTTCATGTTTATCCGTTTCTTTTTGTATGTCATACCTTTTCATCTTTCTCTATATGGGAAAATTATATTACTCATCTTCCCCTACTTTTATCACTTTTTGGTCCTAAATGTATCTTACAATTTTTTCACCTACTTTAATCACCACATTTACTATATAATAAGTAGATTCTTTTATTGTTGTATATCCTCACCCATATGCCTATGATATCATCTTTTGTGACATTTGGAGTTATAATAAATAGGACAAATAAAAAGAAATTGAGGAAGTGTTATACAGTTAACTTCTCCATAGAGGTTTACCGATAATCTAAAGCTTAATAATAAAAAATTTAAGCCATAGGTCAATCCTAAAGTTCACATGATAAAATGGGATCATGAAAACAAAATCAAAATGTCATGTAAGTTATTTTTATAAGTATATATTTTATTTTTTCAAATTTTAGTTCAAAAAAATAATTCATAAAAAACAATTTAATTGTATTTGGAAATATTTTCTTCTAGTAATATAAATTTATTTTAATATTTTATTAGAACTTTTACATCATCTTTTTCAGATTTTTTTTTTTAAAAAAAATAGAAGATGTGTTTTTCATGTAAAGTGTTCATTATTATCTTCTCATATTCTTTCAAACATTAGTTTTTTTTTCTTCAAATTTCGCTTTAAAGGAAGTAAAGTTTAATAATAATATATTTTCGAGTATCTACTCATTTTATTTCGAATATTTTGTTTTTTGAAATTTTTGCTTGAAAATTCTAATTTTTTAATTTTTTTAAAGGAAAATTTGTCAGAAACAACCTTATAAATGTGAGTTTTTTTTAGCAATAACCGTATAGATTTTTTTTTTGCAAGAAAAACATCCTTATATAATAAAAACTATGTTGGAGGAAACCTTAAGTCAGATTCCGGGCATTGACTTCAAACTCCAGCATTGATTATGACGTGGGACTCAGGTGACCCTCTTTTCCAATTTTTTAACCAATTCACCCCATCCAACCTCTTCTCCTCTTCCTCTTTTCCTGATTCCTCCTCCTCTTCTTCAAATTTCATCGTTGCTTCTTCGTCTTCTTCCTCCTTCTCCTTATCTCCTTCTATCGATTATGGTTTTTTTTTGCTCATGCTATTGTTCTTGTTGCTCTTGTTTCACTTGCAATTTAGCGCTTATTGCTTCTTCTTCTTCTTGCTTCTTCAATAATAGAGTAACCTTCTTTATCATACCCAAAATAGTCCGGCAAAATTCTTTGGTCTTAGGTTTAAACTGCTCCAATGTATAAAACTCTTCACTCCAATGTATAAAACTCTTCACTCCGCCATCAGGTCCCACTGTGGGGGCCGGGTAGACCAGGTGGAGTGACCGCCCAACGCTCAATGTTGTGGAGGGGCACTAATCAGTGAAAACCTACATATAATTCACAGTTGAAGCAAGCGTGAAAGGTGGTTGACAGGGTTGGTTGGTCTCAAAGGCTCAAATATTTTTAAGTCCCAATGTTAGGGGTTTGAATGTTGCATTGTACATATCCTCTACCATTTTCTATTGATTTTTAAATTTGTCTCATTAATGGGAGGCATTCATTTTCGCTCTTTCCTTCTTTCATTTGTCTGCTTTTCATGTTACGCGGCCCACCTTAGATTTTGCTAGTAATAAATTTGTTTACTACCTTTTAGCTTGTTAATTCTTGGTCTATTTCCCGACGATAATTTACTTAAAGGTTTTTTATATAGGTTTTAAAGTTATTTGCTTCTAATATAATGCAACATTTTGGCGATTCCCAAATAATAAAATAAAATAAAATGAAATTTTAATTGAATTGGTAATTTCTTTTCTTTTTATAGGTTCTATGCAACCTTTATAACAATCTTTTCACCAATTATTAAGAGACAAAAGTTCAGTTTACCTCTTTTACATGTTTAATTTCATTTTATCCTACTCAAAGTTAATAAGGTGTAAAGATTGTTATATTCTTGAATAATCAAAAGGTTGCTTTATTATTTGTGAATCGTTAAAAGGTTGCATCATTAGAATCAATTTTTTAAGTTATTTTAATTATGACTTTTTAAAGAAGTACTTTGTTTTTTATGGTTATGACATGAATACATTTTATTTCTTTAAAGTTATTTTAATTATGACGTTCTAATAGATTCTAATAAGTTCATATAAGTTTAGATAAGTTGGAAAAAGTTGAAAACAACGGATCCAAAAAACCTAAAAGAGAGTTAGTTCGTTTAATACTATTTTGTCTTATTTAACAATTGTTGCTCGGGGGCTAGTATGTTCTTCGACCTAGGGCCTACAAAATGTCAGGACTGACCCTGTCTGTCATACTTGCTTATGGGCAGTAGATTGTAGGGCATCAGTAACACCTATGCTTTACTTTGAATCTTGATCCAATTACTTTTACCTGGTGCTAAATATAACACTATTCTTGCTGGAATCAAGTATGATGACGGCTAACTGGATTGCGTACGAACGGCTAGGAGAAGGGGTAGAGAGGTGGTGTATTTGTAGGGCAAGGGGACGGTAGTTTTAGAAGGTGGGTGTGGCACAAAGCCTGAGGTGGGTGGCAGTAAGGGGAAGATGAATGGTGGCAGTGGCACTACTAGAATAGAGGTGGTGGATATTAGGTTGAAGATGGTGAATTAGGGGGAAAATGTGAAAAAAAAACTTGAGGTGTGAGTCACGCATGATACTCAACATCGAAGTTTTGAAGTCAATGGTCGAAATCCGACCTAGGGATTCACCCCATAAATTTTTTATTGTACATTTTGCCAAAAAATAATAAAGGATGTTTTTAATAAAAACTCACATTTATAAAATTGTTTCTGAAAAAATTTCTTTTTTTATTAGTATCCCCTTCGTTTGTCTTATTTGACTAGTTTAATATACCTCTAATCATAAAGGAGGGTGATAAAAAGATGATGTAATTGTCATGGACAGTGGAGGTAAAAGGTAAGGAGCTAGTTAGAAATGTTGGAGAAATATGTGGGACCAATGGGTGGAAAAATAAAGTTATAATGGAGAAAATTATATAACAAAAAAGAAAGCATTATAAGTATTGGAAAGTAAGACAAACAAAAAGAAATAGAGGGAGTATCTTCTGATATTATTTCTCATATTTTATTTTTAAAAATAATCATAAAAAAAGTGATTTTCTAATAATAATATTTTTATTAGTACTTCCCATATCTTTTTTTTTTGAAATTTTGTTGTTAAATATAATGATTCATAATATATCTTTACAAGATTCTTTTTATACACAATTATAATCGTAAGTAAGATTACGTCTACAATCCATAGATTTTCGCTCTCTAGAAATGCCTAGAGTTTGCTCTCGTCGACGACGAGGTTTCCTTCCCCCAAATTCTGATTTCCTTCCCCAAATCCAGTTTTGTTTTCTCGACAAATAAACTTTTTCTTCACTAAACACGCCAAATCTTCCTCTCACCAGTGCTTTTCTTTACTCATTGCCATCGTTTTCGACCCTATCAACATGTTATTTTACTATTGCATGCAAACATTTTCATTGGCGTCTGTACAAACCAGTGCAATTCCCAAGCTTCAGAGCTTTAGTGAACATTACCCAAGTCAATCAGCGCAAATAACTCACTGCACAACCTCTATAATTCTACCTGCCAACTTGTAGACTCCACATTTGTTTTGCATGAACCATTCTCAATGCTCCATTGAACTCCATCTGTCACTCCAATTACAACATTGGTGGGTCTCCCTCTCCCTTTCATCTTATTTATTTCTCGTTGAAACTTTAAAATCTTCACATTTCAGTTCTCTTTTTCTAACTATCAGTTCTTCCAACTTCTTCTCCCACATTCTTCCTTCTTTAATATAACTACCTTTCTCTGTCTCATTCTTTTCAATTTATTATCCTCTCATTTATTATTTTACTATTTTTTATTATGAATGTACTCGACCTAATCAACGATAATTTTCGTATGAGTGCCTTAATCGATCCATCATCAAATTTACATTTTGTAGGTGATATAAATTGGAACTTCACGGTAACTGGCATTTTCTTTGGTCCACACCCACCCCATCACCAACTAGTTCAAGGCCTTATCACAAACCAATGGACTCGTTGAGGTTCTATTACAGTTACTCGAACCAGATCATACTACATATTTACTTGTTCAGAGCAATCCAATGTTGTAGGAATGCTCCAACTTCACAAATCTATCATCGATGGTCGTATCATCACCTTTCGACGTGGTCATTAGTCTATTGTTTCGCAATCCATAAATTTCAGCACATCATGTCTTTGGTTACGCATAGTTGGCCTTCCTTTCGGTTACCTCTAAATTGATTGGGGACGCCAATCACTTTTTCATGTGGGCTATGTTGAGTCCATCAATCATCAAGCAGATAACTTGCCTTCTGAACCAGAATTACGAGCATGCATGCTCGTATATCTTTCACAACTTCTCATCCCTGGTTGTTTCCTTCCAATTAGCACTGACCAAGTTGTTTGGGTTTACTTTCGTTATGAAGGGGTCTTCCTTTTCTATAAAAGTTGTGGGTGTGCTAGTCATTACCCTTGTTGCTGTCATTTGTCTATATTTGAAGCTAATAGAAGGCTTCACATGTGTGCCACCACTATGGAACAAAATGGACTTAGAGTCTTGTTGATATGAATTTAAAAGGACCCAAATAAAATAAAAGGATAGAACTCTAAACGCGCAAGTTTAGAGGGTTTCGAAGCGCGCAAGCCATGAGAAGAATGGTAAGTATTCGCGCAATAACACTTGGAAAATAAGTAAGCACAAGGCTAAACTCAAAATTATAAATTTCAAACTGTTTTTTATTGATGTAAAACAACCATATAAATAGAGAACACCTAATCCTAATCCTAAACAAATAAGATAAAGATAAACAAATCCTAATATGGTTAGGACAATCCCCTAACTCATATCTTCAAATAATCCTAATTATCTTTTAAAACTAGTCTTATCTTATAAAACAAGCCAATAACAACCTAATATAAATTAATTGAATAAATACTAAAATAAAATAAAATAAATAAATAAACTAATTAAACTAAGCCTAAAATAGGAAAAACCCTTTCAAGTGAAAGGTAAAAACCTATAGGCAAAAATCCTAATTTCAAGAGGGAGTAAATATACTAAGGGAAACACATCATTCTCTCCCTCTTAAAAAAAACTTGTCCACAAGTTTAATCTGGAAGGCATGGCACTAGATCACTGGCACGTAAAGTAGCACATATTCCCTTTCCGAGGAGAACTTGAAAAGTATCATAATTCTCCCTATGCACAATCTTGAAAGGTCTTTCCTCAATAGATTCATTCTTACCCTTTTAATTATTGTATATTTTCTGAGCATTCAAGGATAAAAATACATAGTCACCAATCTCAAAAGGTCGAGGATGCCTTAAAGATAATAGGTTCGCTCTTCTTCCCTTCTTGTTAAGTTCAGGCATAAGCAACAACTCTCTAGCAGGAGCTTTAACAGGTGGTGCCTTAAGGGGTAATGGATGCAACTGGACTCTTTTATCCCCCATCTTGACTGAATAAACATTAGTGACACCATTATGCATTACTTCTCGATCATATTGCCATGGACGACCCAACAATATAGAACAAGCAGTCATAGGTAAGATGTCACACCATACACTATCAGATAATGTACCTATAGAGAAGTTAACCAAAGCTTGCTTCTTGACTTGAAGTCCATCACCATCATGTAACCAATTAAGCTTGTACGGAGCAGGATGACCTCTAGTAGGAAGTTTCATAGTGTCAACCAACTTAGTAGATGTTGCATTAGTGCACGATCCACTATCAATGATCAACGAACAACTACGATCACCCACTTTGCATCTAGTCTGAAATAAATTCTCCCTTTGTTCATGTCCAGTTGGAGGAACAAAATCAGTATGAAGAATTCGCCTCAAAATGCCAATATGATGATATTCAGGTTCAGCAATAATCTTTTCTTGATTTCCCCATTGATCAACATCTTCAAAATCAAATTCCGCCTCTCGATTTTGCAGGCAAACACGCGTATTCTCCAACATCAAAATCCGCTCTCTTTCATCTTCTTCAGCAATTAGAAGACCTGAAACAGCATAATGATCTCTCAAAGAAATAGTGATGCGGTTAGGACAATTAGAAGCACTATGTCCTTGCCCTTGACACTTGAAACAACGCTTCTCTTTCATTGCAAGTTGGTTAGGAGGAATAAAAGTTTGCTTTCCTTTACCAAGATCACCTTTACCAACAGAATGAGGACTGATACTACTAGAACCATGAGTACTATATTGTGATTGTTGTTCTTTGTAGTATGAAGGTTTATGCTTCTCCCTTTCCATCTTCTCTCTTTCTTGTGTCTCTGCCCGAAGTGCCAACTTAGTAACATCATCAAAGAAATTAAAGGAAGCCATCTCAACTTTGTGACGAAGCGTGAGTGACAACCCTTTCATGTATCTCCCTATCTTCATCTCTTCCGTTTCTCGGAGATTGCAAAGAATGCAAAGTCGCTCAAATTCCTTAGTGTATTCAGTAACACTAAGTTTACCCTGCTCAAGAAGATTCAACCTCAAATAATTGTCTTGAATGTACTGTGTAGGGACAAATTTTCTCTTAAGCTGTCTTTTCATCTCAGTCCATGTGTGTACCGGAGTCTCTTCATCTCGTATTTGTTTCAACTTCAAATTTTCAAACCACATAGATGCATATCTAGTCAATTTCAAATTTTCCACCCTGTAGGATTTCTCATCATCAAACCCTTTATAGTCAAAGAGCTTATCCATTCTACGAACCCATTCAAGAAAATCTTCAGCATCTCCTTCACCCCTGAAATCAGGAACATCCCACTTAAAATCTTTATCACTTTCAGACACACGAGGATTTCTAAAGTTAGCATTGGGAGGGGGAGGAGGAGGAGGAGTTCCACTTAGAGTGGCAACTTGTGCAACAAACCCTTCCATCTTTGTTTTCATGTCCTGTTGTGCTAACGACAAAGTAGCTATTGAATCCGCAATATTTTTCAACCAATCCGCGGTAATTTTATCATTATCGTTTCCCATGATAAAAGTTTATCAAACAAAATCACAATAATCAAATGACTTTTCCCAAATAGTTGTTAAACTCCTAGTTTGCTACCACAACAATTCCGCAAAGCGACAGGATATAAACCCTTACTTGTTTAGACAATGGACGAAAGTATAAAAAGAAAAGAACAAAGTCAACTCTTTTTGTTGTTTTAGGTAAAGTCCCCACGATTATACCATAAATCTATGTGATCAAGATGAAAACAAGATCAGAACAGCAACATGTAAAGCCACAAATCCACAAACAGCTAACAAGATATGACTTTTTTCTAAAGCTGCTATCAAACCTTCAAGGTCTCTAGTAATTAAGGCCGAAAATAGGGACAAAATTACCTGAATTGTCTCGTAAATCACATGTTTCTTCACTTCACAGTTAGCAAAATCAATCATGTAGGTTGCCAAGAATTCTCCTAACCTTAGGCTTTTGATACCAATTGATATGAATTTAAAAGGACCCAAATAAAATAAAAGGATAGAACTCTAAACGCGCAAGTTTAGAGGGTTTCGAAGCGCGCAAGCCATGAGAAGAATGGTAAGTATTCGCGCAATAACACTTGGAAAATAAGTAAGCACAAGGCTAAACTCAAAATTATAAATTTCAAACTGTTTTTTATTGATGTAAAACAACCACATAAATAGAGAACACCTAATCCTAATCCTAAACAAATAAGATAAAGATAAACAAATCCTAATATGGTTAGGACAATCCCCTAACTCATATCTTCAAATAATCCTAATCTTATCTTTTAAAACTAGTCTTATCTTTTAAAACAAGCCAATAACAGCCTAATATAAATTAATTGAATAAATACTTAAATAAAATAAAATAAATAAATAAACTAATTAAACTAAACCTAAAATAGGAAAAACCCTTTCAAGTGAAAGGTAAAAACCTATAGGCAAAAATCCTAATTTCAAGAGGGAGTAAATATACTAAGGGAAACACATCACTTGTATGGTCCACTAAATCTACTTTTTTATACTAATCTTATAGAAGGTCTCCTCGATCGTTTTCGTTACCGCAACAAACAAGCTAACCTTCTTTTGCGTGATGAGCCTGATGAACCTCCAGTTCGTCGTCGTTTTGACAACAATGGCCAACCCATACCCACTGATGTTCATGAGTTCAACTCTTTAAGTACTGACAGCTAGTACTTCTACGGTGAAGAAGGATTTGACTCTCCTTCTTAGTTGCATGAAAGTGCAAATTCTTCTCCATCTACTCCACAACAAACTCAATATATCTTCTCCTCTCGTTCAAATGTGGTCATTCAATCACCTGGTACTCGTTTCGATTTTTCCTCTTCTGATCCTTATGCTCAATTCACTTCTTCTCCAAAAATTCAAACCCCAATATACATAACCCATATTATGAACATGGTGAATCTTCTAATGCTCCCCAACAATCACACCCTCCTCCACAATCACAACCTAAGTTTGACACCTTATGTATATCTACATGGGCTTCCCAACCTTGTAAGGTGGCTCAACCAACTGCAACTGCTTATACTTCCTCTCCTATCACACACAGTCAAATAAACCCTAATCACAATCACCCCCAACAAGTATCACAATCTTCTGGACTACTTGCTAATATCCTAGACTTCATATCCATCCCTCCACCAATTTTACCACCTCCTACTCATTTACATAGCTCTTTCAAACACAAAAGTGTACACATCCAAAATGCTTTAGGTCCAAGAAACTTATCCACTCAACAACAACTTAACCCCTCTCTCATTCAACCATATGGTATTATACATCCAACCCCAAGCCTCTCTAGAGTTGACTACAAATTAAGGCACCTTTTAATCTCAAATTGACGAGTTAGGGTTCATCCTTATGCACCTTGTAATCACTCTCCTACTTCTAATTTTTCCATACATAATTCGTCTATCTCTCCTATAGACAATGATAGGGAAACTGATCCTCCTAATTCCCCGCAATCCCCACCACATCAAACTTCTCTACCTCGTGTAACCCACTACTATATCTCTTCCTCTTAGCCACGTAAACGATTCCGTCCTACCGGCCGCTATCGTAGTACTTTCGAATATATGCAACTAAACATGGTACATATGGTTACATGTCTGCTGATTTCACCCTTAAGCGAAGGCGTGTTCGACTCGAACGTTTGAGGCTAAAGGTGGCTTTAATATGTGGTGGCCGGAAAATGGAACTTTGAAACTCCATCCCAAAGCCATAACGGACATTGAAATGGCTCATGATCTTGAAGTTGAAGTTGGTGAGGAAGTTTCTTTTAAGCTCTCTATGAAAAGAATCGAACACTCAACTAATGACTCTCATGGTAACCACAAGAAGCTCAAACTTAAGCAACCTATCTTAGCTGATTCTCCTTCTCAGTCTCCACAATGCTCATCTACTCAAGCTATGGCTTTCCAGTTTGAATTGGTTCTCTGTCTTTCACCTCCACCAAGTGTACATAGCCACTCATGTGTCCATGAAGTTCATTGCATTTAATACAAGGGGAGTTGGTGATGAGTCTTCCCTTGCAATCCTATACTCAAAATGGTTGATCAAAACTCATCACCTTAGGTTTTTCTGTATGTCTGAAACTAAAGTCTTGTAGCGTTTTCTTCAAAGCTTTTCAGCTTTTGTAATCCTTCGTTTGTAACTGGCTTCGATGCCAATGGCAGTAGTGGCGGGTTATTAGTCCTAGGTGATCTCCTTTAACTATTACTTGCCTAGAAAACTCTCCTAATTATGTACTTTGCAATATTATTGATCCTTATGGTAGTAATTGGCAATTTTGCTTTATTTATAGTGCTCTTGTGTTAGCCGAAAGGCATCTTACTCAACCCTTTTAGATTTCAATCAATTAGAATTTTTTGAGGACAAACTAGGTGGACCCCCTTTATTATAGGTTGGCAACAATTTATAGGTTGTCGACTTCAAACAAATCTTCTTGATGTTCCCTTTTCCATACCACATTACACCTGATTCAAATTATTAGATAGAGGTTACATGTCCGCTAATTAGGCAACTAAATTCCCCAATTGTTTCATATCAACCAATCGATCCTAGTTTTTGATCATGCCGCTATTGTTTTTCACTCCTTCATTCATAATACAACCCATCATTGTCCTTACCAAGTTGAAAATTGGTGTCTCAACCATCCCAATACCTTATAAATCATACACAAGTTTTAGTGTTTTCATTCTCTCACCACTTCTTTTCCAAATCTCAGAGAATAACAAGTATTCGGTCTGAATTATAAAAATGAAGCCTTTCTCATTAACGTTTTCTCATGGTTAATTGGAAATCAGTCCATGATTCACTTTTGATGGAAAGCAGTTCTATCCAATCCTTAAGCCAAATGTGTACCCACCTACTTCATGTTAAGGACTCAACTGACCTTTTACATATGTACTTCACCTATTGGCTCCAAAGTTCTAAGCTAACTTGGGGTACGATTGGTCAGTGTCCATTTAAATTATTGTATTCAGTGGTGCGGACCCAAAAAACTAAACAAATCATTCAGTCACTCCAAAACAGCCAAGGCATCTGGATTTCTAATCTCGATGAAATTTGCTCAGGTCTTGACTAACCACATCACGATTTGATGACTCCAACTTTGGATAACAATTCCCGTCACACTACCTCACTCTTAAATCAACTACATCTACCACAAATATCCTCCCATAACAATAACATACTCTTTCAACCTTTCACATGCCAAGAAATACAGCGAGCCATGTTTTCTTTAGGTAACAATAAATCCCCAAGATCAACATTTTCCTACCAAGCTCTTTAAACTACACTAGCCCATTCTGAGTGATGCTACCGTCAAAAGCATCCAACTTATTAGCACAAAGGCTATTTCCCACGTGTCTGGAACTATTCCCTAATGGTCATGATTCCAAAAGTATCTCAACCACAAGATGTATCCCATTTCCGTCCCATCAGTCTTTGCAACACTCTTTATAAATACATTGCCAAAATCATAATTGGTAGAATGAAACCCATCTTCCCTTCACTCATTTCCGAGTATTAGAATGCTTTTACTCAAGGACGTCAACTTCATGATAGTACCTTCCTTATTCATGAACTTCTTCACTTTATAAACCAAAAAAACAGGGTACAACTTCTCATGCTGTCGTAAAAAGTGACATGAGTTAAGCCTATGATCGTGTTGATTGGGACTTTTTAATCCAAGTTCTTCATGCCTATGGATTCCCCATAAAATGGATAAATCTTTTTTCCCATTACATCTCCTCTGTCTCTTACATAATTTTTTAATGGTCAGTTAGACACACCTTTCTCTCCTCAGTGTAGTCAGCATCAAGGCGATCCTTTGTCCTCATATCATTTCATCCTATGTATGGACGTCCTCTCTCGTCTTCTTACCATTTCTCTTCAAAGACATTTAAACTAAATCGTAATGCTAATAGTTTTAACCACCTACGTACTTTTCGCCGATGATGTTTTATTATTCTGTAAACAACCACTGACTCTTGCCACTCTATCACAAAATCCTTTCAGACTTTTCAAAAACTTCAGGGCAGCACCTAAATCTCATCAAATCTTTTGTCAAATTTACCCCTAGCACCTCTCCTGCACCCGAAACCCCATATAAACAAGTACTCTTTATGCCACAAACCTCCAACATTGGACTTCATTTAGTAATCCCTGTTGATATTACGATAAATAAAGCCCAATACTTCACTCCCATCATCGATAATATGACTAAGAAACTAGTTTCTTGGAATCATCCACACCTCTCAATTCTTACAAAAACATCCTTATAAACATCATCCTCATCTCTTTAGTTGCCCACATTATGGCCACTTTTCAACTACCAATGTGTATTCTTTTCAAACTTGATTCTTTAACCCATACCTTTCTATGGGAGAGAATGGCTTTAATGGTATTATTTGGGTTAAACGTAGTATCACTACTCTTCCTAAAAGCCTAGGGGGACTAGGCATCCAGTCTTTAGGCATTCTCAACGATTGCAAATTAAACTTATGAAACAGATGTGGCGTATGTCCACACACCTACAACTTCAAATTTCTCGAGTTTTCACTTCCAAAAAACCATTTTCTCTACGTTTTAGTAAAAAAAAAACACACATCCCTCCATCCAATTCATGGGGTATGGGAGCCTTCTTAAAGCATAAAGTAGAGGTGGCAAATGGGTGGGCCGGGCTGGGTTGGGCTGGGTTTGTGGCGGGCTGGGTTGTGCATATATGACCCAGTGCGGGCTGGGGAATTAGGCGGGCTGGGTGGGTTGGTGGGCTGGGTCAGAGGAGCGACCCATGGCGGTTTTGGGCGGGCCTGCAACGGGTTTGTGGGTGGGCTGGGTGGGCCTAGCGGGTGGGTTGGGCTGGGTAATGGGTTGGGTGGGCTGGGTGGTTTGGGTTGGGCTGGTTAATGGGTTGGGTGGGCCGGGTGGTTTGGGTTGGGCTGGTTAATGGGCTGGGTGGGCTGGGTGGTTTGGATTGGGCTGGTTAATGGGCTGGGTGGGCTTAGTGGGTGGATTGTATTGGATGTGTTGAAAACTTGAAATAATATTAATTAGTAAGTTTGATTTAATATGAATTATATGTTTATGAATATGAATTTGCATTTGTAATTTTGTATAAGTCAATTAGATATAATTTTGAAATACGTTGGTTGCAAATATAAACTATTTGGTTTTATAAATTTCATTTTGTTAGTAATACGAATAATGATTAATTTTTATAATTTCGTAATGACGTAATTATTTAATATCATCTCTTTCCTAGTAATGTCGTTTATTTATAATCTTAATATAGCAATTAAAATAAGATTATAATGAGTATTGAATATTGACCAATGTATTCTTAAATAATTTTGAGCAATGATTAATTTTATATTATCGTAATTATTTATTATTATCTATTTTTCATTATCGTCGTTTTTAAACTATTGTATATTAACAAAAGCAATCATAATTAGGGAAGACATAATTAAGATCTATGAAAGCAATAATTAAAATAATGAAAAGTAATGGAAGAAGAATTACCAGATTTATGTGAAATGAATCAACTTTAATACTTTATTGAAAGCAGACGATGTTCGAACCAAATAAGCGTTCTGGTGGGCTGGGGGTGGGTCTGGGTGGTGCGGGCTGGTTGTGCGGTCTAGGTGGGCTGGGTGGTGGGTTGGGTGGGCTGGGTGGTGGGTTGGGTGGGGTGGGTCGTGGGTTAGGTGGGCTGAGTGGTCCTGGGTGGGCTGGGTGGGGGGTTGGGTGGTCCGGGTCGGGTGGGCAATCGGGGCTGGGCTGGGCGGGTTTGCGAATGGTTACGGGTGGGCTGGGTGGGCGGTTCCACCCGAGCTGGGTTGTGGTTTCCGAGCCCGGTGCGGGTTTTTAAGTTTGGCGGGTTGAGCCGGGTTAGGTGCGGGTTTGAGCGGGCCTGACCCGCGAAGCCCCCGAGACGGGGGGGGGGCTGGGCTGGCGCCGTCCCAGATGCCATCTCTAGCATAAAGTAAGCTGATCAATGAATGCAATTGGAAAATTGGCAATGGTCACAAAGTTCCCGCCTTCTCTCAGAAATGGTTAAATAATTTCATCCCTATTGCAAGCTCCTCTATCTCACTTCGTCAAATAGCCAAGGCAAAAGTTGAAGACTACATCACCACCATTCCTATTCAATGGAATTTAACCCATATTCTGCATGATTTTAATAAAAAACATGCTCTCTCCATTATACCCATGGAACTACCTCATAGAAACTACCCGGATACTATGGTTTGGAGCCATCACCGCTCTGGTAGTGAAACTACCAAAACAGCATATGTCATTTTCTCCTCGTATACACTACCACCTCCTACCATTCTACATAATTCTTCCACAAAAAAAATCAAAACCTTGTGGCACCTTCCTATTTTACCAAAATGGAAATTATTTCTTTGGCGCCTATTGCATGATCGCCTCCTAATAAAGCTAACTTACACAAACGACAACTTTAATCTCACCCATTCTATGATCCATGCCCTCAAACTACGGAAGACTCCAACCACATTTTTCAGATATTGTTCCTTTGCCCATCAACTATGGTCATCCACACCTTTACATCCTTTTCCACAATCCACTAATCCTACTACCCTATAACAATTCATGTAGTACATCGACGAGCTCAACACATGCAAAGGCATAAGCTTGTCTTGCCACGATCTGCTGACAACTAACAAACCTTCAAAGCATCCTTATTCTAACAGATTCCACAAACCTCATCCATCTACTGCAAGACTGTGGTATAGACATCAACATTTCATGGAAGTTGTAACCAATCAAACACATGGTTATTTAACTAAAAGTTTGCATACTCCTTAAGAACAGTTAGGGACTTAACCTGGACATGTCCTTCTCCGCCAGAATTTTGCCCCTCCTGGTTGGGTAACATTAAGGTTTCACCCGCCCTAACCCGGGTGCATGTTCACGCCTCGCTTCATAGTTTAAATCATATAATATACATTCAACATAGTATGTAGGTGACTTGTTCACCATATTTCAAAAATCAAACTTTACTTCTCGTAAAACACTTTCTCATAAATATCACGATTTAACATTTGAAATCAAGCTTCATATGAAGTAGTCAATTTGAAAATCATTTCACATAGATATGAAAGATATGCTCAACATGCATGGTTAGTCCAACAACTAATACCTTTAGCTTGATCCTTAGCTCACAAGACCTTCATATCTTTTCTAGTCAACGCCTTCGAGTAATTACTGACTACATATTATATCCTCAATATAACTATTTGGCATTTACTCGCAATCCTATTCATTGTTATTCACCTTAACCACCACAACACTTATTAAGAACCAAGCTTATCATTGCAATTCACCTTAACAACCACGATACTTAGCAAGAATTCTCTGGTTATAACATCAATACAACGTATACTTTTGGATTAAAACAGCTAACCATTCAGTATGATATCAAATCCTAAATATCTTTATTAAGTCGAGTTCCTTTTTGTCAATCTCTTCAACTTCACTTTAATTGATAGCTAATTGTCCATTATAATTTCATAACCATCTGTAAGATATTCGTGTATCTCAATGTATTCCCAGTAAAATCTTAATAATGCCAATACCTTAGACCTACCAAAAAAAGATGGAATTTAATCAAGTATATTGATTCTGAACTCATAAAACTCCAGCAACAACAATTATGTTTCTCAATACTTATCATTAACTAATGGATATTCCTTAAACAAGCTTGGGCATAGCTATTGACTTTCTTCACATGCTAAAGCCTTACACTTTGCCTCAATAGTAACATTTCTTGATTAACAACCTTGTTTTGACCTTCGTTTATGAAATCATATTAAATACGCATATCAGTGACTTAACCCATGAATACATCTCCAATTACTTTGATAATTACTAACCGACTACTACTACTGGAATCTTTATCATAATAAGTACTCACACAAATTCACTTTTGTAAACCATTGATAGTACTCTAGGAATCACGTGTTCACTCATTCTTAAGGACTTACTATATTACCCTTCAAACTTAACAATATGTCATAGTTATAGCCTCAATATATATTATGTCTCCTCTCAACATAATTCCATAGTCCAATGTAATATACCATGATATCCAAATTAAATATTGGGAAATTCCCAACAGTACACTACTAGAATTGGCTTCTTTTAGTAGTAGATTTCCACCTTTTTTATTTCTTAATGGTACACCTGTAGTTTGATATCCTCCATACCTTGATCATTCCATTAAGTAAAAGTTTATTTCATGGTTAATTAGGGTTAGGGGTTTATCTCGTTTTTCGTGCTTTGACTTTTTCAAGGTTAAGATGACCTTTTTTCGAAAAACGGACACCACTATGCATCCTTTATGGGTAAGAATTTCGAGAATACCTACAAAATGAGTACCAATAAGCCGGGTTTTCGAACACGTACCTCAAGATGATTTTTTGATAGCCGAAAAGCACCCTTGAAGTACGTGCTCGAAAACCCGACTTGTAGGTACCCGTTTTGAAGGGATTATCAAAATTATTGCCCATAAAGGGTGCACGGTGGTGCCCGTTTTTCGAAAAAACGTCATCTTTACCTTGAAAAAGCAAAAGCACGCAAAACGAGGCAAACCCCTAACTCTAATTAACCCTAATTAACCCTAAACTAATATTTTAGTTAACGGAATGTTCACGGTAGGGAAGATTTCAAACTATAGGTGTACCATTAAGAAGTCAAAAAGATAGAAGTGCACCAGTGAGAGAAGTCAATTCTAGGAGTGTACCGTTGGGAATTTCCCTTAAATATTTTAAGCTTGATATTATAAGTCTAGTCACCATTCCTATAGCTCAAACCTCATAGCTCATACCCCATGGTAAATAGATTATAACCTTTAGCTCATAGCTCATAGCGTATACCTCATAGTTCATAGCACATATCTTATACCTCATAGTTCATAGCCCATACTTCATAAGTTGCACTCCCACAACTTGTAGCTTGGCTCATATTTCATATCTCGTACTTCATACCTCATACTCATACTTCACACCATATAACTTATAGCGTAACACTTTAGTACCTCATACATAACAGCTCATACCACATATAGCTTTCATATTTATAATCAAGAGATAACTTGCTGTATATTACTATACAAATTCATATACTTAACACATTCCATTTAGAAGCATGAGTGTGGTAACTTAGTGTATAAGCATAATTTAGGTCAAGTAAAACATGTCAGGTGAACTTTAGCGTGTTGTATCCATGTTATATACTCATAATACACATCAGGAGTAATTTCATTCCATAAACATGTCTTATAGTAGAAAGAAACAATCACCTAACTATAAGTATTGAAATCTCTAGGTTAGAATCCAAACTAAGTGTGCACCTTCACTTAGACTGCTTAACATAACGTAAAATTCTTAATCCAAATGATTAATTACTCCTACAGCTTTCCATGTGTATACAATGGGCTAAGGATTAGTTTAAATAAGCTTTAGAACATGAATAGCTAAGCTAAACACAAGAGAGATGGATAGTTGTACTTACAGCAGCATGTTTGATGTTTCTATGTAGTTTTCTACACCTTCCCAAGCCATTAAAGCTTGAACAAAGGCTTGAACAACTAAATATGGATGTCTGGAAGAGATATATGTAAGAAAAAGTAGGTATTTTAGAAGAAGAATTGGGTGAAAAGAACCGAAAACCTAAAACTTCTACTTATAACAGGTTAATGGAGTACCCTTAGGGGAGGGAAACGTCTTCTGGGTAAGGTCGGTTTCTTGGTATTTCTGGGTGATTCTTTCTTGAGGTGTTAGCTTGATATGTTGTCTTTCATGCATACAAAGGGTTTTGAGAGATCGAAACTTAAGTAGCTTCTAAGCAGGTTTCTTTGAGGATACTGTAACTTCAGCTGGCCTGATCTTACTAAGTAAGGAAATAACCCTACTTAGCCACGTAATTCTTGGGAATAAATGAGCGTTCTAACCTTAAGACATCCCAAATATGGTGTAAATCAAGTTTGGTTAGGTTCTAAGCTCGGATTCAACCCCGAAAGGCTCTTGAACTGGAAGTTGATCGTTACCCGATAAAACGATCTCTAAACGATTTTCGCAATCTTAATGAATAAGACTCTCAAGGACTTTCTAACTTATCTATTGGTTTACAAAACCTCTGTAACCAATAATAATGGTAGATCTTACCCACTTTTATCCTTGTATGATGTTGGAGAGTATTTTAATCCGCTTAAAGAGCTAAATCGATTGAAAACTTAACACAACTAACAATTCCAGGTAATTCTCTTCCACCTGGAACTTTAAAATCCTGAAAACCTATTTAAATAACTTAATATAATTAGCTTTAAACTCAACCTGCTTAAAATTCAGGCTATTACAAGATGATCCAATTTACTACGGTATGTATGATTTTACACATATCGGTGAAAAATGGTTTTATGTCACACAAAAAGCACAGAAAGTGTATCTTTCTAATAACGAACCAAGTCCACATAGAAGCATGAAAAACAAGAACGGAATTCCCAAAATCATGGTTCTTGGTGTTCGTATAATACTAAGGTGGGTAGAAGATGGTAACTGCACTTTTGATGGAAAAATTGAAAATTTTCCATATATAGACAAGGTACCAGCAAAGAGGAAGTCAATCAATAGGCCAAAGGGGACAGTCAAGACCAAACCAATTGAATTAATCATACAAAGATGTTACTACCGATCTCTTAATCAAAAAAATGTTTCCAGCCATTAAGAAATATGGCCAAAAATGGTAACAAGGTCATTTACATCCAACAAGATAAAGCGAAGGCCAATACATCACAAGTTAAGCAAATTAGATCCTACACTCGAGAGTACGATACGTATGATACTCTCGAATGTACATTAGAAGTATTTAAATGTACATTAGTTCAAATGCAAAAAGCAACTGCCCCACCAATATTTAAGTTGTTCATTTATTTGACGTTATTGTTCATTCACAAGCTTAATATGTTCATTTACGGATATCAAATGTGCATTGCAAAACCAACTTAATTTTTCTCTAAATCACTTGTACTTACCATTTTCATTCAAAAAAATTCAAATTCAAAATTTTGCCAAAAAGGCGGGAATGTACATTGGAAGCATTTAAATGTACATCAGTTCAAATTAAAAAATCACTTTAAATTCAAAAAGTGATTTTCGAACTGATGTACATTTAAATGCTTCCAATGTGCATTCCCGCCTTTTTGGCAAAAATTTGAATTTGAAAATTTTTGAATGAAAATGGTGAGTACAAGTGATTTTTGAGCGGGAATGTACATTGGAAGCATTTAAATTTACATCAGTTTAAATTCAAAAAGTTATTTTGAACTGATGTATATTTAAATACTTCTAATGTACCCGCCTTTTGGCAAAAAATGAATTTGAATTTTTTTGAATGAAAATGGTGAGTACAAGTGATTTTTTAGAAAAATTAAATTGGTTTTGTAATGTACATTTGATATCCGTAAATGAACATATTAAGTTTGTGAATAGACAACAACGTCAAATAAATGAGCATCTTAAATATTGGTGGGGCAGTTGTTTTTTTGAATTTGAAGTGATGTACATTTAAATGCTTCTAATAAAGTACATCTCGTGCACAAAATTCATTTAATTCGTGCGTTTTGTTTTATAAAGGCTGAGTTTTTTAGCGAGAGTACCATGCGCATGGTTCTCTCGAGTGCACCATCTACCCTTTGCACAAAAAGATGGAAAGTGGAAGGAAGTTTACAAACAAGATGGATTCACATTCATCTTAAAACAGTAGCCACCAAATAGTCCAAACACAAATATATTGGACTTGATTTTTTCAAGAACAACAATTATTAATGCACAAGAAAATGCTAAAGACATTTACAAGTTATGAGATTAAGGGGAGAATGCTTTCAAGGAATTGCACCCCAAGACCTTAAGTAATGTGTGGATGACATGCCAATACACGTTCAATGAAATACTAAAGGCAAAAGGGTGCAATTCATTCAACCAACCTCATATTTTAAAGAAAGTTATATAAGACAATGACACACTTGCAAGATAAGTTAAGGCCCCAAATAAGCGTCAACAAAATGCATACAAATGATGACAGCGTATAAACTAACTTTGGCATGATTTGCGTCAGAAAAGAAGAGGTGTAGAAGGATTTTTTTTTGAACAACTAGCACTGACTTTTTGCAAGTAAAAGCGTATATCAAGGCTTGACATCGTCACTAGCTTTTTCTAAGTTGAAAGTCAATGAAAAAATTACTTTTTGTAACATTGCCTCTTTGTAAGCTAAAAAGTCTATAAACAAAGTACTTCTTTTAGAATTTTGTGTGAGAATTACAACCTATTGATTAGCTCATATTTTAATTATAGCCTTATACTTTTTTCTTGTCAATTATTGCCTATAAATAATAGTCACTTTATAAATTGCTGTCATTTTCACTAATTACCCTACTAATCTGTGATTTGACCAATCAAATAATTATTAACATTTTTAAATTCTTATTTTATTCAACTGTAAAAAAAAAAATTAAACTATATTTTTTTATATAGAACATAGCAATGGGCACAAATTTCAAGACAACATTAAATCGCGTTTTTAATACTGAAAACAACATTCTTTTTCAAAAAACAGAAACCTCGTACGCCCTATATAGACACGAAATTCTAGAAAACCTACAAAATGAGTACCAACTAGCCGGATTCTTGGACACGTACTTCGAGACGGTTTTCCCCGGCTGAAGACAACGTTTTCCGAAAAATAGACATTGTAGCACGCTTTACATAGGCACGAAGTTTGGGAATATCTACAAAATAAGTACCAACAAGTAGGGTTTTTCAGCACGTACTTTAAGACAACGTTTTCTCAGAAAACAGGCACAGCCATACGCGCTTTATGAGCACGAATTACGAAAATCTCTGCAAAACAAGTACCAATAAGCTGGGTTTTCGGGCCATAAAGGGTATACGACGGTGTCCACGTTCCAAAAACGTATTCGGTTTTAGAAAGTCCTCATGAAATACGTGCCAAAAAAACCTGGCTTATTAGTACCCCTTTCGTAAAGATTCTCAAAATTAGTGTTTTTCAAGGCCATTCAACGGTGTCCGTTTTTGGAAAAATGTCATCGTCAGCCTGAAAAGTGGAGGAGCTTCCGCAAATATCACAAAAACTAAGGAGATTCAGCAAAAATTGCAAGAAACAAAAGGAGATCGATTTTGCACCGCATGTAGTATATTTTCATTGTTACACCATATTTTCAAGGTATAAGTTACACCCAAGAATTTCTGCAAGCAATTAAGTTAATCGATTACTTTCCAAACAGAAATTCAAAAAAAGTGCACAACGCATCCTTGTTCTATATGAAATTTTATTTTTACATCTACAATAGTGAACAAGTCCTACCTCAGATGATGCCACACTAACTTGACTGTGTGGCATTGAAGTTGTTCCCAGAAAAGTAAAGTTAGCCCATTCTCAATATATTATTGTGCGACTACTGCACACACAAGAATTTGCCCTCCGTAATTGTACAGTGAAGCATTTGCCCTCCGTAATTGTACAGTGAAGAATTTCACAGCAAAACAAGATCTGTAAGTATTTTTTCAAAGAATTTAGAATTGCCTACGGAAAGAACGGGAACCTGCCTACTCAAAAAGAGCTTCCCTGGAAAAGCTAAAACACCCAGAGAAGAGATACAACACAGACACGTCCGCAAAAAGAGCGAAAACAGTTGCCCCCTATATGAGAGCCGCTACACCAAGCTGTTGCATCTCCCTAAGTCTCCACATCGAGTAGATAGCATCCTCATCAACTTCTTCTGGGTCCAATTGTTGCATAGCCCACGCATAATATACAGTGTGGATAGTGTCCTGCTCCAACAATACCGAGCAAAGAAAGCTCACATCAATTCGTTATCAAACCCAAAAAGAATAAGACACTGGTATGTCACGTGAATCAGCAAGTTTCAAAAATATTGGACTTTTCCAAACACAAACCAACATTCGAGTAAATCTTGTACATCATTCGAGTTCATCAAGGCAGACACTCGCCTAACCTAAGAGGCCGTCCCTGGCAGCTCTAATAATTCTCACATTTGTATGGCATGACTACAAGGAAAAGTTGGTAAGGGTGAAGGCTCCGTTTGTTTTGATGGAAAACCATTCCTTGGAAAATGTTTTTTCTCCCTCTTTCCATTTTCCTTTGTTTGTTTTGAAAGGGGTGGGAAACAATTTTCTTGAAGGTGGAAAATGCTCTTAGAAGAGGAAAACAAATATCATTTTGTAAGGAAGGTACGCCACCTTTTCCTCTTCACTCCTCACTTCTCTTTACCCTCTCCTCTCATCTTCCCTTCTCTTTTACTTCATTTACCTTCTCTCCTTAAGTTTTCCTCTAATCAAACAAACAAAGGAAAACTTCTTCTAAAATTATGTTTTCCATTGAATATTGTTTTCCTTGCAAAGTGAATTTCCATGAAAATTGTTTTCTATTAAAACAAACGGAGCCAAAGAGCACCAAATGTTAGTTTAGGATGAATTTCCTACTCAAATTCCATAAAAAGATAGTGAAAGTGTAAAAAACCAGAATATACAAATGGTAAGACTTATGCTTCTACACATGCTAAATATTTATCTATTATGTTTTATGAAGCTACCCGACAACTTCTGATGTAGAATCTAACACAAAAGAAACAAAAAACATGATGCGACAAACAATACAATACAGAAAAAGGGCTACAAAATCTACCTGACTTCCCTCCTTTATTGAACCTTGTCTATCACGTACACAATACACTTGCTGCGATTGGAACTATATGAAATACATGAGAAACATATGTCAGTTAGTTTAATGTGCAGTGCTGGGGGAGAAAATATTTTTCAGAGTTCATAAATAGTCTTGAAATTGCTTACCCCAAGAATAATAATGGGACTAGACCCCATCATTTTAGTCTCTCTTACATCCACCTCTGATACATGCAAAATCTGCTTATTAATCAACAAAGTCAGATGTATATTAAGAAAAAAGTAATTAAATTTCATACAGTACTCTACTAATATGCACCACAAACTATATTTAGGACAAGCAAGGTTACCCTATATTCTTTCAATGGTTTCATATGACAAATCAAGTTAGCCAACACCAAAACATTTTATGAATAAGTCTTTGTTGTTGTTCTAAGGTTACCGTATATTAATTTTAAAAACAAACACAAATTGGCTCAGAAGTTGGGCCTGTTGAGTCATGGTGTTAAATAGTTGGCTTTACCCTAACAGTGAGGCTAGAGGGTAAACAATAATTATGATGGTAGCAGCTTTAGAAAGATAGAAGAGCAATGGTGATACAAAAGCCAAAATACCATGATTCCGGATCCTGAACTCATGATCACGTCCTTCACTGTACGCACCCAAAGAGGCAAAACCAGACACTGCTAACATATTTTTTGCACAGCTGGGGTGAGGAGAAAACTAATACCAAGCTGCTATAATCTTGCAGCAATACAATTAAATAGTATTTGATTCAACAATTTATTGGCTACCTCTACACAGGTTTCACTGTATAGAAGTCCTCTGTTCAGTTTGTTTGCTCTTGAATTTATCATTTCCAACCAATAATACCAGGAACACGGATCGAAGGGCCGATCTCCTGTCTGACTCGTTCGTCCCGGATTGGGGAACGTACGCAACTCAGAACATTGTGGGTAACGAATTAAATCGTCGATGGTAGCGTATAGGAGTTGTTCTTCGTAACCAGCTAAATCCACTTTGAATTGAACCGATCTCAGAATTAGGGTTTTTTGTTACAACCATGGATACGAAATTGAGGCAATCTTGGGCATCTACACAGGTTTCACTGTATAGAAGTCCTCTGTTCAGTTTGTTTGCTCTTGAATTTATCATTTCCAACCAATAATACCAGGAACACGGATCGAAGGGCCGATCTCCTGTCTGACTCGTTCGTCCCGGATTGGGGAACGTACGCAACTCAGAACATTGTGGGTAACGAATTAAATCGTCGATGGTAGCGTATAGGAGTTGTTCTTCGTAACCAGCTAAATCCACTTTGAATTGAACCGATCTCAGAATTAGGGTTTTTTGTTACAACCATGGATACGAAATTGAGGCAATCTTGGGCATCTATAGTACTTAAAAACTTGGGGCTTTTACTTAATTGAATGATTCGAGTATGATTGGTGTATTAGATTCTGATTTTTGTTATGTTTTAACTTTTCCAGATTTTGAATGTTGAAGAACTTGAAGAGTTGACAATGGAGGTTGGAACTTGAAGGGTTCTCTGAAGATAGAGGGGACTAGGGGGGTGCGGGGGACACGTGATGTTTTTTGGCTTTTTGCAAAAACAATTATCAATACTTCAATCAATATCTTTCTTTTGAAAAGACAAGGAAAAAACAACACTTATTTATTTTGCCATGACCCGTGACTTCCTTTCCTTTTTATGACTAACTGTACGTGTGTTTAGTATTTATTATTATATTATATTCTGTAATATAGTTTTTATAATTAATTTAAATAAATGACCAAACATTCTTGATTAGCCTAAGTAGCGTTCCCCGTATCAGTTTTCGTACCACGTTTCAAATCGAATCTCGTTCCTTGTATCATAGTTTCAACCAACTGAACCCTTCTAAAACCCAAAGAAAAATCCTACTAAGAAAATATATATTTTACTGTAGTTAAATTTACAGCACAAAATTAGCTGCCCCTTGTTTTAAAACCTTCCTAATTGCAGGATTTAATAGCAACATTATAAACAGTTGGCGGAAACAATTTTCACTATAGAGGAATATCTCAGTAGTCCAAAAGTTTTGCATTATGGTTACTCTGTCAAGATAATTCACTGGAGCTTCAAAATGGCAATTATAGGACTGCATCCCTAATTCAGGCACGGAAGAAATACTTAAATTTGAGATTAAGCTGTAGTAATTAGACCTTATTATCAAAGATAATACCCTGGCTTTCAAAAACTTTATGCTCTGCTTTACACCGCTCCACGACTTCAGGGCTACAATATTTCGCCAAGACTTTAAAGTCTCCCTGAACATAGGAATTTCAGAGAGAGGTAAGCACACTGCTTCGGAAAGGCAACAAAAACCATTTGCATGAAAACAGCGCAGCGATATATTTCTAAGGTTTTCAACGTTCACCTTGCGGTATGCATTCAAAACTGGCTTGATGACTTCCTGAACCTCAGCTACAAAATCGGGCAAAGAAAAAGAGCTGACAGCAAAGAGTGTAAGTTTTGTACCAGCAGAAAACCCTAAAAGTTAATACATATTATTAAAAGATACGTACGGATCACGACGGCGTATTTCCTTGAATGACATTGCAGAATCATTTTCTCCGAACACTTTGTCATTAAGACTGAAGACCAAGAAAGGAAATCAGCAGTGTAAATTAGATAACTAATATAGTCAGCACATGCATCCAGAACTAACACAACGTGTAACAAAACTTACTCCTGTATTTTATGTACAACAGGACTATCACTAGTTTCCCACCTTTCCTGCAAATCTTCCGCCAACTGACACAGATTTATAGAAAATATACTTAGATAAAATCAAAGGAACACATTCAGCCAAAATACCCAGCAAAAGATAATAGCCTCTATCAAATGCTAAGAACTCATATATGTTCTTAGTACCAAAGCTTACGTGCAGCTTTTTTTTATAGTTGTTTTCTACCGCAAGTAAAGCTAAAATTCCACTTGAAAACAGCTTAGCACAATCATATCTGTTAGTACTCTTTCACAAGATGCTGTACTTCTTGATTAACTAAAACTATTTGGGGGCAAGTATGAGAATTAAGATAGATAGACATCAACCTTAAGCAGTTCATAATTCTACTTTTCTAGTGCATCCAATGTTCCCGGTTCTCCATCCAAAAACCACCAATCACAAGCCGGATACACACTCTAGTCCACATCCCAATTGAGAAAGAGACAGAGACAAAGAGTAAAAACACATTACCCACTTCATTAAGATCTCCATTATGCTTTCCAATTTAGATGAGTTGACCTACTGTATCCAAGATATCATAAATTCGCTTAGTCATGACCCATCAAATTAGAAGTAGACCTTTTTTCCCGACTTTCAAGAAGTAGATCTAGTTATCATTACTTGAATTTAATGGTGAAAAAGTAAGCAAGACTAAGGGTTCTATAGACTTATACTTTTTGAATGACGGACTCATTTTAGTTAATCTCTTCTCCACTACTAAAATGTTAATGTCTCAATCACACGCAATCCCATTCAAATTAAAACACACTGTCTCTGATATTAATCTTGATACCTTTTTAATCCAACTTAAAACAAGCCTTAGTTTTGAGGAATATAAAGCGAAGAACAAAGTTAGCTTTTTTGTGGTTTTTGTATTGAATTGCAACAAAAAGTAAAAGATTAGTATCTTGTGATCACGACACAAAGTTGATTAATTCCCCACGATATAGATTAATCCTCAAGAAGATGACTCGAGTTTGGTACGAACACGATCTCACCACCTTTGTAGCTCGCTCTCAAGAACTCACAACAAGCGTTCAGAGTTCAAGATGAACTTCATAAACTTTAAATCTGATTTTTTAATGAGGATCAGGCTATTTAAAATAAGGACTAAGGAGGAGCAAAAAAGAAAGAAAAAAAACTTCCCTAGATCTAGTGAAGATCACAAACCTATTTGGATTTTAGAATAGATTTGATATCTTTTCTAAATCCTACTCCTTGCCGCTCAAGTATCCTAATTTTTTTAGAAAAGTACAAGCCACTTTAGAATAACAAAAACTTGATCACCAAGGAACTGAATTAGGGAGTTTATTCCGGCTCTTCTACACACCTAGCATTAGCTAACTAACACAAATTCATTAAAATAAGGTGCGCTTAAAACAAGAAAAACTATCCCTAGTAAAAACTTGCAAGGCAAATGCGAATAATTAAATACTAAGATATGAAGAGAGTAGGACTCATGTTTGATCTCACATCAGTCTCCTACCAAATCAACCTTATGACAACCAAATTTGTGCCATTATAAGGATCTTCCGGGACAAAGGGAATAAGATTCAAGCCAATCAAAGCGTAAACATAAGGTAGAAATTAGAATCAAGACTCATCGGGTACAATGGTGCAATAAGTTCATCGTGCAAAGGCTGCACCCTATAATACATTTAAGTTTGCACCGTAAGCAAAATTGCAGCATTACAGAAAAATATAATGTCCACTTATCGAAGTTACAACCGACAATTAGTCCAGTTTTCAATAGCATATATGGTACATTGCTACAGGCTTTAGAAACGCAATGCATGATTTGAATTCTTTTAGGGACCTAATTCAAACATAACATAGTCAAAAATGATGTCAAGGATTGTAATTAACGAGTGGGAATTAACCAATAAGTTCTAAGTATAGAAAAAATAGAGACAGTTGATTGGATGAAAAATATGCATCTATCACGCCAAAAGGACAATAAATAGTGGACAAACTGAAATTGAAGGGACAACAAACACTTTAAGTCGTTTAAGATGGACAGAGTAACTCTCATCTGTAGCCCAAGCAAGAAGTTTCTACAAAATCATAAGTCGAGTATAGCTATATACTTCTATAACTATAAGCCTTAAGTCACAAGATTTCAATTCTGCTAAAAGACAAGAAAGCCACCTAATATCTTGTTGAGAACTCCTCAGGCCTTCTCTCATCCACTACACCACTACTCCACACACACACACACACACACACACCCCAAACAAAAAAGAAGAAATAATGGTAGCTAGGATGTAATTAACACTTTGTTTGGATAGGTAGAATGGAGGAAAGGAAGGAAAGAGTGAGCTTGCATTTCCTTCCAAATCATTCCAATGAAGGATTTGGTTTATTAAGGGAGATAAAATGAATTCTTCTGCTTCCCTTACCTTCCCTCCCCCCATGCTGTATCCAAACAAGGGAATGCATATCTCTCCCTTTCTCTTCAATGTTCCTACACAAACGAGTTGGCAATGCAATAGATAATTACTTACCTCTTGGCTTTTTGTAACCACAGGTTTGCTCATCTTAGTGACGTGTTTGAACATTGGATGGCCTTGCATCTAGGTAGAACAACATTCTAGATCAGCTGTCACACAAAAAATAAAATACATACTTGATTAAAAAAAAGCAACACGGACAGATAGGAACAGCTCACCTTTTCTTTAAGTGATCCCCACTTTTTGCTCCACGGGGACTGCTTCACTGGTACCATAACTATTTCAGTTCTGTCACTCATTTCTCCTGTTGAAGATGAAGCAGCATACTGTGTTCTTTTCCTTCTATTTGGTTTTGCATTCAGTTCTTCCTTTACTATGTCAAAGCTCTTCTTGACTAAGTCAGCCACCTTTGCTTCCTTCATTTTCTGGAAGGCTGATGAAACCTTGGAAGAAGATGAAGCAAAAGTTGACCTCATGGTACCAAATAATGCCTCTGCAGTACCGCTAGGCTCAGATTGCTGGTGCTGCTTACCAGATGAGGGTTTGGTTCCATGTTCAGAGCTATCACCATCATGTGCTGCAGCACCATTAGATGCTGAAGACTCTTGGCTCCCGAGACCAAGAGTCTCTTTGACCTGAAAAAGAAGTGCGGAAGAGATGAATGTGCTTCGAATCGAGAATTTGTATAGACACTGGGAGAAAATTCCAACTACATAAGTAACTAGGCAGACCTCCTCTCTTGCAGCTGAAAGCTTTTCTTTCATATTTGCAGAAACCTGAGAGAAGTAAAACATATATTGGTTGATAATAATGTGAAACATATACAGAAAAGGATGTTTCCAACTAGATGAATTCAATCTTTGATACTCTTTTCAAGCAAGAGTTTAAGCAAACAAAAATTACAAGCACATGATACATGAACATCACAGCCACGAGTGGAAAGATTGGTAATGAGAGAAAAGACATGCTAAATTATACTTTTTTGAAAAGAGCTAGATAATAAACAGTAAAGAATGAAGACCAAGTTCAACAAAAATGGAACAGGACGGTAAACATTTCAGCTTGGAGGCCATCTAATATTAGCAAAGACCAAAGAGAAAGGTGACTCTACATTTGGCCTGAAACGGAGATAACAACAGCAATGCACTATAAAATATGTTTTAAACTAAGTATCTATGGAACACTTAAGTGGGGAAGGAATCACATTTAAGCATATCAACCGACTAAGCCCTATTTCCTGGATAACACTATTCTTTAAAAAAATACTTCCTCCGTTTTTTAATAGATGCAACAAAGGGTAATTTTTGAGAGATATAAAATATTCCTTTGTTGCACCTATTCGAAAACGGAGGAAGTAGTATTTTTTGAAATTTGTGAGTATATCAAAAATTATATATGAACTTGTCCACACTCGTCTATACTTCCATAAACTTTGTTTGAACCTTTTGGAACATTGATTACTTCAATGAACTAAGTAAAAGTAAGATGAAGAGAAAATGGTCTTAGG